>JARBWK010000009.1:5036224-5097544 GCA_030556195.1 Anolis apletophallus
TTTCCACCTTCGCCAGGCTCAGAAGCTGGCCCCCTACCTGTCCTGCCACAACCTGGCCTCGGTGATCGAAGCGACGGTCATCTCAAGGTTAGACTACTGTAGCGCTCTTTACATTGGCCTACCTCTGTCGGTGACCCGGAAACGTAAGCTAGTGCAGAATGCTGCAGCCCGTGTGATCTTCTCTTTGTCCCGAGAGTCAAAGCCTACAGTCTCACATCGACGAGGAGAAGGGCATTCTCCATCATTGCCCCCACGCTTTGGAACTCTCTGCCACCGGAGGTCAGGTCACTTCGCGATCTTATGGCTTTTCGGAAAGCTTGTAAGACCTGGCTATTTCGGCAGGCATTTTGTAATTGAGTCAGCTCAACTACATATGTCAGATAAGTTAATACTGCTATTTTAATGTATGTTTTAATGCCCCATTGCTGCTGTGTTTTACTGTTTAATGCACTATTGTTGCTTTGTTTATTTTTGAATCTGTGAGCCACCCCGAGCCATCCGGGAGTGGCGGCCAAGAAGTCAAATAAATAAAATAAATTAAAAGGTAACCAATCTGTTACTTTTTTTAGTCTTCCCAGATTTTTTGTAAGTAATTGAGTTAGTTTGTCCATATTCATATAATTATAATAATATGAAATGGAGAGTAAAGGAAATACCAACATCAGAACAATCATATATTGGTATTTCCTTTACTTTCCAGTTCCTTGTATACACAATTCTGGCTGCTGTCATCAGATAGTTAAATAAAATATCATTATTGGTGTCCCAGGCTAAGTCTGTTAATCCTAATAAAAATAGTTGGGTCATAATTGTATTTTAATATTAAGTATTTTCTGTATTATATCTTGCATTTATTTCCAATAATCCTTTGCTTTTCTACATGTCCATCACCTATGGTAGAAAGTTCCCTCTTGGGTTTCACATTTCCAGCATTTGTTATAGATATTTTTGTAGGATTTCACTAATTTATTCAGTTATATACTAGACATGATTCGATCCAGTCAGAATCTTCGTAATTCAGATTAAATTCAGATCAAATTCCTTTTTGAAGCGATTTTGAAGCGATTTGGAAACCTGGAAATATCCTTGCCATTTCAAAGCGACTGTTGCCATCTTTGTTCCAACTCAGGAAGTGAATTGGAAAAGACCCAGAGTTTGGAAGCAAGCAGCTGCTTGAATGCGGGGATGCTTGCCTCCGGCCAATGAGGGAAAACCGTGTGGGGAGGGGAGGGGTTTCGGCACAGCAGCCATTGCCCTTTAAAAAGGCCCGCACATGCCTTGTGGGCTCATTGCGAGCCGGGGACGTGAACGGGAAGAGACTAGGCAGCTTGGGTGGGACAGGTGCCACACCACCACTTTGCAAGGGAACAACAGGGTTGGGAACAAATTGGAAAAACCAGCTGGAAGCAGGCCCCTTGTCTGCAAGGCTTCCTTGTGTATGGGGAGGGAAGAAGGGCAGTGCAGGGCAGCTGGGAGAAGTGTTCTTCTCTTGCCTGCCACTGCCAATTTTCCTTTTTGAAGCAGTGATTTTAACTTTCAACAGACCCCAATCCCCTTTGGATTACACTTTGGATTTTGGGATCCCAGAAAGTCCCTTTTGACTTTGGAAAGCCCATTTTCTGATAATAATTTCCTTGGGGAACCACACCATACCACTTTGGAGCCCCCTTTGTCTGCTTTGGGTTTCACATTGTACTTTGGAAACTAGAAATCTCCTAATCTAATCATTTCCTTGGGGAACCACGCCATACAACTTTGGAGCCCCCTTTCTCTGCTTGGGGTTACACGCTGTACTTTTGGAAACAAGAAATCTCCTATAATCGGCTAATAATTTCTACCACTGTGGAAAGTTTTGTCAGTAGTGGTCTAAAAATGAGAGAAAGGGAATCCCCCAAGTTTTGCCTGTCCCGTTTGCAGTTTTTCACGCACTGCGCAATTACGCCTGCTATTAATGAAGCGATTTGGAAATTTCTGAAATTTCTGAATATTCTGACTGTTTTTTTTTTAAAAAATCAATCTTTATTGAAATTTTCAAAGAGTAAAATACAGAAATATATGAGAGAGAAAGGTAGGGGAGGGGGAAACAGAAAAAAGGGGTCTGACTGTAGCGAGATGGCTACGTGGGGATGGGAAAATGGAATGCATAGTAGCATTCTCTTTAGAGGAAAAAACAGCAGTGCTCATAGTGGGAATCTCGGATTCGGGTGTTTTTCGGGAGCGTCCCGTTATATCCCCGGGGGGGATCTTATCTTCTCATATCCGTTGTCTTCCACTTCCGTGCATTGACCTAGGATAGGAAGCCTGTAATCATGTATGGTGATGGAGATTTTATATTTATATTAAACAGTTAGTTCCATTCACTACTGCCACACTGTATCAACTGTTATATTTCGATCTCCACTTTACACTCTCTTTTGCAATAATCATATACTAGGGAGCAATCCCTTTTATTGCTGAGAGACGGCTTATAGTTTCTCTCCCTTAGAGTTTCCGTTAATTTTTCCATCTGACATAATTCCACCAATTTGGTTTGCCATATCTCCTTGGGGGGGCTGGTCCCAGTTTTCCAATGAGCTGCGAAAATCATTTTCGCCGCCGTTGTTGCGAGGATGAAAGACCTTCTCTCCTTGGTGTCCATGTCCGTACCTAGTATGCCCAATAGATGTTTTTCGGGGGATAAAATTATCTTTTTCGCCAATATTTTTTCTAATTCCCTGTTGATCATCTGCCAGAATCTCTTGGCTTTTGGGCATAGCCACCACATGTGAAAGAAGGTAGCGTTCTTTCCTCTGCAACACCAGCAATTGGGGCTTACATTCTTGTAAATTTTTGCCAGTCTAGCCGGGGTTAGATGCCATCTGTAAAGCACCTTTACCCAGTTCTCGCGAAATTTATGGCAATATGATGCGTTTACATTATTAGTCCAATATTCTGACTGTTTTTAAAACAAATCGGAAATCACTTCGTAATCAAATCGCCAGCATCCCCTACATTCAAAACAAGTTCTCAATCATTTTTTCCCTTGATCAATCAAGCCTATTATATACCATTGATACATCATTCTGTACCAATTTTCTTTGAGATCATAGGTATATTTCAATTTATGATTCCAAATTCTCTCCCATTCTTCCATTTTTATTTGGCATCCTATGTTGGCCGCCCACTTTTACCTGTTCTTCTTCTGCTGTCCACTCTAGCAATTTCTTGTATATTTTTGCAATTGTTTTCTTTTCTGTTATCATTATTCTTTCCCAGAAGGCTTCTTTCTCTATAAATCCTGCTGTCAGGGGCGGTCCTACATGGTAGGCCAAGTAGGCGGCCGCCTAGGGCGCCATCTGGGAAGGGGGCGCCATCCTGGCCGCATGGGGCGCCATCCTGGCCCTGCCGATGTTCCTCAGGCAGCGCCGCAGCTGCCTGCTTTTGGGCCCCGGCCTTGTGTGCTCCGACGCCTTGTGTGCTCCGACGCTTCTGGGCATGTGCGGAGGTTTTCGCGCAGGCGCAGTTGCTCCAGAGCTGAAGTTGAGCGCAGGAGTAACTGCACATCCGCGAAAACCTCCATGCATGCCCAGTAGCTCCCTTGCGCAGAAGCCTGTAAGCAAAGCACTCCCTATCGGGCAGGCAGGGAGTGCTTCCACTCTCCTTTTGTCTCCACCGCGCGTGCGTTTGCAGGGAAGGAGAAAAGAATCAGTGAAGGAAGTGTAAGTGAAGGAATGAATGAAGGGCTTTCCTCCTCCTCCTCGTCTGTGACCTCTTCTCTCCCTCCTTCCTCTCTTCGGCTCTATTTCTGTCTAGGCCTGAGGGGCCTGAGGCTATGAGGAGTTGTGGGAGTTGGAGGCCAAAACACTTAGAAGGAGGGAGGGCGGGCCCAAGTTTGCCCAGGCCGCGCTGGCTGTTTTTCTATTTACATTTACATTGGGATCCTAATTTTGGACTTATGGGAGATTCCTATGGATTATGAGAAGGGTGATAGGTAATATATTCTGATTTTGATGCATTTACATTGCATTTCTTGTTGATTATTATACAGTTCTGCTTAATATTGTCATACAATATAATACAAATACAATATAACAATAGAATGATGATATATTTTATATTGCATGTAATATTACAAACAATATTGCAGTATAGTGGTATTGTACAAAATAGTAATATATAATATTTTATTTTACTTTATTTTGGGCTATTTGAGTTTTATAGGAGTAATGAAAATATTTAGTAGAGGATAATTTTATTGAAATAAATAATTTTATTTATTATTTTATAATAATAATATAATAGAATGTTATATTGTATTATAATGTCAATATATTATAATATAATTACATTGTAATGTAGTATAATATAATTATGATATAATATAGTATGAGTATGGTATAATATATTGTATATACATTGATACAATATAATACTACTAATGGTATTGTGATATTATAATTGTATATTTGTTTTACATGGGGGCAAAATAATGTTTTTTTTGGGGGCAACAAAATAATGTTTGCCTACCATTTAAAATTACCTTAGACCGCCCCTGCCTGCTGTTTTATCCTTGTTGTAATACTGTTTTAGTTGTCGGTTTGTTTGCCATTGTTGATGGTTAATGAATGCTCTTTTTATACTCATCATCTATTCAAAACATTTTCCCCTAAAAATAACACAAGTATTTTAAGTATCAGACATGGTATCGGGATATCAGGAAAAATTCACAGGAATGGAAAATGTGAGATTTCTATGCTAGAACCTGATGACCACCAGTTTTGCTAGTGAAAACACTTCATGCTTGATAGAATGAAGTAATGAAATAGAACAACTATCATGTGAGCAGTAATATCATTCAACAATTGACCAGAGTAATCTGCAACTAATCCAGGGTAATTTACGTGTCCAACTTCATTCTGTGTATTTGGTGAGAACATGTGGTGTTCCAGCCTGGTCGGCCTGGTGACTATGGACAGATCGGGGATGATGGGTTACCAAGTGAATTAATCAGGAATGATGGGTTGGCGGGAGAGCCGCCTGATCTTAATGAGCAGGAGGATAATGAAGAGGAAATGGATGTTGATTCAGAATTCGGCAGTGAGAGCTAAGACGGCCTTGGTTCTCAAGAAAGTGTTTTCACTCCCTCGATCGCAAGCGAGGGTTCCAGAGTTGGTGAGGAGGATGTTCCCCAGCCTGATAGCACTGCACCTGGAAGCTCTAATGAGCAGAGTTTCGACAGGAAGGCAAGCATCAGATCCACACGAAAGGATTGGAATTTGAAGAGGGGGGTGCGGTGGACACATAGCAGCTAGATTCCTTTATTAGACTGAGCCGAAAGGGGTTTTGGCAGACCTAAAGCTACGTTTAGCTTGGAAGGACTCAAGTTCAGGACTCTAAGTTCATGTTTCGACCGCAGGAGCGGTTTGCCTTGTCTACGAACTCTTGTTGTGGGAGATGGAAGTCAGTAGGCATGAGAAAAAATGAAACGGAAATTAAAAGGATTCGTAAGAGATTCGTATGTAATGGGACTTTTGAGGTTTTACGTATCGCTGCCGCGATCCCGGAAGTAGACTTCCTTTTACGGTCCTTGAGGCCAACAATTTGCGTTAGGATCGTAAGAAATTCTTAAGTATTAATTAATTAATTATTGTACTACTCACTTCTCCCTGTCTTCTCCCCTCATTTCCTTCCCGCCTTCATTCAGCTTCTTCTTTTTCCCGCATTTCTATGGGGAACTGGAAGTGACGCTGCTGCTAGGTAGGCAGGCAATGCATTCTGGAAAGTGTAGTCCTCCAGGCTCCCCCCCCCCCTTCTCTTCCCCGTTGCTCTGCTGCCATGCCCCATTGCAGGGGCCAGCTTCACACACACACACACACGCACGCTTCTCCTCCTCTCTCCCCCTGCGCTCTCTCAGATGCTTCTCTTCCCCGTTGCTCTGCCATGCCCCATCGCAGGGGCCAGCTGCAGCCCTCCAGGTACGTTTTTTGGACTTCAACTCCCACCATTCCTCACAGCCTCAGGCCTCTTCCTTGTCCTCTCAGCCTGGGCAAACTTGGGACCTCGCTTCCTCAGGATCGGGTGAGAGAGAGGCAGCGAGGAGCGAGGGGGGGGGCTCCTCCTCCTTTTCTTTTGCTGCTTCCAAGAATAGAAAACCCCCTCCCTCCCTCCCTCCCTCCCTCCTTCCTATTTGGAGAGTCCCATCTAGAATTCAGTGTGGTTTATTCAAGTTTTGTTTACAACTCCCAGAAATCCCAGCCAATTTACCAGCTGTTAGGATTTCTGGGAGTTGTAGGCCAAAACCATCTGGAATGCGCATGCTCTGGCATACGACTTTCGTTAGTAATTTCGTTAGTAATTAACGAATTTCGTTAGTAATTAAGATACATTTCCGAAATTTTGGGGAAATTTTTGTAAGTCTTTGATATACTAATAAAAAAAATCCCCCCCCCCCAATTTGATATAAGAATCGCCATTTTAGAATTCTAAAACATGCCTACAAGTCAGCTTGACTTGCCAGCTCTGAGGTCTACTTGGGATTTACCTTTGGAACTGTATTATCTTGCTGTTTAACCTCTTAACCTTTTTGGACTATCTTTTATTCTAAATAAAGCTACATTTTACAGGGACTGCTTGTGTGTGTTGGCTAGGGGGGGTACTGCCATGATCTGAGTTGCATATGTGAGAATACCTTGTCATCTGATGTTCACTTTCTTGTGGCTGATAACGTTATTCTATTTTATTCATAGAAAAATATTGACTTACCTATGAAAATAATAATTGGGGTTTTTTTGACAGATTTCGTGAAACATTCACATACAGAAGAAAGAGACATGTTTACTGTATATATTTTGTATAGCAGCTTGTAATTTTAATATTTAACACTGAGAGGCATGGAGGTGTTTGGAATGAAAGTTGCCTCGCTTTTCTGTGTTCATGCACTCTCTTGTTAACCCTATGCTCTCACCACTTCTCTCTATCAGAGTGCCTTCCTCCTCTCTATTGTCACCAGATGACCGCTGTATACATTCTAATTTTAATTTCTAAAATTTTAATTTCGCCCATTCAGAAACAGCTCTGCAGCGCCTAACATCCTGCTTTGCAACAGCTGCAGAGCTGTTTGGGCTGGAAGTCAGCCTGAAGAAAATGGACGTCCTCTACTAGCCCGCAACACAGGAAGAACACCATCATCCCCACGTCAGCATAGGCAAATCTGTGCTTAAGTCCGTTCAGCAGTTCACCTACCTGGGAAGCATCATCTCTTCAGACGCCATGATTGACAAAGAGATAGATCACAGATTTGCACAGGCATAGAGTGCATTTGGTAGGCTTCACAAAAGAGTCTGGAGCAACAAGCACCTGATACAAAGCACCAAAATCAGTGTGTACAGAGCTATCATACTGTCTATTCTCCTCTATGGGTCTGAAACATGTCTATTCTCCTCTATGGGTCCAGCACCTACGACTCCTTGAACGCTTTCATCAGCACTGTCTTCGCACAATGTTAAAAATACACTGGACCTACTATGTGACGAATGTTGCTGTCCTTGAGCAAGCAGGGATCAGCAGCATTGAAGCCATGCTATTGAAAACACAACTGCGCTGAGCAAGGCACGTCTCTAGGATGGAGGACCACAGTGAACTCACCATGTGTCAGCACAAGAGAGGCGCCTCCAAAAAGAGATATAAGGACTCCCTGAAACAACATCTCAGGCTCGACCAGATTGATCACCAAAAATGGTCCACCCTGGCCTCTCATCGGGAGGCATGGAGATGCACCGTCCACAATGCTGCAGCCTCTTTTGTGAACAGGTCTCGAAGAGAAACGACAACGCAGAAAGAACCGCAACTTGGAAACAACATCACCCTAGGAGACTTTCTGCTGTGCTTTCTGCAACCAAACTTGCCTATCTCAGATTGGCCTTTTTAGTCATCAACGGGCTTGTAAAAAGCGTGGGATGAGTCCTTCCTAAGAATCTTTGTTCGTGAAGTAATGCCGAGAGACATTCTAATTTTAATTTCTAAAATGTGTATGCCACGATATATACTCTATATGAGGCCCTCAGAAGCATGAGAAATGCCATATACCAGGCTATTATCTGTTACTTACTTTACAGCCCTATTGAGTCCCATCTTTAGGTTTAAAGCTTGTTTTATAATGGTTTCCTTGAAGATTGTTTCACAACAGCTGCCTTGTAATACTGTGAGGTTTTTTAGATTGATTTTATTTGATACCCATGTGTAATTGTGACATGTTTCACTGTGCATTTATTGCTCATTTGTGAGCCACCTTGAGATAACCTTTGCGAGTGCATGGGTGATACACCTCCCATCTAATAACTAATAACACATGGACACAATTTTTTGTTGGGATAAAATTGGCCACAACTCATTTATTGACCTTCAGGAAGAGGGTTGGCAGCCATGCATGGGTCCTGAACTGGGTCGACAACCCGCTGTTGTCCGAAGACGCTTGCATGCCTGGGTGCCACCAGTCCACTACCAGTCCACGTGAACTCGGCACTCCAGGGGCAAGGGCATTATCCCCCCTACCACCAGGGGGTGATAGGCCAGCCAAATCCAGGGCCCATGCCACACGCCACAAAAGGGGGGGGCGAGGACCCACCTCAAACCCCCTTTTCCACCAACCCAAATTTCCTGCCCCCAATAAACCACCTCTGGAGACATGCAACCATTATCCCCAGTCCAATGGCAACGGCCGAGGCCTGGTTGCTCACACAATTGAGCCACTGCTGCATGTGCCAAGCCGCTCCCACTCCGAGCCTTGGGCAGCCTGAAGTGGACTGCCCAGGCGAAAGGGGAGGGCTAGCCCACAGCTGGTGCAAGGGAGGCGGTGCCAGCCCCACCATTGGCCAGCTAGCACTGGTGGCGCAAAACCTCCCGGTGCCCTGAGGGGCTTCTGGGGAGAAGAAGCCCTTCCCTTGGCCAAGATGGCGTTCTTGAGGAGTCACCCTGGCAACGTGCTCGGCCCGGTGAATCTGGCCTAGCCATTTCTGAGGGAAATAGAAGACTGCGTTGTGCCTTGTTGGGGTCCATCTCCTTCGGTACTTCCAGCACCGGTCGCTTCCTCCTCATTCCACCTTTCTCATTAAATGTATCTCTCAAGTAAGGAAGATACAGTTTTCTCCTTATGTGTAATATATGTGCTATATCAGTCATTACATGGGACAGGTCCAGAAGCCACAAATATCTTAGATCCAGGGCACTCAGGAAAACAATTCTGGCATGTTAGAAATGATCAAGTTTACTGGTATATGTTGCCAAGCCATTCCTGCTTGGTTTGCCTGAAGAAGAATCCCTGGATTCATGTGCTCCTAAACACCAAAATTAAGGCAAGGGTTTATGATTGTGGTTTGTTAAGCAGGGATCTGATATCAAATGAATTTAATCTGATCAACAGATCATATAAAACAAGTAGAACCAAACAAATAATAATAATAACAAGATTATATAAAATAAATATGAAATACAGATAAAATTCCCTTAGGTTTATGATGTCATTTTTGTCAACAAGTGAGCACTGTGGCAAAAAAGCTGGCCACTTTAATTGCTACCATTGGATTCTGATCTGGTTTTAGATCTTGTTGGGCCAGAATTTTACTTTGGCAATAATGGACTCATTTCCTTGTCTGCACTAGTCTGCTTCTTTTCTGCCAATAAACCAAAATACCAATATTACCTTTTTTTTTGTTCCTCTGAAAAAACAATGAAGATTGTTGGAGCATTTTTTTAAAAAAAAATTCCTGCTATAAAGGGATGCAAACAATGGGATGCAAACTTGTAGATATAGACACACATATATGAGCTGAAGTAGTACAAATATATGGATACCATCCAGTTCTCACTAGGGATGAAAAACCCTCTGTTGTTTTCGGTGAACCCTATGTTGTTTTCAGTGTCCAATTTTTAAGAAAACCCTGTATTGTTTTCGATGTCCAATTTTTAGGTAAAACCTCTGTTGTTTTGTCTAATTTTTGGCTGGACCCAATCCATTTTTTTGGAAGCTGCCTAAAATCAGGAAGGCAAAATGCCATTTTTCAATCCAGGAGTCCAACTATTGGTTGTCACTCCAGAAAGATCCGGTCCATTGGTGGCAATGGGGGGACTTCCTAGGCTCCCCTTTCTGTCATTTTAGGGCTACTGAGGCAAAAATGGCCACATTTTGAGGAGATGTTTACCACTGCTAACCCTCCAAGTTTCAGAACATTTGGGTCATCCACTGATTTTTAGAAAATTCATACACATTCTAGAAATGAAATCTCTTTTTAAAAAACATTTCTAGAAGGTACAGTGATTTTCAGCCAGTGTGCCGCGCAACACTAGTGTGCCATCAGAGATCATCAAGTGTGCTGTGGGAAATTATTTTTGAACTTCATAAATATATAAACTATAAGGTGCATCTGTCCCTTTAAGAAATGGAACTATAGCACTCTTGCATCACCTAAGAAGTGACACAAGAGTGCTATGGTCACGCCATCTTGGATTCGCTCAGACGCGGCTAAGTAAACAAAGTTAGAGTTAGTGCTGCAGCTGCGCATCAAGTGACAGTGGCAATTTGGGATCACAGCAAGACAAGTGAGTGACAGTGATGGAGAAGTTTTTGAGAAGGGAAAATGCAAATGCCGAACAGGGCCCTGGACAAAATTATGACACAGATGAAGGCCCTAATATGAGTGGTGGACAAAAGAAAAAAGAAAAGACGGTGTTCCCGTTTTCAACCACATATCTGTGTGAGATGAGCTTCTCAAGGTTGACTGCGATAAAAACTAAAAACAGAGAGAGACTGACAGCTGTTGAGCAAGAGCTTCGTGTGTGTCTTTCTACCATTCCTGCCAGGGTATCTATGTTGCGTTCATCGAAACAGGCCCAGGTTTCACACTGAGTGTATAAATACATTTTAAAACATATTAACTATATGTATTACTGTCTTAGAGTGTCATTTTGTGTCATTTTGGTTGGTGGTGTGCCCCAGGATTTTGTAAATGTAAAAAATGTGCCGCGGCTCAGAAAAGGTTGAAAAGCACTGCCCTGGGAGGATCTTGCACATAAAAAGCCAAACGCACCATAACTTTAATAAAAAGGGGGAACATATACAGACAAGAGAGATCAGGGTGTCACACTGCAATTTTCATGTCAAGGAAACCACCACAAGACTTTTCTCCATAGAATCTCTCTCACACACATCTCTCACTTAACTATGACAACTACGAACTACTCTGTGTCACCCCTGTTAATTAGACCATAATATAAATATTGGCAGGAAGGGTTTGAATGTGTGGTTATGCAGAAATAGAGAGAGAAGGACTAACATTTTATTTTTATGTATCTAATTTAAGAGCCTTATGTGCTATCAATAGTTCTAAAGTAAGGTTTTATGTATGCCATTTTTGAATGGCATTACAGTTTTAGTAAGACTTGCTCCAATGCTTTCTTGGATGTTGCTTACCATAGCAGAAAAGTGGTGTACAGTTTCACAGATATATTGCTTCCATTTTATATTCTGTGGTTAAAATGTCAGAAACATATACATTTAGTCTGATAAGGTATTAGGCATCTCAAATGACCTTTAATGTCCACTGCATGCACTGTTTCCTCAGCCTGTGAAATGCTAGAAGGAATTATTATAACAAACGAAAATAAGATTTTTTTAGAACATTGTAAAAAAATATGTTTAATAGCATAGTGCTATATACACCAAAAACTCAGTGAAATGTTCAACAAGATGCAGACATCATTGCTGCAAATCATACAATTATAAAGCTGTGGCGCTATTAATTTATTTATTAATCATTTTTTTTCTATACCGCCCCTCTCAGTCCGAAGGCGACTTGGGGCGGTTTACACAAGGCAGTCTCTGCCCTTCAATCAAAAACACAAGCAAAACAAAACCAAACAATAACCATATAACGTAACAATTAGCAATTAAAACATACAAATGCAGTCTCAGCATCACGTTGAAATCATTTTCTGTCACATGGTCGTCATTCCTAAGATCTAATTAAACCGTTATATTTCATCAGCAAATGCTTGCTCAAACAGCCAGGTCTTGACTTTCCTGCGAAATGTCAGGAGAGAGGGGGTCAATCTGATGTCACTAGGGAGGGCGTTCTTGTTGCACTTCAGACACGGAGCACCCCCCTAGTCACACACACAACAGATAGTCTCTGAGTAAATAGGCTTTTATTGAAACAAATATAGTGTCCAACAAAAGGGTTAAAAGAAGATCAATAGTAGAATATATCCAAGGTAAAACACACTGTTCAAATAGTCCCAAATTCCAAAGGCAAAGATATAATCCCAAAATCCAAAGGTAAAATGCTTGATGAAAATCCCATGAATAGTACAAGGCAGCTATAGGAGCAAAACGTGCGCAGAGGCCTAGGCAAAATCAAAAGCTTGGAGACAAGACAAGATCTGGCATGGTATTCTGAACGAAGCCTGAAAACTGAAGACAATTTCTCTAGCCATCTAATATAAAGACAAATCAGTTTCGGTTTGCAAACCGACTGCTACGTCGCAAGCTGGCAGCCTGCCTAGATTGCCGAATGCTATCTCGGCGGTTAAATGTAAGCTCATTAAAATTTCCAGGTGTCCAGTTATCACCATCAAGACCTTCAGAGTCCTGAACACAAGAATTCTCACCTAATGAAGCCCTGGGAAGGAAACTATTCCCAGGAAAGCAAGCCTCATCTGAAAGGTCACTTTGCATCTCAGAATTCTCACTAAGCATCCCATCATCAGCATTTTCAGGAACAACCCCATCATCAGCATTGTCAGGAACATTCCTATCATCCCTAGCATGTACATGAGCACCAGGCTGAAACACCACAGTTCCAAAGCCGAGGAGCCACCACTGAAAAG
The DNA here is from genome assembly GCA_030556195.1 of Anolis apletophallus. NCBI lineage: Eukaryota > Metazoa > Chordata > Lepidosauria > Squamata > Anolidae > Anolis > Anolis apletophallus. Next base: position 5,049,083 of record JARBWK010000009.1, read on the forward strand.
GCCCTGTCTCTCATCCCCGCCAATCGCGCCTGTGAAGAAGGTGGGACCAAGAGCAGGGCCTTTCCGGATGATCTTAAACATCTCAATGGTTCATAGTGAGAGATGCGTTCGGACAGGTAAGTTGGGCCAGAACCGTTTAGGGCTTTGGACACTTTTCATGTATAAATTTATTTCTTTTTCAATTAACTACACAAGTTTTTACTTTCCTCATGGACAAATAGATACCAAATATATGTCAAATCTTGATAAAAGTAGGTAAAGGTTTCCCTTAACATTAAGTCTAGTCATGTTCGAATCTGAGAAGTGGTACTCATCTCAATTTTTAAACCATTATCCGTAGATGTCGCCTAGGTCATGTGGTACAGAAGCGGTACCTATTGATCTACTCACATTTGCATGTTTTCGAACTGCTAAGTTGGCAGAAGCTGGTCCTAACCACAGAATATAAAATGGAAACAATATATCTGTGAAACTGTACATCACTTTTCAGTTATGGTAAGCAACATCCAAGAAGCATTGGAGCAAGTCAGCCTGCAAGTTCAGCAGCTTAACACTTTAGGCCACTGTGCCACGAGGGAGGGGGCTGATCTATTGCTGTAGATTGGAAAAGCACTGGATATAAGATATGAGTAGTCTCTGTGTTCAAAGGGTGGATGTTTCTACACTGTAGAATTAACACAGTTTGACACTACTTAAACTGTCATAGCCGAATGCTTTGGAATCCAGGCGTTGTAGATTTACAAGGTGTGTCTCTCGGCATTACTTCGCGAACGAAGATTCAGGAAGGACTCATCCCACGCTTTTTACAAGCGCGTTGATGACTAAAAAGGCCAATCTGAGATAGGCAAGTTCGGTTGCAGAAAGCGCAGCAGAAAGTCTCCTTGGGTGATGTTTTTTCCAAGTTGCGGTTCTTTCTGCGTTGTCGTTTCTCTTCGAGACCCATTCGGCGTGTCTTCTCGAAAGAGGCCGCAGCATTGTGGATAGTGCTTCTCCATGCCTCCCGATGTGAGGCCAGGGTGGACCATTGTTGGTGATCAATCTGGCCAAGCCTGAGATGTTGTTTCAGGGAGTCCTTATATCTCTTTTGGGGGGCGCCTCTCTTGCGCTGACCCGTGGCGAGTTCACCATAGAGTAGTATTTTTGGGAGGCGGTGGTCCTCCATCCTAGAGACGTGCCCTGCCCAGCGCAGCTGTGTTCTCAATAGCATGGCCTCAATGCTGGTGATCCCTGCTTGCTCAAGGCTCCACAGGGTCAGCTTGCATAGTTGGGGCATATATACTGAAGAGAACAGCATGTGGGAGGCATAAGGAGATAATGCGATCAGAGTGACCTGTCGGCAACGTCTCGAGTTTAGAGGCGATGGAATTTTTAATCATAAAGCCTACTCCTGAAAGATGTTTCTCAGTTTTGGGTTTGCCAGACCAGTAGAGTGTGTAGCCGGCACCGTGTTCTTTAAGGCTGCCTTCCTCATGGAGACGAACTTCACTAAGAGCAGCGATGTCAATGTTAAGCCGTGATAGTTCATGGGCTATTAGAGCAGAACGACGCTCAGGACGTCCACTATCTGCAGAATCTTGCATGGTTCTGATGTTCCAGCATGCAAGTGTCAGTCTATTTGCACCTTTGCAGGCAGGTGTTGGCCTTTGTTTCTTTGTCTTTGTTCGACCGCATCGGAAGATGCCCGTTGGCCGCAGCTAGCCAACCAGGTAGACGGGGATGAGCTTTCGTTAGACCACCTTTTCTAGGCCCCTCTCCATACGGAGCAAGCAGTGCTCTCCTTAAAAAAGGCTGCTTGGTCGTTCAGGATGCTGCCGAACAAGACTGTCATCTCCCGGTCAGTCTCGAGCGACCAAAGTCCTGAACCGCCTGTATGCAGGGTTGGGTCTGCGGCTTCCAGTGCATCTTTACACCTACCGTTTCGTCCCTCGCCTATCGCTACAGGGCTTTTTCGGAAGTTGGATGTGTCCTTCGAGCCTGTGCAATGGATTTTTCTGGTGGAGCGTTGCGTGCTTTTAAACCAAAGGTTCATCTGCCAGGGCCTAGCAAGCTTGGACGGTGGCAGTGAGGTCCTCAGGTCGTAGGTTTGGTTCGAGTTTCCTTCTCTTAGATGGTTGACCTTACAGGGTTAGACGAGCACCATCTGCCCGGGTTTGAAATCAGAGTTTTCCTTCTCTTAGGATGGTTGCCAAAAGGCTAGAGAGCCCATCCTGCCCATTGACACTCTTTGTCAGACCCTTCGGTTGTGACCTGTCTGGCATGGGAGGCCCTACCGCCGGCTATTATGCCACCGCCAGCATAGCTCACAACTTCACTAGGGTACGCAAGCCTCTCCCCCACTGCAAGGGGGCGCCAATGGAGAGGACAAGGTGTGTAGGTCTCTGATAAATACAAGGTCTCTGCTTAATAAAGCTTGTATTTCACCAAAGTTTGTCTCTCACCCCCAACTTTGGAGAATTCTCAATCATAGGGTCATAATAAGTAAATCAACTTGACAGCAAACAAGAACAACTATGTATATTATTGCGATCTATATTGGAAGAAGGAACCAAAGCAAATAAGAGATGATAGCACTGCAATTATGTCAAGTGAATGGTCCCCAGAAGATTTTCTACACATTTGAGGCATTTCAGTATGTAATTAATAGGCCTGTTTGATCAAAGAAAAAAATGGTTCAAAACTCATTGCTGGCGATTTGATTTTGAAATGATTACCAAAATTTTCTGGAAAAAAACCCTCAAAGTTGCTGAAATTTTGGAAATTATCCATGGATTTTTGGTCAATCTATAAAAAAACATTATGTTTTTTTTATAGATTGACCCTAAATACAAGTTCTGCCTTCATTTTACTACAAGGCTAGCGTGGCTCAGGGCAAGGCGCCAGCCTAATAAGCAGAAGGACCAGGACCATGGGTTCTATAGACAGAAATGCCTAAACATCTCAGGAGGGTATTCACTAGAACCAGATTTGAACAGACAGATACAATGGTTAAACATGGAAGATTCAATCAGGTTCCATATAACAAACGTTTTTGTTTCTGTGGGGCGACAGAGGTAGAGGATATTACACATGTACTGTTTAGTTGTATTTTGTACAAGAAAGAGAGAAATCAATACCTTGGACCATTCATTACATGGCATTCTCCATCATTGCCCCTACGCTCTGGAATTCCTTGCCGCCGGAGGTCAGGTCACTCCGCGACCTTCCGACCTTCTGGAAAGCATGTAAAACCTGGCTTTTCCGGTAAGCTTTCAATTGCTGAGTCAGTCTAGCCATGTATGTTAGCCTTAGTTAGTACTGTTGTTTTAATGTCATATTTTAATGTTTATCACTGTATTTTAGTGCTCAATGTATATGTTGTTTGCTTCTCCTGGATTGTAAGCCGCCCCGAGCCACCAGGGAGTGGCGGCTAAGAAGTCGAACAAATAAATAAGACTCACTGGGATCCCCATATTAAAACTACATTCTTAATGGCTGACCAGAATGCTAAGATAACACACCAAACTGCCCTTTTTTTTACATAAATCAATGCAACTGAGAACTGCGTATTTGGAGGCGATTGGGTAAACTGTAGGGATGACGCAGATATCTGAACGGGATTGAGATTGTGCAATAGCTGGTCTATTTTAAACTTTGTTTTAACCTTCATTTTAAACTTTTGTGGTATGTAATTTTACCTTGGCATTTTAATGCTGATATTTTTAACTATTTTTAACTTAATCAAGTTTTAATCATGTTAACTGCTTGTTTATTTTAACTTATGTTGTACTGTATGTGTATGTCAAACGTTTTTGATACGGAGAGTGGGCTAATCAATAAAGACTACCAACCTTTTTCGTTAAAAACACAAGTTAAACCCCCCACGTCTTGTTTGAAGATTATATGAAAATGAAGAATTTTTAGGACGGAGAGAAAATATTCACTAGAAGAAGAATGGAAGTCACTATGTAAATACATTGTTTTCATTTATGTTTTCTACCCCCTTTTCCTTCCCATCCTAAATCCTTACCCAAGCCCTCCTTAATCTTCACACACACACCCTACCCACAAACTAAATACACCCCAACCTTACTAACCCCCTCAGGGTAATCTATTCTACTCTATTATGTTTTGATTGTATCACAATCATTTAAAAATCAATAAAAACTATAGAAAAAAAAGAGTAGTGGAGTTGGGTGTCATCTGCATAGGGGTGGCACTGTACTCCAAAACTCTGGATGACCTCTCCCAGCGGTTTCATGTAGATGTTAAATAGCATGGGGAACAAAATAGATCCTTGTGGGACCCCATAGGTCAATGGCCAGCTTCACCAACTGGGAGTGACCCTCCAGGAAGGACCGGAGCCACAGTAGAACCATGTCCCCGAGTCCCATCCCAGAGATTCTCCCCAGAAGGATACCATGGTCGATGGTATTGAAAGCCGCTGAGGTATCCAAGAGAACAAGCAGGGTCACACTCCCCCTGTCCAGTTCCCTGCGGAGGTCATCTACCAAGGCAACCAAAGCTGTCTCGGTACTTTGCCCAGGCCTAAAGCCAGACTGCAAACGATCCAGAAAATCGGTATAATCGAGGAATCCCTGAAGCTGTGAGGCAACCACCGCTCCAGGACCTTGCCCAGAAAGGGCAGGTTGGAAATAGGTCTGTGTCGCCCCCCTGGGCCCTTGGAACCTGACCTTCCTGGAAAGACCACACAGCAGCTATGGTACAATGGGTTTTATTTAGAATAGGTAGGTAAAGGAAAGAGCCTGAGGCAATATAAGGCCTCCAGGTAGCAGCAATCAACAGGAACGGCGGCAAGTATATAATCCGCACCAAAGGATCCCAAGCGGAGGGAAAACGGGAACAAGCCGGATGCAATGGAAAGTCTCTTAAAGGATCCCCGCCAAATACAGAGGCAGAGAACTGCTTCTCAATAGCAATAAAGTTCTGTAGCAATAAAGTCTTTGCAGGAACAGCACTGGATCAGCACGTAGATGTGGCAGTGAGCAGGGAACAAGGCACAACACAGGATCAAGTCAGCCCGGTGTTAGCTGGCTGGCACAAGCTTGCTGGAAGGCCCAATGTGGCCTTTCTTCCAGTAGTGTCTCCTTAGCGCGGCGTTGGTACAAGATGCCCGCAATGGGCATCCTTTGGCAATTATAGTGTTCACTGGCTTTGATCTAGGTACGTTGAGTGTCACAGTTCCATGATTGATGGTCATCTATATGTTATGATACCTCAGTCTTTCAGGAATGTGCAGCTCATTAGCAGCTCACATCTGGACAGAAGGGAGACAGACTCTCGGCTCCTTCGGAGCGCTTCGCTATCAGGGAGGCTGGTTGGTACAACCTTGAGCTGCCTATGTTATGCATTCATCCCTAGCTTCTCATGGGAAAGGCCGGGAGGCTCAGGGCAAGGTTGGAGAGTGTAACAAGCTGGCTTGGATAGCTCCTTGATGCCATCACAGCTGAAGTCTCGCTCAAGCAAAAGTGATGCCTGAGGCCCTTGAGGTGTGACAGTCTGTAATTGTTGCAAATGGTCAGGTCAAGGGAAGTCTTCTTTAATAAAGGTTTCACCACCGCCAAAAAAAACCAGCAACCCACGTCTAAAATGATGCAGCAAATCCCTTCATTTCCAAAGTCAGTGGCATAGCAGACATATATCCAAGTGAAAGATGTTTTTCTGTGGGCCAGAAGACTACAGAAAGGGAGCTCCAAATCTTGGAACAGTTTTTGAGAAAGTTTTCTGTCACAGGTCTCCATGAAAAATCACATTGAATGTGGCAGGACTAAGGACTTTATCATACAAGACAGGCAAACCAGCATTGCCATCTGCATCTCATGGCTAGTCTGTGTCATCCCCATGATTCCCCAATCACTGACAATTAAAAGGAGAATTTTTGATTTATTTTAAGACAATTTAAAATTGAAAAGATAAACACTTGACTTTTCAGTCAATCAGGACCTGTTCTCAATTGAAATATAATAATATTTTGCTGTACTGGTTTGTTAATTATTACTTAAATGAGAAACACTTTGGTCTAGTGTTTCCACAGATACCCACAGGGTGACCTTAGGCAAGTAACACTCTCTCAACCTCAGAGGAAGATAAGACAACCCCCTCTCTGAGTGAATCTCGAAAAACACAAGGGAAAAACATACAAGGAAACAACAGCAATAATTGCTGAGATAATTATGTTCACTTTTGCAACCACTATGAAGTGCCAGATAAATTCCTGTGCATACTAATAATACCAATTAAGTCAAGCTACATTAGGAAGAAAACCATTATTGGTTCTTATTGTGAAACTGCAGTGCTTGCTAGACTCAGAAACCGGCTCCAAAAGATGGATATGTGACTTGACAGAACGCAAATCGGATTCTGTTCAGCACTCCTTTCTTTCCCAGAGTTTCTGAAGGTCAGTTGAAATAACCTGTACAAAACATTTAGAAGCACAGGTGTTGTGCTATAAATATGTGCCGTTTCATGTAGAAAACAGCTACACCAGAAAGTAGTTTTACGCTTATACGAGGGAAGTTCCTTGGATGCCAGGGAATGCTAATTACATGCCCAAGCAAAATGGTAATGATTTTAAGGAATGTTGACTGGCACAGGAGGATGGCGCAGGTAAACTGGGGAGCCCTCGGGGGGCCTTTCTCTTTGTTCGACAGATGGCAACAGTTCTGTGGAAGATGGCACAGAGATAGAGAATAGAAGGGAAAAGTGGGATGTACTCCCACTTTGCAATGCTGCCTGAAATTCATTTCTGCAGATGCTCTGATGGCTGATGTTAGAGAGAGGCAAATGACCTATGTGTATGTTTCAAGTTACAATTTTAGATTTAACTGGCATACATTGTGCCACTTGAAGAGTTTCTGAAGTTATTAAAGTTAAAGGCTGTTAAAAAGGCAAAAAAAGGTGGTAGCAAGAGGAGGGAAACCAAACAAAAATAAAGTATAAAAGAAAACTTGTAAAAATAATAGCAGACAGACTTCCACAATATTCTTCTGGAATCATTTCTCACTCTTCCTCTGCAATTATCCCAGCCACCCTCTGAACAAATATTGCCAAGAAAGCATAATGAGAAGTCTGCTTTAGGTCACATGTCAGCCGATTCTGTCCGGCCCGGGGTAAAGAGTGTTGGGGGTGGGGCCAAGAGGAAGGGGTGCTGCTGCCGTCATCCCATTGCGGGCTCTGTGGGGCCTGTGTCGGCAGACAGGCCGGAGGAGCAGTGGCTTTGGAGTGCCTGACATCCCTGGATGATATCTGGATGGAGTGCCTGACATTACCAGGTCGCGGGGGCTGATCGCCCTGGCAACCCGGAAGACTTTATTGTCTTCCGGGTCACCAGGTCGAATATGCCACCTCAGATCGCCGACTGCTCCCCCTGCAGGCGCGGGAATGTCAGGCACTCCATAGCAGGGCAATCAGCTGGGGAACGGCTGGGGGCGAGGGTGGGCGGAGGCCTGCAGCTTCCGATCGCCTGCTGCTCTGCTCTCCTCTGCTGTGGCAGTGGCTGGGTCTGCTTTGCCATCCTCTGGGCTGGGGCCATTGGGCCATTCCATCTTGGGATTCTTCCTCTCTTGAGGATGCCAGCCTTCATCTTGGTTCGCACGTTGTCTTCTTGAATTTAATTTAATTTAATTTTAGTGGTTTTTATTATTATTTTATAATAATTTTATTATAATAATATAATAAATAATATAATATAATAATGTTATATTATATTATAATTTCAATATATTGTAATGCCTATATATATATACTATAATATAATAATTATGATATTAATACTAATAATATATTAATATTTCTTGATATATTAATATGTTAATATTAATAATGTGTAATACATAGTAAACATAGTAAATAAATAAATAAATTATGTAGATTAGAATGTAGTTCAGCCTTTAGGTCCGGCCCTCCATAATATTTTTCGGCTCCCGTGTGGCCCCTTGGAAAAAATAATTGCCCACCCCTTTTATAGCTGCTTGTAATTTATTCATATTCACACACATGCACACATGTAGATGAAAAAGCTATCCCATGCACACAAAAAGTGGCAACTCTAACTCAACACTGCACAATGTGTTATGTCTCTAGAAATTCAATGCCAGTTATTTAACAACTAAACATGAACAAATCTTGAATCTGGATTAATGAATTTGTCAGTTTTGATTTTTGCCTATTTTAGTTTTCTGTTCTGAATAAAAAGTGGATGGATTTGTTTATTTTTCAATAAATATATAAAGTGAATACAAAACTAGCACCCAGTCCCATATCTAGTAGGGGAAGTATAAATGGAGATAGATTTTTTTGAAAAAGAAACTTCAGTAAAGGCATAAAGCCCTAGATGTTATAAGCCTGTCACCAAAAGCTAACCAAAAATCATCACTGACAATCTTTTGGCACTTTTGAAAAGTGGAAAGGTAATCTTTTAATGCATTTTATGTGCTATAACTTGAATATTAAAATATATGATGCATAATACTTGTTATATTGGTACAATTAATGTGCATTTTTTGTTATGTAAATAGCAGGTGCAGAAATCTTGGCTTTATGCTGTAAGTAAAAGGATTAGCTCCTCTCTTTCTTTCTCTTTCTTCCCAAAAGAACTGATTTGCTGCTTCTATTTGTATTTCAAAGAGACATCTCATTGGTGATAATAGAGGCTTCCCTTGAATTGTAAATTGTAACTTGCGGGAAAGAGGGATTGAATCTGTTTTTTTTAAAAAAAACAACACCAAATCACACACACACACACACACACACACACACGGATTGTGAAATGGTTCAAGTTTGCCCTTAGCTCCTACACATTTTTAAAAATGGTCTGACTAATTGTGTGTACCCAACTAAAATCACATTAAGTTAAGTTTTTATGCGCATTATCTTTTTAAAGAGTCCCTGGTGGCGCAGTGGGTTAAACCGCTGAGTTGCTGAACTTGCTGACCAAAAGGTTGCAGGTTTGAATCCGGGGAATGGCATGAGCTCCTGCTGTTATTTATTTATTTGTTTGTTTGTTTGTTTGTTTATTTACTTATTGTTTCAACTTCTAGACCGCTCCTTCTAGAAGCTCGGGGCGGTTTACAGCAAGTAAAACATACATAAGTAAAAACAACATTGGTTCATTAAAACATTAAGCTAATCTCTAAATTACAACAGATAATGAAAAGGCTTTATTAGTGAGTTCATGCTAAAGGATAGTTCAGTAATTCCTCGCACTTTGTTGGCCAGAGCGTTAATTGTTGGTGCCACTAATTCTTTGCCTAGTTGTGGACAGATGGTATTAGACAGATTTAAATTTTTCTTCAGAGGACTCTGGGAACAGATAATGAAAAGGCACCTTTACTCTATTGAGAACGTTGCTGGAGGATTAGTGTGATACAGCATCTCGCTGGCGCCCCAAAGGACTGCAGCATCTAGCTTGCATTTTCACTCTCAAGGGAAGGCCAATGTAAAGGGTGTTACAGTAGTCCAACCTCGAGATGACCGGCCTGGAGCGATCAGTTAAGGTGCCAGTCGCCTGGCTTGGCGCAGATGGAAAAAACTTGATTTTTTCTGACCTCGCACTTTGTTGGCTTTTTACTACGGGATGCGGGTGTAATGCCTCACCATCAAGCAGGCAGCTGGCACTCTCCCCACCTGGGCGGCTCAGCCACAAGATGCCACACCTTCAACTAGAGAAAGCTTCTTTGCCTCAGCTTCTGTTGAAGACAAATGGAGAGAAGGTGTTCATCCAACCACATGACCTTGGAGGATGGGAGGCTCTTCAGCTCTGTCAGACAGGTTGTTAATGTCAGGGGAAACCTCTTCAGTAATAGTGTGTTCAGGTTTGTTCATCCTATAGAAATCCAAGTTTTTATTTTATCAAAGCTGTGCTTCAGCTTTTAGTTACTGGTCAAAATTTTTTTAAAGTTCCTACTTTTTCAGGAGGCATGTAAAATTCTATATTCCACCTATTTGTTTATTTATTTATTGTTTCGATTTGTATACCGCCCTTCCAAATTGGCTCAGGGCAGTTTACAGTATATCAACCAATAACAATTTAAAACCTGTGTACAAGCATTAACAATTTAAAACAGATTAACAGTATTTGCCCAACCAAGACCTGATGGAAAAGGGCTGTTTTGCAAGGCCTTGAAGGTCAAAACCAAGACTTTGAAGATGATCAAATGGATGTTTCGTAAGGAAGGAATCTGTAGGAGGTTGTGATCTCAATCTGGGGAAGATATGGGAGTAGACGGTCCCTCAAGTACCCCCAGACCATGGCCTTGAAGGTCAAAACCAAGACTTTGAAGATGATCCGGTGCTCAAATGGCAACCAGTGCAGTCGCTGCAGAGTTGTAGTAATATTAGTCCTGGCCGGTACTCCAGCCAAGAGTCTCACTGCTGCGTTCTGCACCAGTTTAAGCCTCCGGATGACTGACAAAGGAAGACCAATGTAAAGGGTGTTACAGTACTCTAGCCTCGAGATGACCGTTGCCTGGATTAACGTGGTTAGGTCGCGTCCGGTGAGATAGGGAGCCAGCCGCCTAGCCTGCCGCAGGTGGAAAAAGGCAGATCTACTGACAGAGGAGACCTGAGCCTCCATTGACAGTAGCGGGTCCAATTGGACCCCAAGCTTTTTACTAAGAACGATGGGTGTAATGCCTTGCCGTCCAGCATAGGTAGCTGACACCCACCCCCACCTGGGCGACCCAGCCAAAGGATCTCTGTCTTCGATGGATTCACTCTCAACTGACTGGCTCGCAGCCAACCAGTCATGGCTTCAAGGCATAGTTGGAAACAATCGGGTACAGAGTCTGGCTGGCCATCCATCCTCAGCACAAGCTGGGTGTTAACAGCGTACTGATGACACTCCAGACCAAAGGTCTGCACCAAATTGGAAAGTGGTCGCATGTAGATGTTGAATAATAAAGGGGAGAGAATGGCTCCCTGAGGAACCCCACAATTTAGGGGGAGCCTCTCGGAAACCATATCTCCACTCTCCACTCACTGTCCCCGATTTAAGAGAAAGGAGGACACCCATTTAAGAGCAGTCCCCCTAACCCCTGTCACGGCTAAGCGGTGGGTTAACAATGCATGGTCTACCATATCAAAAGCTGCTGTGAGGTCCAATATCACGAGCAGCGCTGATCCCCCTTGATCCAATTGGCAGTGAAGCTGGTCTGTGATGGCGACCAGCACAGTCTCTGTCTCATGCCCAATACGGAAGCCAGAATGGTAGGGATCTAATCCGGTTGTGTCATTTAGGAACTGCTGCAGAGATTCATGGTAGAAACAAAATGAGTTGAAAGGAAGAAATGAAATGTACAGGGGTGCAAAGACAATTTGTTGGGACAACTATTCCTAGGGAGGAGCAGGACTGTCTTTCCAAGACAAAACATTACGTTCCTTCACTTCCTCTTGAAATCCAAGCTATACCAGTATGCCAGTCTTGTCTGAGATTACAGTTGCCTTGAGATGGTGAAATGTGTCTGTGTGTGTGTGTGGTTGTAGGGGAGAGAATGATTGGCTTACAATAATATCATTGGTTTACACAGCAGGAACATCTGCTTGGTTTCATGAATGGGATATGACTATAGATGTCAGCAAATGATCAGACCCACTTAGCAGCAGATAAGTATCTCTACTGTCAAACAGAATTACTTGCTACAGACAGTTTAAATGAGAAGGGGGATAATTTAGCCAGCGGGGACCAATGCAAAATCTGCAGTAGAGTGTCTTCTTTTAAAAAAAATAAAAACCCAAACAAACCAAAAAACATTAAGTGAGAACTGCATGATTTTATATGAGGAGAATTAGAAGTTTAGCTGTTGTATGTGGCTGCTTCAACATTACAGTTTATATTATAGATTCCAAACTGGAAACATGAACCAAGGTTACTGCGAGATTGTTTCTTCCCTCAAGAGGGAACTTTGTTCTCCTAAGTTCTTTGTTGCTCAGATGCCTAGCTCTGGTGAAGGAAGTCAAGTATTTGGGCTTGGCCCGCTCTACGGAGTAATTAACTCCAGAAAAGGCTACTCCATGCATACAAAAGTGGAAACTGGTCAATGGAAGGTGATCGTGAAAATGGCTGCAATGTATAAATGGGATTGTTGGGCTGCCACTTTCTCTCTCTCTCTCTCTCTCTCTCTCTCTCTCTCTCTCTCTCTCTCGGCATTACTTCGCGAACGAAGATTCTTTAGGAAGGACACATCCCACACTGTATACAAGCACGTTGATGACTAAAAAGGCCAATCTGAGATAGGCAAGTTTGTTTGCAGAAAGCACAGCAGAAGGTCTCCTTGGGTGATGTTGATTCCAAGTTGCGGTTCTTTCTGCGTTGTCGTTTCTCTTCGAGACCCGTTTGGCGTGTCTTCTCGAAAGAGTCCGCAGCATTGTGGATAGTGCAACTCCATGCCTCCCGAGCCTGAGGTGTTGTTTCAGGGAGTCCTTATATCTCTTTTTGGGGGCTCCTCTCTTGCGCTGACCCGTGGCAAGTTCACCATAGAGTAGTATCTTTGGTAGGCGGTGGTCCTCCATCCTAGAGATGTGCCCTGCCCAGCGCAGCTGTGTTTTCAATAGCATGGCCTCCATGCTGGTGATCCTTGCTTGCTCAAGGACAACAACATTAGTCACATAGTTGGTCCAGTGTATATTTGGGATTGTGCAAAGTCAGCGCTGATGAAAGCATTCGAAGAGTTATGGGTGTTGGCGATAGGTGACCCATGTTTTAAACCAATATAGAAGAATAGACAGTATGATAGCTCTGTACACACTGATTTTGGTGCTTTGCCTCAGGTGTTTGTTGCTCCAGACTCTTTTGTGAAGTCTTCCAAATGCACTATATGCCTTTGCTAATCTGTGATCTATCTCTTTATCAATTTTGGTGTCTGAAGAGATGATGCTTCCCAGGTAGGTGAACTGCTGAATGGACTTGAGCACAGATTTGCCTATGCTGACGTGGGGATGATGGTGTTCTTCCTGTGGTGCAGGCTGGTAGAGGACTTCCATTTTCTTCAGGCTGACCTCCAGCCCAAACAGCTCTGCATCTGTTGCAAAGCAGGATGTGAGGCGCTGCAGGGCTGCTTCTGTGTGGGTGACAAGGGCAGCATCGTCAGCAAAAAGCAGCTCGCGGACTAGATAGTTAAGAGTCTTAGTGCGAGCCCTCAGACGGCTTAAGTTGAACATGCTACCATCAGTACGATAGCGTATATATATGCCGTCTTCTTATTCGAGGTCTGCCATAGCCCGTTGGAGCATCATGCTGAAGAAGATTGTAAATAGGGTTGGTGCAAGAACACAACCTTGTTTCACTCCATTAGTTAGTAGAAATGGCTCTGAGAGAGTATCGCCGTATCTAACTTGATCGTCCTGGCCCTTATGTAACAGGATAATCATTTTGAGGAATTTGGGGGACATCCTAGTCATTCCAGGATCTGCCACAGACCTTTTCTACTCACAGTGTTAACTTTGGTGAGGTCAACAAATTGAATTTTAGCCCAACAGAACTAATATCCCAGTCATGAAAATGCCTATTAATATCAAATAAGTAGTTATAAGTTGTCATTATTGTTCATAGAATCATAGAGTTGGAAGGGACCTCATGGGCCATCCAGTCCAACTCCCTGTCAAGAAGCAGGAAAATCACATTCATGTGATGAATGACTTTTCAATAACTTTGAAGGATAGGGTTTTTTTATTGCAATTTCCAGTGTGAGAGGGTACATTAGATTACAGAAAAACATTTATATAAAGAATAACATTAGACATAAAACATATAGATTCTATGCAACTACATTGGATTCACAATTACATTGGTTAACAAACAAACAAAGAGGAATTACATTTTCACTCAACATTCACACCACATGGACATGCATCCATCATTATGCATCCAAATATTATTACCACATCTTTTTCTCCCTCCTTGGAGACACACCTGTTAGGCCACATCCCGCTTCCCTGCAGCCTTTCAACACATAGCTCCATAACGTCCATAACATCCATAATGCCATAACTTCAAAATGCCAAAATGTATCCTTTCCCTAAGCACAATGCCAAGGACCAGATCTCTGTTTTCCATATAGCAGAACCTGACTCCCTGCACAAAATCTAAGACTCCAAAAGCACACTTCTTCCTCTTCCTTTGAGAAAGAAGCCCCAAAGTGACCAGACTGCTCCTGAGCAAATCTGTAACTCTCCGAAATACACAATATCTCCTCTTTCCCATGGAGCAGAGCATGGCGGGTGAACCAGACTCCTCAGGTCGGTCACACTTTGAGCATTATTAGAGTCTTTTATAGGAATATTCTGCTGATGTAGTTCCAAAGTTGTAAATTAATGATAGATGTCTTCCATCCTGGATCCATCTCAGACGTTATCTATTACCACTGAGGAACTGTTACCCTTGAGACTATGCTTTCTCTACTGGATTCCCCACACTTTCTATGAGGGGTCCTTTATGTATTTCTGCTGCCACCATATACTAAGAGATCTTCCGATTGAGATAAAAAAGAAACAGTAACTTGGTTCATGTGTAGTGTTCTTGTGACAAATATGTAATGGTTTCAAGGATACCAAAGCTTGGTGGTTACAAGATGTGCATATTCTCTTAGAAGGATGTTACCAAACAGGGATTCAGTACAATAACACTTGCCAACTGATTCTTGACTAACTTTAGCCTGAAAAAGAGATTCCCACTCTATTGTCGTCAGCCTCCTGTCATCAGTTACTATTCTAGCTATTCCCTAGCTAGTTCTTTAACTCAGTGTTTCCCAACCTTTTTTGAGCCGCGGCACACTTTTAACATTAAAAAAATCCGGGGGCACACCACCAACCAAAATGACACAAAATGACACTCTAACACAGTAAAGAATGGCTGGGGTTGGTGGCCTGCTGGGAGCAGCTGCTGGGAGTGCCAAAGCTGGGGAGGGGCGGAGCCAGGCTGTGCCATGCCCTGCCCCCTCCCCCGGCATCAGCACTCCCAGCAGCTGCTCCAGCCTTGAGGGGCAGTGCCAAGCCAGCGGTGCCAGAGCCAGCACAATGCTGGCTTGGCACTGTCCCCGCAAGGCTGGGGCAGCTGCTGGGAGTGCCGAAGCCGGGGGAGGGGGGCAGAGCCCCGCCCCCTCCCACCAGCTTCAGCTCTCCTACAGAGGAGGAGCATGAGCGGTGGATGGGCTTCAGTGGGCGGGGCTCCTCCTCCACGCGGCTTCAGCGAGCGAGGGGTGAGAGTCATGGCGGGAGTCATGGCGGATTGGAGGCTGGCTGGGGAAATGGCCGAAGGAGGCGGCGCCCCGGCCCCTTCTTCTTTTTCTTCGCCACTGCCCGGCCCTTCCTCCTCCTCCCCCAAGCAGCAGAAGTTCGGCAGAAGGGGGGAGGAAGGGGGGCAGAGAGCTTTTCTCGCGGCACAGCAGGAGGTCGGTCACGGCACACTAGTGTGCCACGCCACACTGGTTGAGAAAGACTGCTTTACCTGACTAACAGGTTTCTTCTGGCTGCAGTTAGCTCCTAACTTTGCTATCTCTTCCTTCAGCTCCGACTGGCAGACTCCAACTCTTTCCTTTCCAGTGACAGTTGGCCCCACCCCTTTTCTCAGCTTAGAGCTAGGTTGCCATAGCAACGCTTAGAGCTTATGTCCTCCTAACTAATAGTGATCTTATCTAAACCTTATCAATTATACCCGAGCATTATATTATATACTTCCGTCTGTACATAAATGGTTCTTAACAGCATATTATATACATAAGCATTCACATCCTTACACATTTACCTGTAGAATACATTACCATTTTAACACTTCAGCACACCTGGCCAGATGTTGATCTTCTTGATTGGTGTTGACAAACACAAGGCTTGTGTTGACTTCTTTCTTAACATAAGGAATGTTGCAAACATTTCCTTAACTTGAAAGAACCATTGTCACAGTTCTTATCAATTCTCATTAGCAGGTTTTAATCACAGTCCAGCAAGCAGGTAGATTGTCATTGTAAAGCAGAATTGGTGCTTTCAGCAGAAGTACAGTCAGAGGAGAGTGATGCACAAGCACAGGCATTAGTATAGCGAAGTAGCTTGCCAGAAATCATGCTAGCAGCCTTCCCGAGAACAATGCACTTTGATTGGTACGTTAGGCACAAGCTGTGATTTGTTAGAGTACATCATGTGCCTTTCCTTGATAACACTGGCCGTGATTGGCCTAGCTAGCACCCAGCGTGTATCTGTTTACATTGTTACTGATTGGTAGAAACCGCGCATGGGCAAATGAAACCATTCTTCCCTGCTGGTATAGAGGGACGGCTTAGAAATGTTGCAAATTCAGTACATGATGCCCATACGGCAGATAACATACTGTGGGAATGAAGAATTAATACTGCGTAGTGCTGTTTAGCAGATAAGAATGCTAATAGAGTATGATGCCAAATAATGTGATGTTTAATTGGATAATAGAAATGTGTTGATGCTGTGAACCAATGAAAATGATAAAGAAAGGAGGGACACGGGACCTGCCGCCATAGCGTGTATATAAGGGATAGTTGAAGATTGTACGGGGTTCTTGCCCCGAAGCAGTGAGTTTTGTGGGCAGGTCCCGTCAGCTGACGTTGTGCAAATAAACTTTGGCTTCATTGCACCTGCAGTACAATTTTTGCGTTTTCTCTCGTTCCTGTGCTCGCACGGCTGCGCAACCTGTAAGTAAAAAAGGTAACACCTGGGAGTTTTGGGACTCCAGATTTGCTGCTACAATTGCAGGCCTTAATATTATACTGGGGCTGCCACAATTATTAACTCCAGCCACATATCCTTCCATTCTTCCATTCATTCCCATACATCATATTAAATTTATATTTATCAAATCTGCAATGATTGAATTGATTACATTGAAAGCAACCACAACTAATGACCATCCAGCCCCATCTATCACAACCACCTAAACAAGATCAGCCTAATCTTGTTTAGTTGGCTGTGGAGATCAGAGACATCATCCTCCACATTTCTTTGAGTTGGATCTTACCATTAGTAATAGCAGCAGTGCAAGCATATTCATCATTATTTTTCATCCTGAGACCAAGGATGTTTGGGAGTATTGTTGGCAAGATGAATGCCAAAACATATTGTGAATCATTTTCAAGAACAATACTTTGCAATGTGTCCTCAATTTATGAATGGTGAACAGCTGCATTGAATCCTATCATGGGAGAATAGTGGCATCAAAATTCAATGAATAAATAAAAGTTGATAAAAATGTAAATGCCTATTTCAGAGAAATTTAGTAAAATGGTTCCTATAACTTATTTTCCTACAAATGGGATCATTTGCATGTAATTCTAAATGACTTCTTGTTGTCAGTTCAGATGTTATATAACAGTGATTTTCAACCTTTTTTTGAGCCGCGGCACATTTTTTACATTTACAAAATCCTGGGGCACACCACTAACCAAAATGACACTCCAACACAGTAATACATATAGTTAATATGTTTTAAAAATGTATGTATACACTCACTTAGTGTGAAACCTGGGTCCACCACTCATATTAGGGCTTTCATCTGTGTCATAATTTTGTCCAGGGCCCTGTTCGGCATTTGCATTTTCCCTTCTCAAAAACTTCTCCATCACTGTCACTCGCTTGTCTTGCTGTGATCCCAAATTGCCACTGTCACTTGACGTGCAGCTGCAGCACTAACTCTAACTTTGTTTACTTAGCCGCGTCTGAGCGAATCCAAGGTGGCGCGACCATAGCACTCTCGCGTCACTTCTTACGACGACGTGAGAGTGCTATGGTTCCATTTCTTAAAGGAATACAAACACAGAGTGTCAAAGTATAAAGTATATATCATGTATTTTTTTAGTCAATAATAATAAACATATATAATGTAGTTAACAACGAAACAATTCCATATAAGGTATCATGCACACCCACAATGGGCTCCTACCCTTCGATAATCACAGCATCAGTCATTGTGTGAAATAGTCCCCGTTCATAAGCTGGATTAAAACGCCAATGCGTAAAGTAAGTCCAAATATAAGGGTAACTAAAGAGTTCTCCCGTGGTGGGTTGAATTTCCTCCTTTAAAGATGTTTGGTGTGCACGAGCCAGCAAGCCGCATCCATATTTCAGGAGCCGTAAATACATTCATATATAAACTATAAGGTGCATGTGTCCCTTTAAGAAATGGAACCATAGCAGTTGTTTGCGGGCGCCATCTTGGTCCAGGCGCAAAAACAAAGTGAGGATCAATTGTGGCAATGGTAGAGTTTTTGAGAAGGGAAAATGCAAATGCGGGCTGGACAAAAACCCCTGTATATCAATGGGCCATTTCTTAAAGGGACAGATGCGGCTTATAGTTTATATATGAATGAAGTTCGAAAATAATTTTCCATGGCACACCTGATGATCTCACACAGCACACTAGTGTTCCGCAGCACGAAAATCACTGTTCTATAACTCTTCCTCCAAGAAGCTTAAATCACACACATGCTTTCATTTGTGTATGAAAAATACAATTATGTTATTATTATTATTATTTTAAAAAAAAGATATTTCCATACCTAGCATTACGGAGGACCCAATATTGTATATGCAGCTTCCCCTGGGTACAAATATTCTGAAACACGTTGAGCCACCAGATACACTTCAAAGCATTTATCTTTTCTTTTCATATTTTATTTTTTTTGTTTAAGCATGATCTTTTAAAATGCCTCAACATTTAATAGAAATCCCACCAAAAAGAATCTCTCTCTCTCTCTCTCTCTCTCTCTCTCTCTCTCTCTAATAATACTACTCACACTGGAATATTTGCAAAATCAGATCACACATGCTGTATAAAACTTGGAACGCCGTCCAGCTACTGGTATACAAAGCCAAGCACTAGCAGATGTTTCTCCTCAAATTGGTTCTTCATTTGGAAAAAAGGGACAGCTGCATCTCCCCATTTTCTTTTATCTGAGCTATGGGTATTGCCTAAAGGTTACCAAACAGAGACCTTCTTTCTTTGTGAGAGGATTATGATCAAGCATCAGCCCCCTCCCCCCTATCTCTCTCTCACACACAAACAATGCTGATGGTGAAGATTACTGTGCACGTTGTGGGTCCCATCCCCCCCAAAAGTGGAACAAACTAGTCCAGAGTCTACTGGAATGATGCACATGGCACCGTATCAGGGATGAGTTTGGTCCAACATGTTTGATTGTTATTTGCTTAAATGTTTACTGACTGCTCTGGCATACAAATGGTCCCAGCAGAAAACAAGTTGGACACAAGCTGTGTTTTGCAGGGTTTTTCAAAGAGAGGCGAGCAGACCTTGTCCAAAATGTTCAGCAGCTGCCACATGATGGACTTTTCTATTTAACAGCATGGCATTTTTGGAAAGTACATTCTCTCTCCATCTTCATTTTTTTAAAAAAGAAAAGAAAATAAAGCTCCTTCCTTTCTAATTACACGGAGCTAATAATGTGCTTGCTATTCTACAGTAATTTGAAACTGAAAAAAATACCTGAGTGGATATTTCATTGCTTGCTGTTGGTAACAACAGGCGTGATTATTAAACACCCTTGACATGAAATATCCACACCGTGTTCCAAATGGGTGGCTGGTAATTTTAATTTAAAGTATTGTCAGATGTTGAGGAATGCATTTTAGTTCAAATGAAATTCTGCAAAAACCAATACCCAAATCAACACTTCATTCCTGGCATTAGGATTTATTACATACCACAGAGGTTCAAAACCTTTTATATGTTCAGCAACATAAATTTTCAAGGCATTCTAATTTATATGTCTCCTCCAACTGTACTGAGATAAATGCCTACAATTTGAGTTGATTATTAGAAAAGCAACCTGCATACATTTACATCTTGTTGGTTTTCAAATTTTTCACATATTTAGCCTCCCAAGAGCCAATGCTGCCTTTTAAGAAAATGGAACACATCCAGAAACGAAAAGGGAATGGGATGGGACACATTCATGGAAGATAGGTCTATCTGCGATCACTGCCCATTAGGTGTACATACAAGGTCCATTTTCAGAGGGAAGTGAATACTATATAGCACCGGGAATGTGGTGCAGCTGGCTAAGTGTCAGCTGCATAAGATCTCTCTGACCAATAGGTCATGAGTTCGAGGCCTGCCCGGGTCAAGGTGGGTGCTCAACCTTTAAGTGTAGCCTGCTGTTGACCTTTGCAGCCCGAAAGACAGTTGCATCTGTCAAGTAGGAGATAAAGGTACCACATTAAGTGGGGAGGCAAATTTTGAATGAATTACGAGGCCATTAAAGAACTCCAAGAACGCTGAGGAATGCGGAAGGAACAACAAAGGGATGTTGGAAAATGCAGAGAGATGAGGAGTGCGTCAGCTCCCCCTGGTGGCCAGAGTTTGCCTCTGTCCGTCTATAAGTGTGTATGTGGAAAATGGCAGGGATTGTCAGCTAAGTATGTGTACCTGTAATCCGCTCTGAGTTCCCTTCGGGGTGAGAAGAGCGGAATATAAATAGTGTATTATTATATAGATGAGTAAAGTGTGGCTGTACCGATGCTCTTGCATTGCAAGTCCCATGCATCTTAATAAGTACAACCAATGGTAAGGAATGATGTGACTTGCAGTTCAATAAAATCTGGTGGGGCACATCTTCCCTGTCCTTTGAATACTAGGTTTTGAGAAGTAATGGTGGGAAAGTACTATTGACAGTATTTTCAGATTCTGCATGTGGGCTTCCTAGAAATATGTTGTTGGCTTCTGTATAAACCCAGATATTGGATTACATGATTGCAGCATAATAATAATAATAGCAACAACAACACTTTATTTATACTCCGCCCTTCTCACCGCGAAGGGGACTCAGTGCGGATCACAGTACACATACACAGCAAACACTCAATGCTGTTTTTCGGATGGGACAAAAACAGACAGAACAGAAAGGAGGTATATTGTGTTGTGTTGACATCAAGTTGAACATTCAACTTGTTGGCGCCTTTGGAAGATGCCAGCCACAGGGGGTGCTGTCGCTCCACCCTCTATGACAAAGAGCCATCAGAACTTCTTCCTTTCAGTCACCCATGGCATCATAAAATACCTCCCCCACCTTAGCGGTACCTAATTTCTCTAATCACAGCTGTAAGCAGTTTTCAAACTGCTTAGATAAACAGTGATCAGGGCTGATAGTTGGGTGCTCAAGCATGATTCTGTTCACTTTTAAAATTGCCATACCATGTTAGATCAGTGATTTTTCAACCAGTGTGCCGCGGAACACTAGTGTGCCGGGAGAGATCATCAGGTGTGCCGTGGGAAATTATTTTCGAACTTCATTCATATATAAACTATAAGGTGCATGTGTCCCTTTAAGAAATGGAACCATAGCACTCTTGCGTCACCTAAAAAGTGGTGTGAGAGTCCTTTGGTCGCGCCATCTTGGATTCGCTCAGACGCGGCTAAGTAAACAAAGTTAGAGTTAGTGCTGCAGCTGCGCATCAATTTGGGATCACAGCAAGACAAGCAAGTGACAGTGATGGAGAAGTTTTTGAGAAGGGAAAATGCAAATGCCAAACAGGGCCCTGGACAAAATTATCACACTAAGTGAGTGTATAAATACATTTAAAAACATATTAACTATATGTATAACTGTGTTAGAGTGTCATTTTGGTTGGTAGTGTGCCCCAGGATTTTGTAAATGTAAAAAATGTGCTGCGGCTCAAAAAAGGTTGGAAATCACTGTGTTAGATCATCATTGCATATACGTATGTTATATAGAGATTGACAGAGACTTCTTTTATTTTTTTATAAGACCTTGCACATTTTTTTCAAACATCTTCATAACCAGAAAAGTCTTTCTTTCTTTCTTTCTTTCTTTCTTTCTTTCTTTCTTTCTTTCTGTTGAATATCAACTGATAGATTTGTCTATTCAGGCAGGGCTTTGAGTGCTTAGTTCAAAATCAGACTATGAATCCTCAATTATTTAATTATGAGTATAAACTGGCTTTGTTTGGCCTGCTGCCCCTTCGTCGTCTTCTTTTATAGAAAGCTTTTTTTATACTTAATGGCCACATGGCAGGAAAGGACAATGTAGCACTTTCCATCCTGGGAATAGATATACTAATAGACTGGTGAAAATGAATGTTGTTTGGTTTCTTTTTTGAAAGATTTCCTCCAAAATCCATACACCTCTCCACCAGTGTGATAGAATTTGATGTGCTTAAATAATGACGGAAAAAGTGAAACTGACAGACTTATTTATTTATTTATTATTTCCAACATTTCTACCCCGCTCTTCTCAACCCCCGAGGGGGACTCAGAGCGGCCTAACAAAAGGCACAATTTGATGCCCACACAGTAAAATACAATATAAAAACCAAAAACATTCAGCATTAAAATACATTAAAATACAATTAACATTAACATATCATACACATTCACTTATGTTTAAAAACAGTGTTCCATCCATAAGAGGGGCATTGAGCCATCTCCATCAACTTGCCCTTACAAATCCAGTCCAAAGTGCTGCTTTGTGCTAATGCGCAAACACCTGGTCCCACAGCCAGGACTTCCCTCCTTTCCTAAATGCCAGGAGGGATGTGGTCGATCGTATGTCACTTGGGAGTGTGTTCCACAGATGGGGAGCCACCACCGAGAAGGCCCTCTCTCTTGTCCCCACCAACCACGTTTGAGAAGTTGGCGGGAGCGAGAGCAGGGCCTCCCCGGACGATCTTAAATTATGAGGTGGGATGTAGGGGCTGATGCATTCGGACAAATAAGCTGGGCCAGAACTATATAGAGCTTTAAAGGTCAAAACCAGCACTTTGAATTGAGCTCGGAAGTGGACAGGCAGCCAGTGGAGCTGATACAACAGGGGGTGGTATGCTCCCTGTATGTAGCTCCGGCTAGTAATCTGGCTGCCGCCCGTTGGACTAGCTGCAATTTCTGAACTGTCTTCAAAGGCAGCTCCACGTAGAGTGCGTTGCAGTAATCTATATGGGATGTGACCAGAGCATGGATGACCATAGCCAGATCAGACTTCCCTGAGTCGCACTGGGGGCGGGACTTCCACCGGCGCCTTCTTCCCTCTCGCTGGCGGCGGCTCCGCCCCTCCTCCCTTCAGTGAAGGGAGGGGGCGGAACCGGCAAGAGGGAGAAGGTGCCGGCGGAAGTCCTGCCCGCAGGGCGACTCAGGCGCTTTTCGCCGCCGCCCCGCTCGTGTTTGGAGCGCGGGCGAGCGGGGCGGCGGCGGGGAAAGACGCCTGAGTCGCCCTGCGGGCGGGACTTCCGGCGGCACTTTCTTCCCTCTCGCCGGCGGCGGCTCCGCCCCTCCTCCCTTCACTGAAGGGAGGGGGGCGGAACCGGCGAGAGGGAAAGGCGCCGCTGGGAGGAAGAGGAGGAGGATGGAAGGCGCGCTGGGAGGAAGAGGAGGAAGAGGAGGAGGATTCCGGCCCCTTTGAGCCCTCTCTGGGAGCCTCTCGTCGCCCAGCCAGGAAGCCACGCCATGCCGCCCGCAGTAAGTCTTACTTTCGTCTTACTTTCGGGGTACCGTCGCCCAATATAAGACGTACCCGAAAGTGTCGTAGTGGGATTTTGGGGGTCAAAAGAAAGTAAGACGCTGTCTTACTTTCGGGGAAACACGGTACTGAGACAAAGGGGAGATGAATATGTATAAAATCCCAAAAGGAAACTGTCTTTTGGCTCTAAGCAGGATATATCTTATAGAAGTGGAATACACTTTGTATATGCCTTCAAAAACAAATGAGGGTAAAATTATGCTCCCTGATTCCGTTCTCTACATTAGCATGGCTGTAATAAGAATAGCCATCAAAGAAAGTACACTATAGCTATCGTTTTCTTAATTCTATTCCCTTATACAAAAATAGATGTTGTGATGTTTGCAGGTTTAACAAATATTTTCACAATTTTGGCCTGAAAAAGAAACTGAGTTGGCTCTCTATCTCTCCATGAAATGTTGTTAACCGTTGTGTCTCTATTAATAGAATAGAGAGTTAGATTCTTCTTTGGGGGGAGGGGGCATTTTGAAACATAAAACCTGTAGCAATTATATTTGAAGCTCTATCTGGTCTCAAACCACTTGGTTTTACAACTGTTAGGTATCCAGTCCACATTTCTATCATTGTAATGGGTCCAGATAGGGATTGTGAAAGGCTCAGTTTTTAAAATTAATTTATGAGAGAAAGTTTGTTTTAAACTTGTTGCCCATTGGTATTATTGTTCCTGAGAAGTATGTACAAAATTTCTTCCCAGCTGTTTAGAAATCAGAAGTAACTTTTATTTACAACACAGATTTTTAGCTTTCCTTTTAGTCACATATGCCTTTCAAAACCTGATGAAAACATATGGACGTTGTCTACAGAACATAAAGTCAAAGTAGCAGAAATCAGTGGGTTTTTTCCTTCTAAAAATGACATGGTTCAGAACAAATGAAGCTTATTCTCTTCAAAAAGTCTAAAGAATGGCATCCAGTTGATGCCATTTTCCCCATTCTCACAACATGGACATATTATGTGTATGTGGTAAAGTGTGTGTTAAGGGAGGGAGGGAGATGTGTGTTTATGTATTATCAGTTCTACTCTCCATACCCCTTCACCTCTAAATCTGATCTTAGGGTTGGTAATTACTATCATTTTTTAAAAATAAAATAGTATTTATTGAAAGTTTTCAAAATATCTGTAGCACAGCAGTTCTCGTTTGTGCCTGGGGGGCAGAGAACGGAACCGGGGGTCCCATTGGCATTGGGGCCTGCAGCAGCGGAGATGGATTCTGAAGAGGATTTAGAAGGGTTAGCAGAAGGAGAGTTTCCCATCACTGGGCCTCCTTCTCCCACAGAAAGCCTGGCTTGAGATGAAGGTTGGCCTGACCCTTACGAAGAGATAGATCCCCAGGTGCAAATGGAAAGCAGTGATAGCGAAACTTATGAACGGCCGGGGGGGGAGAGGTTCACAGGATCCTTTAAGTGAAAACATGGAAGAGAGCGGCTGGGAAGAATCTAGGGAGGAGAGCTCTCATGAAGATAGCGCAGCAGATGTTGGCAGGCAAGGCCGCACCTTCGATAGGGGAGACGGGACATCGAGAATAGCAGAAGGGGATGGTTCCGTAGCCTAGACAAGCCGAGGTCTGAGAGTGGGGATGGAGACGAAGAAGCCTAGAGTGTCGGGGACCTCGGCAGAAAGATTAAGTATAGGATCCGTGGGAACGGATCCTCAGTACTTCGGCCACGTCTCATCTGAGCAGACGTGTAGCGAAGCATTGACCACGGAGCCAAGTCTGGCCAGTGGCCTACTCAAGCCTTGTTTTGTATCTTGCAACCTTGCTTTGTTCCTTGATCCGCTTTGCTGAGCGGAGCCTTGCCAAGCCTTTGGAAACTTACCCAGTGTTTGGATTATTGAACATTTATTGCCTTTGGATTTGCTTTTGCTATTTTTATGGACATTCTACCTTTTGAACTGTTTTCATATTCAATAAAGTAGTTAGCCTTCAGTCCGTCTCTGTGTGTGTGATTAAGGGGCCGGTCAAGTCCGTGCATCGTGACAATATCTTACATAGAAAAAACAAACTTTCCATATAATATACATAACATAACATTTCCAATCATAACAAAATAAAACAAATACACAAAGACAAGCAAATATCCACTAACTAACACCTATATATATATTATCTTGACTAACTCACTTTAGACCCTTCACCTTCTGGTGCTGGGTGTTCCTTTCACATAATTCTTCTACAGCAGTGTTTCCCAACCACTGTGCCGCGGCACACTAGTGTGCCGTGAGCGATCACCTGGTGTGCTGCGGGGAAACCTCTCTTCCCCCCCTTTCTTCCCCCTCCTGCTGAACTCCTGTTTCTGCTGCTTGCGGGGGGGGGAGGAGCAAGGGCCGGGCGGCGGTGGCGAAGAAGGGGCTGGGGCGCCGTCTCCTTCGGCCGTTTTCGTGTTTATGTGTACCAACTATTAATACATTTGGCATTGGCTGGACGTGATAGCCTTTCTAGTGACTGTGTAACAACTCTCCTGTTCACCAGTTATACATGAGGGACTCATCTAATGCCCACCTGGAATGATACAGGAGCATATATATTGAAGGTGGAAGCCTCATTATTGTTCTATGAGGTGTATTGATGCATAAGAACTGTACACCAGGACTGCTTTGAAGCTATGGGGACACATTTTTTCTAAACACAGAGAGAGACTGACAGCTGTTGAGCAAGGCTTTCGTGTGTGTCTTTCTGCCATTCCTGCCAGGATATCTATGTTGTGTTCATCAAAATAGGCCCAAGTTTCACACTGAGTGTATAAATACATTTAAAAACATATTAACTATATGTATTACTGTGTTAGAGTGTCATTTTGGTTGGTGGTGTGTCCCAAGATTTTGTAAATGTAAAAAATGTGCCGCGGCTCAAAAAAGGTTGGGAAACACTGTTCTAGAGTATATGCTTAATTCTTATAATCACAAACATATATATATATATATATATCCCTCCATAACTAAGCGAGTTAGTCTACAACTTAACCTATATTGAGAAATAAGCCTAAAACTAAAAGTCCCGATTAGATTCCGGTCGCCATTCGTTGGTTTTCTTTATCTAGCGGCACGTTTCTTCCCTTTCATCTTATACAATTCATCTTAAACAATGGATGTTCCTGTATTTTAATGAAGAAAAAAACATAGCTAAATCTATACTATATGTTTATAAGCATCTAACAGACTTAATCAAGTTTCACATATATCTTACATTCGTCCTTATCTTCGACCAGTCACTCTTTACTATTCTTTCTCTTTCTCTAGCCCTCATTTTCTCTGTGAGCCAGTCCATATGAATTATTTCTAGTATTTTACTCAGCCATTCTTCCTTTGATGGTGATTTTTCAGATTTCCAATATTTCGCCAGAAGTAGCTTGGCCGCCGTAGTAGCAATTGTAAAAATCTTTCTATCCATATTCTTTTTGAATTAACTTCCAGAATTTTTTCGCTTTGGGACATGAGCACCATATATGGAAAAAGGTGCCTCTTTTTTCATCACAGTTCCAACATTTTGGATTTAAATCTTTATACATTTTGGCCAATCTTTCTGGTGGTAAATGCCACCTATAGATTGTTTTTACCCAGTTTTCCTGGTATGAAAATCCGGAAATTTCCCTCACATTGTTTTTCCATATTTGTTTCCAACTTTCCTTGCTGATTTTGTATCCTATATCCTTAGACCATTTTTCCATATATTCTTTCTTTTGAATATTTTCCGTGTCCCATTTTAATAATAATTTATATATTTTACTTATTAGCTTAACGTCTTCTCCTCACAAAATCTCTTCCAATTCATTGGGGAAGGAAAATGAACTGGTTTTCATATCTTCAAATAAAGGAGAAATTCAAGATAGATGAAGCGAAAGGGATTTGAGGTAATTCTATCATTTTTTAAAAAATTGCCAAATTGAGCAAGCAGATAAATTAACTAGTTTATGAAAAATATGTTGCATATTTAATTTTTACAAATCGAATGGTATTTTTCTACCCCAGAATTTCAGGGGAGGGGGTAAGTGGGATGCATTATATTTTGGAGACAGTTGAGTACATATAGTTATCACTAAAATTACACTCTTACTATGGTAACCGAAGTTGAATGGTTCTTAGAGGAAACAGCTTTGCATTGTGTAGTGAGTATCAGGAC
The DNA here is from genome assembly GCA_030556195.1 of Anolis apletophallus. Taxonomy (NCBI): domain Eukaryota; kingdom Metazoa; phylum Chordata; class Lepidosauria; order Squamata; family Anolidae; genus Anolis; species Anolis apletophallus. The sequence goes on from JARBWK010000009.1 coordinate 5,076,695, forward strand.
ACACAGCTTTATAAACTCTCTGCAGTGCAGAAATTGAAATACTAATACTAATAAAAGTTTCTCCATTTCCATCACCTGGTGATTCCTTCCAATATATTTTAATAAGCACTGAGAAAGATGGAGAGGCAGTAGCCATAATAATGGGAAACAACTTACTGATTCAGAGCCCATCCTGGCAGGATTGCATAGTACACCATACACAAATAAAGTGATTACAAGAGTGCTACTTATCCATAAACTAGCTGTAAACAAATGGGCTTAAAAAACCCTGATGCAGCCAGTTATGAGCAAGCATATGAATAAACGAATGATTGAAAATCCAATCTAATCCAATTCAAGTACTTGTATAGCGTTCTTCAGAGAAAGTCCCTGAAGGCTAGACCAAAAATAGAGAAACTGCCAAGGAGGAAAAGCTATAAAATTATTTCAATCTAAATGTAACTCAGTCAAACTCAGACTGCCAAATACATAAGCAGGCTTAGATACTGGAGAATTTTGGAGCTGTTTAGCCAACAAGAAAAGATTATAAAGCTGCAAACGAAAGCACAATTATTTGGAGAACAGTCTTACTAATATGAATAGGAATAACTTCCCAGTAAACAGTTGGAGGATCAAACTGCATGATTAACAAGGGGACTTAAGACCTATGGACATTTGCTTTACTCTAAGCCCAAAGTACTACAGTTCTTATTCCTGAAACAACACACATAGGATTGGACCAAAAAAAAACTCCCCTAAATTTCTGTTATAACCCAGACTTAAGAAAACTATTTATGGAAAAGGAAGATATTATTCTACTGAGTCAAATTTAAAGAATATGATGGAGCATTTGAAAACTTTCTGTGCCCACCAAGTCTCAATTTAAATCTCATTCCAACACAGTGGAATTAAAAAAAAGGTGGCAATACCGTGTTTCCCCGATAGTAAGACACCCCCGATTGTAAGACGTATCGGGGGTGTCAGGGGGGTCGGCTAATGTAAGCCATACCCCGAAAGTAAGCCGTACCCCGAAAGTCCATGCGAAGGGAGGGGGGAAGAAGGAGCAAGAGGCGGGGCGAATCGGCGTTGCGTCAGAGGCCTGGCTGTGATGCGGCGCCCCTTAGTGCCGCCTCTTGCTCCTTCTCCTTTCCCCCTCCCTTCCTTCGTTCACTCGAATGGACAAAGGAAGGGAGGGGGAAAGAAGGAGCAAGAGGCGGGGCGAAGCGGCGTCACGTCAGAGGCCAGGCAAGAGGCATGCAGGAGGTGTGGCCGGCGTGCAATCGGCCCATGTGGCCGGCTGTGCGGCGGCGCGGTGGCGTGGCGCGCCCTCACAGGTACCGTCGCCCTTCACAGGTACCGTCGCCCTACTGGGTGAAGAATTCTTTCGGGATATGTCCAATATAGGACGTATCCCGAAAGTAAGACGTAGTGGGGTAAAAAGAAAGTAAGACATCATCTTACTTTCGGGGAAACACGGTCGCAATCTGAAGTAAAGGATAGTTCCATGGTGTCACTCTAATCCAGGGGTCCCCAAACTTTTTAAACAGAGGGTCAGGTCACAGTCCCTCAAACTGTAATTTGAAAAAATACATGAATGAATCCCTATGCACACTGCACATATCTTATTTGTAGTGCAAAAAGCACACACTTAAAAACAATACAATAATTAAAATGAAGAACAATTTTAACAAATATAAACTTGTTAGTATTTCAATAGGAAGTGTGGACCTGCTTTTGGCTGATGAGATAGGATTGTTGTTGTTGTTTTTGTTGTTGTTGTTGCGTGCTTTCAAGTCATTTCAGACTTAGGTTGACCTTGAGTGAGGGATGGGTAAATTACCTTGGAGGGCTATATCTAGCCCTTGGACCTTAGTTAGAGGTCCCCTGCTCTTATCCAGGAAAAAGCAATTTCCTATCCTCAAGCTCTTGAGCTCTCTTGAGCTAAATAATGGTCAATGGTGAGGGATGGTGTAAGGATCTGACTTACAGACAATTGTGTAATGGATCTGAATTCGAATTCCTGTCTTAAGTGTGGAGAGAATGTGAGGATTCGAACTCAGGCCTGTGACAGGGCAGAATATACTACCAATGCCACTACAATATGTAAGGATTCTTTTAACTTTTACTTGCTGCCACACTAAAAAAAGGTGTTTCAAGGCTTGTGGGAGAAAGAATCACCAGAATAGATGTTTTATCAAAGAACTACCAAGTTTATTTAAACAGTGTTTTGAGCTTGGAGGTTTCAAGAGTTCAAGAGCTTGGGTGGTTACAATCTACTCAGAGGTACTTTCTTAAGGTTACAAGATGCTAACTATGGAGATACAGTCTAACACAAAACTACTGCTCTCCTAAAACTAATAACTCAGCAGTTTACATACACTCTGCTGGTCATTTATAGCCAATGCTTCCTTAGCAGTCTACACACCTCCACTACTACCCTTTCCCAGAGTAGAGCCAGGCTTAGAATAAACCCAGAGTCTTTTAAACCACGCTGAAAGCTGGCTAAACAGACTCCCTAATTCTCTCACACACCCTTCTGCGTTTACAGTTAGCCAGCAACTGAAAATATTTGAATCTGAGGATTCTAAAACCATCTGCAGGCTCTGCCCCCAGTTTCCATGGTAACGGAGGTTCTTGGAAGCTCTGCCAGATAATTTTACTGTTAAACCCTTAGGGTTAGCGAAGTTCCACCCTTACAAAATACTTACATGTACATAAATATCAACTACATTTACAACCTGCAATAAATAAAAATGACTTCACCACAGATGGTAACTGAGATTTAAGCAAATGGAGAAGGAGCAGCAAATATCAGGTCTCCTTCCCCTGCCCATAGCTATGCCATATGGCTCTCTGGAGTCGGTGGGTCCCATTCTAAGTTTCCAGAACCATCAACTCTAACAAGAAGATAGCATCTTCCCCTCCATTATAGTGGGAGTAAGGGGAAATGTTGGTAGACTTTGACCAACTTTTGGAGATCCAATGAAATTTCACATACATGCTTTAGGGACTGATGTCAGCCAGTCATTGAACATCCAGTAATATCAGCCAGTCACTGAATCTCCAGCACCCTCTGGTTGGTTCTCATGGAGACTAGATATTGTTGCCAGTTTCCACAGGCACAATCTTAATTTCAACAGAAGCAATACAATGAAATCACTTCTGATAGGTTCCTTCTATGTCTTCCACTAAATCACTGTGATTGGAAATCAAGTCTTCATGTAAGTCACCCCTTCACTAGGAAGTACTGCCGCCAGTCAAAATTATAGCACCTTCCTGAACTGAACTGTCCTTGAAATTGTCCTTTTACGTAGAGCTGGGGAAACTTGCAGGAAGTTCAAATGTACATCAAACATTTACAAAATCCTGGGGCACACCACCAACCAAAATGACACAAAATGACACTCTAACACAGTAATACATATACAGTAGTTAATATGTATTTATACACTCACTTAGTGTGAAACCAGGACCTGTTTCGAAGAACTCAACATAGATATCCTGGCAGGAATGGCAGAAAGACACAAAGTTCACCTCCCATATCCAGAGAGCACTATAAGTGGACTCAAACAATGTTGGATCAGGACCAAACTTGGCCAAACTTGGCATGAATACTCAATATGCCCAAATGTGAACACAGATGGAGTTTGGGGAAATAGACCTTGACATTTGGGAGTTTCGGTTTCTGGGATTTATAGTTAACACACAATCAAAGAGCATCCTGAACTCTTGCAACAACGGAATTGAACCAAACTTGGCATATTGAACTCTCATTACCAACAGAAAGTACTGAAAGGGTTTGCTTGGGAATTGACCTTGAGTTTGGAAGTTGTAGTTCACCTACACCCAGGGAGCACTGTGGACTCAAACAATGTTATGTTATGTTGTTGTTTGTTTTCTATCCAGAATCACAATGTTGGAAGGAGGCTCACCACTTTAAGGTCCCTAAAACAGGCATGGAAAAACTTCGGCCCTCTGGGTGCTTTGGACTTCAACTCCCACCATTCCTAACAGCCTGAGGCCCTTTCCTGCTTAAATGGCTGGGGGGGGGGGGAAAAGGGCCTGAGGCTGCTAGGAATGGTGGGAGTTGGAGTCCGAAACACCTGGAAGGTCCACGTTTGTCCATGCCAGCTTTCGACAGAGACCTCTTTCTCCCCCTTTCCCTTCGCGCCCTTTCTTCCCCTCCTGCCCAACACTTACTTTTTCTTCTACACTGCCGCTTCTGTTGCCATTTTGATCCGAGGGGGCAGCGTGAGTGTGTTCAGGAGGGGAGGGGGGGGGAAGAAGTGACCCGTGCAGGCACTACTGCACCGACTCGCCCCAGAGCAAAGCAAGGCAAAGCGAGCAGAGCGATGCTGGGAAGAAGGGAGCCCGAGTAGAGAAGAAAAAGTGTTCTGCAGGAGGGGGAAGAAAGGGTATTGGAGGTTCCAATTTCCCACGTCACACCTGATGATCGCTCACGGCACACTAGTTGGTTGGGAAACACTGCTCTAGAGTAAAGTTTCTCAAACTGCGCACCTCCAGCTGGTAAAATGGTTGAGGTTTCTGGGAGCTGAAGTTCAAAACACCTGGAGGAGCACAGTTTGCAAATCTCTGCTCTAGAGCCACAATTCCTTTCGGTTCCAATGGCAAGGGGCTAAACCTGACCAAAAGCAAATGCGTACCAATATTATCAGGATGAACAGGAGAAGGGGAGATGTGAAGAATTTCAGAATAAAACGATTTAACAGGATGAGCTGTTGAGGCCCCAGCATACATAGCCGAGTTCTCTTCTTTGTGCATTTGCTCAGTTGGCAAGTCCACTAACTGCGACTGGGCTTGGCGGGAATTTCCCCGGAGAATTGCAGTGTTGTTTCTAACCCATCTTCCTGCAGCTGGTAATGAATTTCTACTGACGGTTTTATCTCCTCCTGAACATTTAATGATTCCCTACACTAATGAGGGAACAGAACAGGGCACTACACAATTAGTAAAAGAAACTTTACAGGATAAACCAGATAGTGGCACATGAGAAAGAAAGCTCAGCATGGTGTGCACATTATTTGTTTTCTGTGCCAGAATCTGTCCTCCAGTGTGGACAGCAACGGTGTGCGAACAGATGGAAAATCGCCATGGGCTTAACCTAGCAGTCATGTAATTTTTGAAGGGGTTACAATCTGTGAAACTTTTTTCCATTTTACATCTTCTTCTACATGGGTTTTTTTAAAGCCCCCTGTTCTTCCTTTCCTCACTGTGGAGAAATTACACAAAACAGTAGCTTTTTTGTCCCTGAGGAGCTGACCACACCCAGCTGATATTGGTCTCCATGGCAACCCTCTAATGGTCACTTGTTGTTACAGCTGGTTCATTACTTCATGTATCCAAGTTGTTGATCGTATTCCACAGTCACCTCACTTGATTGAATAAGCAAACTTATTTACCACATTGAAACGCAAAGCAATACTTTCTCTGACCTTCAGATACTAACCAAACCCTGGTGATATAGGACTCCCCAGCAACCCTCTAATGCAGGGGTGCCCACACTTTTTCAGCCTGCGAGCTACTTTTAAGAAAACCAAGTCACAATGATCTACCTGCCGCCGCCGCGCGTCCCCGCATGCTCCCAGCACTGCCTTCCTCCGCCCGCATGGCTTTGGAGAGCGCTTTGAGCATTGGCGCATGCGGGCTGGGTGGAAACGGAGGCGAGAGACCTTCAGCTTGGCCAAGGAATAGAGGCGAATGGAGGCAGAGAGCGGAGCCCTTGAGGTGCAGGCTGGCAATGGCAGGGCGGCGACGGAGGAGGAGGAGGCTGAAGCGGCCCGAGGGAGAAGAAGCAGGAGTTTGGGAGTCAGCCTTGATGGGGGAAAAGAGCCAGGCCCGACCTGGCCCGGCCTCTGAGGGCTCAGCCTCCTGAGGGGTGTCGTGATTGGCAGCCGGCCAAGAAGGAAGAAGCCTCGCAGGCGGAGGATGGCGGTGGCGGGAAAGCGCGTGGGGCTTCCGGAAACTCTGCCTCTCTCACCGCAGCTTCTGGATGAGAGGAAGGGCAGAGGCCTCATGTTACTATTGCTATGAATATTACATATCTTTATTGACTTCTATGATGATTGTTTCTTTTTGTGCTCTGTGACCCCCCCCCCCCCCGGGTACTGTTTCATTTGGCTGTTAGCTCCTGAGCATTGTTACTACGTAGATGAAAAAACGCCACTCTGCTGACGGTGGAGATGTGAGCCTCCATCGACAGCTGAGGGTCAAAAGTAACAACGAGGCTCTTTACTGATGATGACGGACATAACGTCACGCCGTCCAGGGTTGGAAGATGAACCTCTCCACCGCCCGGCCAGCCAAGCCACAGGATCTCCGTCTTTGCCTGATTCACCTTCAACTACTGGCTCGCAGCCATCCAGTAACGGCTTCAAGGCAGCGATGGAAATTATCAGGTACGGATTCTGGCCGGCCTTCCATCCCCAGAATGAGCTGAGTGTCAGCAGCATATTGGTGACACTCCAACCCAAAGCTCTGTACCAGTGAAGCAAGTAGTCGCGCATAGATGTTAAATAACAGAGGAGAGAGGATTGCCCCCTGGGGGACCCCAAAATATAAGGGGGAACCCCCGGAGACAACCTCGCCCCTCCTCACTTGCTGTGACCAGTTCTGGAGGAAGGAAGACAGTCATTTCAGGACTGTCCCCCTCACCCCAGCTCCGGCAAGGCGATGAGTCAAAAGATCATAATTGACTGTATCAAACGCTGCTGTGAGGTCCATTAACACAAGCAGCACTGATCCGCCCTGATCGAGCTGGCACTGTAGCTGATCTGTGATGGAGACCAGAACCGTCTCCGTCCCATGCCCCAAACGGAAGTCGGACTGGAAGGGGTCTAACCAAGCTGTGTCATCTAGGAAGGACTGCAACTGCTCCATTGCTGCCCTCTCAATCACCTTGCCCAGAAACAATAGATTTGAAACTGGGCGATAATTGGAAGGGACCGTTGGATCTAAACCCAGTTTCTTCAGCAATGGAGAGACCACAGCCTCTTTTAAACCCTCTGGGAACACTCCTTGCTTAAGGGAGGTGTTGATTATTCTCAGCAGAGGGTCACGCAACCCCTCCGGGCAAGCTTTCACCAGCCAGGAGGGGCACGGATCGAGGGAGCATGTGGTTGGTCTAGTTGCAGTAACAATCCTATTGACAGCTTCTGCATCCAGTGGCCAAAACCGGTTGAAGGTGGGCCCGGCAAGAGGCCACAGAGTCTCAAGTTCGCTAACTGTATCAATTGTGGCTGAGAGGTCCCGGCGGAGGCTCTCTACTATTACACAGCACTGTCTATTACACAGACAGTGTTTCATATGAATATGGCTTCTTGAAAATATTTACAGAGAAATTATTTATAGTTAGGAACAAAAAATAATAATAATACTCATTTTATATGTGAGTCCATATTTACATCTACATTTCCAATGTAACATATCTTGGTACAAAGCTATAATAATATTTATTGAAATGAAGTATGCATAACCATGTATAGAAGGATAAGCAAAGTTGCTCCATGAATCTGAAAGGTTGTGAGTCCATATTCCTCGGGAATCATTCAATCCTAATTTACATAAACATAATAAGATTTTCTCATATATGAAAAGTTACTCCATTGTTCTTTTCAAAGCTCTCCCAAATGTGTTCACAATCCCAATCGATGAGGCAATGCCAGTGTTAAAATCTCTATATATAAAGGAGACACGGTCGTGCAAAGAAGGATATAGACAAAGAAACTATAAGTCGCAGAAGCACCAAACTTGGCAGCCTACTGGACCATTACACTCGCTACAGACAACAGCAAAAACCGGACCTACATCCTCCCAGCACCCCAAAAACGATCCCCAAAAATTGCCACCGGAACTCCCAACCTGGCCGGTTACTGCTGCCAGCGAACGTTTAGAACGCTTCGCACATGGCAGCCAGAGCGCTCCTCCGCCTCCTCAGGAAGAGCGGCGGGGGACCTGGAAGGAGGAGGGGAACCCCTCCCCTCCTCCCCAGCCCCTCCCTCCCACCTCCTTCCGCACCCCCTGCCACCGCGACACTCCCCCTCCCAAGCCCCTCCCCCCTCCTCCCGGGCTCCCGCCTCCCCGCCCGGTTCCAAAGCTCCTGGCGGGGCGGGGCCAGAGGCGGGACACTCCCCCTCCCAAGCCCCTCCCCCCTCCCGGGCTCCCGCCTCCCGCCCGGTTCCAAAGCCTGGCGGGGCGGGGCCAGAGGCGGGACACCCCCTCCCAAGCCCCTCCCCTCCTCCCGGGCTCCCGCCTCCCCGCCCGGTTCCAAAGCCTGGCGGGGCGGGGCCAGGGCGGGACACTCCCCCCCTCCCAAGCCCCTCCCCCTCCTCCCGGGCTCCCGCCTCCCGCCCCAGTTCCAAAGCCTGGCAGGGGCGGGGCCAGGAGGCGGGACACTCCCCCTCCCAAGCCCCTCCCCCTCCTCCCGGGCTCCCGCCTCCCCCGCCCGTTCCAAAGCCTGGCGGGGCGGGGCCAGGAGGCGAGACACTCCCCTCCCAAGCCCCTCCCCTCCTCCCGGGCTCCCGCCTTCCAGCTGCTTCCGGACCTGGGCCGCTCCTGGATCCGGGTCGCACGGCCGACGCCCGTGGCCGCCTCCTCTGCTGCCTCCTCAGCCTCCTCCGCCTCGCAGCTGTTCCCGGACTCGGCCCGCATGGGCGGCACCGTGGCCGCCTGGAAAGCGGACGAGGAGGCGGCCACGACACCGCCCGCACCACCCGGGTCCAGGAGTGGCGCCCGGGTCTGGAAGCGGCTGGAAGGTGACGGAGGAGGCCAAGAAGCCAGCAGAGGAGGCGGAATGGCGCCGTCCACGCATCCTGGGTCCAGGAGCGGCGGCACTACACTTCCCAGAAAAGCTCCGCATGAACAGGAAGTGACCGTGGGGCCTTCTGGGAAGTGTAGTCCCGTGGAGGACTTCCGGCCGGGAGAGGCGGGACTTCCTCCTTGGCGCCTGCTTTGGCGCATCCTTGCCCTCTTCTGCCGCCTCCCTGCTGCTCCTGGACCTGGGCCGGCGAAACACGCGGCCCAGGTCCTAGAGCGGGTCCTAGAGCGGCTACGAGGCGGGGCGGAGGAGGCCTATGAGGCGGCAGAGGAGACGGCCACGACGCCGCCCACCCGGCCCACCTCAACAACCGCCTGAGAAGCAGCGGAAGACCCCCCTTCCCACGACGACGAGGAGAACACAGAAAATAAAAAGTAAGGAAACGAAAAGAAAAGAATAGAAGGATGGAAGGGGAGAAGAAAGGAAGAAAAAAAAGGAAGGAAAGAGGGAAGAAGGAGAGAGAGAGAAAACATACAAGGATGGAAGGAAGGAGGGGGAAGGAAAATACACCAGAAAGGAATGAAAAAGCCACAGCGAAGCGTGGCCGGGTCAGCTAGTAAATAAATAAAAAAGATAATTCCAAGAATGAATTCATCCGCAGACCAACTGGAAGGTGGATATTAATAAAAGAAGTGCTAATGAAAGCGAAGTCTCCATAGAATTTGAACCTGTACTATTTTACATTCTGCTCCACCAATCTATACACAAAATTAACTTCAGCCATCCCTATAAGACAATTGTGCTATATTGGCCAACAGGGGATGCAACTGATGTCCCATGGATGCCATATAAAAATATTAATGGCTAAAGTAATGAAAAAATTACATGACTGTGAGATGCAAGCAAAATGCATTCTGCAGTTCATAAGCAGATCTATATATGCACCATTTACAAATCCAGGTGAAACACGTGTGTTTGCTGACACTTGCTACTTTTATAAATGAAGGTGCCGAAGGTGCCGAAGGTGCCGAAGGTGCCGAAGGTGCCGAAGGTGCCGAAGGTGCCGATGGTGCCGAAGGTGCCGAAGGCGCCGATGGTGCCGATGGTGCCGATAGTGATGATGATTATTATTGGAGCCCCTGGTTGCACAATGTGTTTAACCCTTGTGCCAGCAGGACTGAAGACTAAAAGGTCGGAGGTTCAAACCTGGGGAGAGCACAGATGAGCTCCGTCTGTCAGTTCTAGCTTCTTATTTGGGGACGTGAGAGAGCCTTCCACAAGGATAGTAAAACATCAAACATCCAGGCATCCCCTGGACAATGTCCTTGGAGATGGCCAATACTTTCACAACAGAAGCAAATTGCAGTTTCTCAAGTCGCTCCTGACATAAAAAAAAACATTATTACTATTAATATTATTATTTTCAAAGTGTACATACTATAGCATAACTATTTATATTCGAGACCACTAAGCAACAGCAGTAATTTTACACTTTTCAATAACCGCAAAATGTTTTCCAGTTCAGTCATTTCTTTTCTAAAGCCATATTGAAGATCTTGTTTAAATTTCTGTTTAATTTGCTCATAGGTGAACCATTGAATATTGAACCATTCTTGCTTCAATTCTTCTCTTGACTTTAACATAGGTTATTTATGAACTTGAATATCACCTTGTATCTTATTCACTCCTCTGTCTTTTTTTCATTATTACCTGAAAGGCTTCATGGCAATACTTGCTATTTTTACAGGGTTTTCAAAACAATATGTTGTTGTTTTTTTGTTCTCTATATGCAGCCATGATAAAGACATTTACATTTTTCAAAGGGTTCGTGTCAACTTAAATTCCACTAATGGAACCTATACTTTGTTATCAATTTGTTATATTTATTATTGTATCAATTTGTAGCTTTTCAGAATCTGGTCTTAATTTCCAGCTCCTCACGAGATTCAGATGATGGTATAGATAGAAGGCATTTTTAAGGAGATGCCTACTGAAAAAGAAAAATCTAACCAAACTCTCCAGTTACAACAAATGAATTAATGACATCCTACTTCATTAACAGATATTTTACAAAGTTTATCATCATGATTTATTGGTTTCAATTTTATTTATTTATTTATTCAAATTTATCCGTTGCCACTCCCATTCGGCTCGGGGCAACTCACAAACAATAAAAACAACAATAACAACAACATTTGCAACTACATTAAAATCATTAGGATTAAAACAGCAACCATAAAATACAGCTAGCATCAGAGGGGACAATGTAATGTCAGAGAGACTGACAGTTTTTAGGAGCCAAACGCCTGTTGGAACAATAATGTCTTGCATGCCTTCCGAAAAGCCAGCGAACTTGAAAGAGCATGGATTTCAGAGGGCAACGCATTCCACAGGGTAGGAGCTATGATAGAAAAAGCCCTCCTCCATGTTGTAGTGAGATGGTAATTCTTAGGACTTGGGACCACCAGGAGGTTGTCTGTCTCCGAGTGTAGGGGTCTAGTGGGACAGTATGGGATGAGGTGCTCCCTTAGGTACACTGTCCCCAGACCATTCAAGGCCTTAAAGGTCAATACCAACACTTTGGAGGCAATACGGCATTCCACTGGGAGCCAGTGCAGTTTGCGCAAGATGGGTGTGATGTGGCAGTTCATTGGAGCGCCTACTAGCAACTGAGCTGCCGCGTTCTGCACCAGCTTAAGTTTCCGGATCACTGACAGAGGCAGGCCAATGTAAAGAGCATTACAGTAGTCTAACCTTGAGATGACCGTAGCTTGGACCACTGTGGCCAGGTCGCGGCGGGACAAATAGGGGGCCAGCTTCCTCGCCTGGTGTAGATGAAAAAACACTACTCTACTGATGGTGGAGACATGTTACTTAAGAGTAAACTTTGATTCTCCCATTTTCCTGGCTCATATTTACTCATTGTGGATGCACAAAAGGGCTGGGGAAGTGTGGACAGGACTGCATGCAGAGCTGTAGCCAGGATTTTGATTTGGGAGGGGCTGCATTTGATTTGGGGGGTGGCTGAGTCTGAGTGAGAGAGGGTCTACCCTAGCAAACCTTTTGTATCGTTATCCCAATACCCCCATTAGGGTTCCCATATGTCCCTCATGTAACGACTCTCCAACGCACGGTAGGGATCACACGAAGATGTTTTCTTGGTCCAACACGATTTTATTGAAGGTACGAGACATGTGAAGCTAAAGCACCGGCCCGCCACCCAAACACACCTTTTATACCCCCATAGCCCCTCCCCTACCCATGCAACATCTGGGCAGGGTTACATCAGCCCCAAGTGAGTCAGCAATCCCAGTAATCCACAGGGGCATGACCCCAGGGGTCACAAAGTCAGTGTCACCGGTCCCAATGTCCAATGTCCTTGCTTGGTGGAGTTACCTCACTTCCCTCTCAAACACCTGGAAGTTGCATCACTCCCAGTCTGACTCAACAGTCTGAATGAATCTGGGACAAAGGTCATCTCGAAGCTAAAGTGAAGGTCGCTGCTGCCTCATGACAGGCTTGGAACCTGGACTTCATCCAAGCTCAGGTTTCCCAATCCTGACATAGCGGTCTCCTCCACCTCGTCCTCCCCCTGAGGAAACAAAACATCATTCAATCTAAAGGAGGAAAGGGGCTCACGTACTTTTTTAACAGGCTACAATGAAAAGTGGGATGTACCTTTCCCAAACTTTTAGGCAACATGAGGGTATATGACACTTTGTTCACAGCAGTTTCAATTCTGAAAGGCCCAATGTATTTAGGACTCAATTTCTTTGACTTGTAACCCAATTTTAAATTCTCTGTTGATAACCACACTAAGTCACCCTCGCTATACTCCTCCCCTCTCTGTCTTCTGCGGTCCCCAAACAGCTTATATGACTGCTGTGCCTTCTTTAATACTTCCGTCACCCCCTTCCACTCCTCCTGGGCTCTTATCCTCCATTCCTCCTCCCCTTCCTTTCTTAAATCTAACAGCTGGGGTAAAGGGGCCACCTCTCGTCCGTACACTATTTCAAAAGGAGACTTCCCAGTAGAAGAATGTACTGAGCTATTATATGCCATTTCCGCATAGGGTAGGAGGTCTGACCAGTTGTTCTGCTCCTCATTACTAAACATTCGCAAATATGCTCCCAAGGATTTTTGCACTCTTTCCACGGCCCCATTACAAGAAGGGTGATAAGCAGTGGTCAAACGCCTTTGAGCCCCCAATGCTTCTAAGAAACGGTTCCAAAACTGAGCCGTAAACTGGACCCCGCGATCACTCAACACCTGCTCCGAACACCCATGCAACCTGTATACATGCTGAATATACAGCCCAGCCAACTTCTCTGCCGAGGGCAACCCCCTCAAAGGGATAAAGTGGGCCTGGTTCGAGAACATATCCAGCACAGTCCAGATGAAACGATAACCCCGACTTGAGGGCAGCTCCCCCACAAAATCCGTGCTAACATGCGTCCACGGCCTCACCGGCTCTACCACTACTTGAGAGGGAACTTTATTCCTTGCACACACCTCACAGCACTCCACATAACGCCTCACTTCCGCCTTCATCCCAGGCCACCAAAACCTCTTCTTAATCGCCAGGATAGTCTTCGTCAGCCCCCAATGACCCGCAGTCTTATGGTCATGGTGTAGCCTCAACACTTTCACCCTCAAACTCTGAGGCACATAAGTCCTACCCTCAACAACCCACAAACCATCCAGCAGCTGGCATTCCTTTCCATGTTCCTGCAACCACTTGTCCCCTACATAACTCTCTTGCAATTCCAGCCTCCACTCATCTACAACTTCATCCTCTTGTTTCACTCCCACCACAGTGTGGGACCTGGTTTGCACAGCCAAACCCCAATGCTCTTTAGCAAAAACTCCCTCCGTTTTATGCAAGCCATTCTCTCCCACACTCGGGTATCGGGACAACGCATCAGCCACCACGTTCTCCTTGCCTTTGATATGCTGCAGCCTAAAATTAAATCTATTGAAAAACTGAGACCACCTCACCAATTTCGGAGACAACTTTTGGGGATTCCTCAGATATTGCAAATTCTGATGGTCTGTCATCACTATAAACGGGAAAGCAGCCCCTTCCAGGAAATGACGCCAAGTTAACAATGCATTTCGTATGGCAAACGCCTCTTTCTCCCATACTGGCCATTTCCTCTCATGCTCCCCAAACTTTTTCGAGAAATAAGCACAAGGTCTTAACCTCTCCTGATCATCTGTCTGCATCAAAGCTCCCCCATAAGCCCAGGCAGAAGCATCACATTGAACAACAAAGGGCCTATCTACATCTGGGTGCCACAACAAAGGCCCCTCAGTAAATGCTTTCTTTAACCTCACAAACGCTTCCTGGCATTCCTCAGTCCAATCTAATCTTGCACCTGGAGACTTGACTTTTTGCGACTCCCCCTTGCCTTTAGTTTTCAACAACTCCGTGAGGGGAGAGTCACAACTGCAAACTCAGAAATGAAAGCCCGATAAAAATTTGCCAGCCCTAAGAAAGCCTGCAGCTGCCTACGCGTACGTGGAGCCTCCCAGCTCAACACATCCTCCACCTTGGCAGGATCCATTTCAACTCCTTTCTCACTAATTCTATAACCCAAAAAATCAATCTGATTTTTACCAAACTCACACTTACTCAGCTTAACATACAACTTTGCCTGCCTCAACCGCTCCAACACTTCACGCACTAACTGCACATGTTCTTTCTCTGTGGCTGTCACTATCACAATGTCGTCTAAATACACAAACACCCCTTTATACAAAAGGGGTGCAACACCTCGTTAATCAACTGCATAAAAATACCTGGAGAGCCTGCTAAACCGAATGGCATGACGGTCCATTCGTACAGCCCGAGGGGCAAGAAAAAAGCTGTTTTCCACTGATCACTTTTTTTCACTCTCACCATATGAAAGGCATCAATCAAATCCAGCTTGGAAAAACCTTACCTCCTCCCAACTGCCCTAACAGATCCTTGATTAATGGTAAAGGATAGCAATTGGTAGTACTGACAGCATTCAACCCCCTATAATCGATACACAATCTCAATTTCCCATCTTTCTTTTCCCGGAACAACACTGGCGCAGCAATGGGGGACTCAGACCTTCTAATAAACCCTTTTTTCAGATAATCATCTATTTGTTCCCTTAAGGCCAACTTCTCTTTAACCGTCATAGCATAAATTTTGGGTTTAGGCAGTACAGCTCCTTCTTTAACCTCTATGCTGCATTGCACATTCCGAATGGGGAAGGTTTTGAGCTAATCTGGGGTTGAACACGTCTGCATAATCCTGATACTCAACTGGCACTCCCTGCACTTCGCTTTCAACCCTTTCTTTCCTATTAGGAGCACACTGCACAGTCCCCGCCTTCCAATCTATTTTAGGATTCACCTGTCCCAACCAAGGCATACCCAATACCACCTCATGTCCTTTTATCGGGGCCATTATAAAATCAATATTCCCCTCCCAGGGTCCTACCCGCCCCTTTAAACCTTTTGTCCCCACAGAGAACGGTCCTCCCTCTATAGATGACCCATCCAACTGTGTAAAAGTAACCGATGTCTTTAATGGCTGTGTCTCACCTCCCCACTCCTTCACTAACTTGGGGGACATCATATTCTCTGAGCACCCACAGTCCACCAAAGCTTTCCTTTCTATCACTCTATTCCCCTTATATATCCCAGGGTACATTGGATATTAGTTCTCACCCCAACGCTTTTACTCTCATCTCTGTCCATGAGGACTGCTTTAGCTGCAGCCTCTTTCACTGGGCCCAATCCTGACTTTCGCCGGCATTGGGAAGCAAAATGTCCAGGCTGATTGCAGGAAAAACAAAGTCCTCTTCCGAACATAGGCTTCTTCCCACTACTGGATCGATCATCATTGCCTCGCTTAGTCTCTCCACCTCTGCCTCGATCCTGAACCACCCCACGGCCAGCTCCACGAGACCTCATAGGCTGGAATCTACGCCGCTGCACTTGGGCAAGGATTCCTTCCACCTTGCCAGCCAACTGGACCCATCCGTCCAGATCTCCTGGATCATCACGGTGTAAGCACCACTCAAGGATTTCTTTCCGTAGACCATCCTTAAACAGCTCCAAAAGAGTGGATTGGGACCATTCCGCCACCTTTCCAGCTAGTCCCATGAACTCCTCGGCGTACTCCGTCACCGATTTGGATCCCTGGGACAAACAGCGCAACGCCTCCTTCGCCTTGATCCGCTCCAGCGGATCCCGAAACCGATTCCGGATTGCTCGCAGGAACTCTCTCACCGATCTCAAGCAAGGGTCCCGCCGGTCGTGGCACTGCACATACCACTCAGCTGCCCGACCCTTGAACACGGCTCCAACGGCCCGCACTTGGCTGCCTTCGCTGGGATAAAGATGACCGTAGTCTTCCATGTGGTCTTGCACCGCTGCGATGAAGAAGGCGACTTTACTAGCTTCGCCATCAAACTCCACCCGCAACGGCTCCTTCTTCATGCGGCCACCGTTTTGCTCACCTGAGCATCCCACAACCGCTCCCCTTCACGGAGCTCTCTCTCCATCTCACGTTCCGACGCCATCGCCTCTCCGGAAGCATCCGGGACTCCCACCTGGTCCAAAGTGGTCCATTCCCACTCCTCAACTCTCCGGACTTCGTCGGGATCTACCACAAACTGATCCAAATACGCTTCTTGCTTCCAAGCCAACCTCTCCATTGCTGGGATAGTTGAAAAGGGGCTTTAGCTTCTGTAACGACTCTCCAACGCACGGTAGGGATCACACGAAGATGTTTTCTTGGTCCAACACGATTTTATTGAAGGTACGAGACATGTGAAGCTAAAGCACCGGCCCACCACCCAAACACACCTTTTATACCCCCATAGCCCCTCCCCTACCCATGCAACATCTGGGCAGGGTTACATCAGCCCCAAGTGAGTCAGCAATCCCAGTAATCCACAGGGCATGACCCCTGGGGTCACAGAGTCAGTGTCACCGGTCCCAATGTCCATTGTCCTTGCTTGGTGGAGTTACCTCACTTCCCTCTCAAACACCTGGAAGTTGCATCACTCCCAGTCTGACTCAACAGTCTGAATGAATCTGGGACAAAGGTCATCCCGAAGCTAAAGTGAAGGTCGCTGCTGCCTCATGACAGGCTTGGAACCTGGACTTCATCCAAGCTCAGGTTTCCCAATCCTGACACCTTATTCTAAGGGAAGTCCCTTATTTTGGCCCTAAAATTTGTGTCCCTTATTTTCAGGCCCTGTCCCTTATTTTTGACTAACAGGACAGGACTGGGCGGGGTCGACCAGAGGAAGGTGCGCGCTGTGGTTTCCACGGCAATGCGTGCCCGGGGATTCCAACTCGCAGGGCAGCCTGCGTCCCCATTGGAAGGAAGAGGCGATACAGGACTTTTTCAAAGTACAGTAGACTAATTAACCGTTACCCAAGGGAATGTTGGATCATGTTGGATAAAGATAGTTTCTGGTCCTTGAGAGTTACTCTTAAAATAGGCCTAGCTGTGTATCCCATACTATACTATACCATTAACTATTGACATAATAATCATGAAGATGTAATGTCATGTAAAATTTATTTTATTTTAATGTTTATACAGTGCACTTTTAAAGTCAGCAAAGTCAAGTACTAAATACAGATGGAGAAAATTAGGTAGTCCTAATAATGTCCTGTTAAGAGTTAAGAGGATATAAGTCAGTTTCTTTTGTGAGTTTCAATCATTATCTTATTCTGTTAATAAAACTATTTCTACCTAATGTTTGAGTTTCAAGTATTTAGGAAGTGTCCCTTATTATTGTGAAAAATCCCGTAAATGTCCCTTATTTCTTATATCAAAAAATGGCAACCCTAACTCCCATGCATATGGGATATATTGAGCATGGTGATCAGATCATGATATGAATAAGCATAACAGCTTAAATAATGTACCAGTAAGACCTTCTCGTGAACCACCTTGAGAATTTTTCTTGAGGGGGGGGCTGAAGCCCTTCAAGCCCCCCACCCTTCGGCTACATGCCTGACTGCACGCATTTTGTTTTTTGTCACATAACCCATAGCAGGACCCACTGCATATTGTGAAGTGCTGGAGAGCAAGGTTGTGCAATTCACACATTTATAAAAGATGAGGAAAATTTTTCAACAGGACTGCCAAAGGAGGATGAGAATATATTGAACAGAAGCCACTGAAAATCTGCATGCGTATTAAGGAAAGTCGGGAGATCCAAGCAAAGTTCTCAGACATCCTTTCCATGTGGCATATCACTTGTTTCTACAAAATCAGTTCATTTTAAGTTCTAGCAGAGCTCTCATTGCTTTTTGAGTGTCACTCTTAAAAACTTCCAGTGACCATTGAATCTGATTTTGGGAAGCACCCATCCATGTGACATTTCAAACTGCTGCAGTTGTCTGAGAGTGCAAGTAATGTCATTTCAAGGTCTGGCTGCTTTTCCTTATTACAGTCACAAATCATACAGCTAGATGTTTTAAGGATGAGATCGCCTAAAACACTTTGGTTGGCCTAGCTCTTCTCCCACAAAGCTAAAAAGTAAAACCATGATTGATTTGAGGAGGATTAGTTGGGCCAATGCTAAACACTCTTGAAAATTGAAAGTATATTGAAAAATGAGACCGCTCATTCCTTCGTATTGTGTCTACTTGGATCAAGAAAAGCCAACTGTTTCTGTTAATGACAGCAAGAAAAGTTGTGAAGCACATTATAAGATCGTGAAATTAAGTAATACAAACAAATGTGGCAATGTCAAATACTCTAATCCAGTGTTTCCCAACTTTTTTTGAGCCGCGGAACACTTTTTACATCTATAAAAATCTGGGGCACACCACCAACCAAAATGACACTCTAACACAGTAATACATATAGTTAATAAGTTTTTTTAATGTATTTATACACTCAGTGTGAAACCTGGGCCTGTTTCGATGAACACAACATAGATGAACCAATACAGATAAGTAATTTGAGCATTGGAGTTATGGGTGCATTTACACCAGGCATGGGCAAACTTGGGCCCTCCAGGTGCTTTGGACATCAACTCCCACCACTCCTAACAGCCTCAGGCCCCTTTCTTTTCCCCCTCAGCTGCTTAAGCGGTTTAGATCTTGGCACGGTTTAGATCTTGGCAGGGGAGGAGGAGCGGACGTCCCCCCTCCCTGCTAAGATCTAAACTGCGCCAAGCCTTGGCGAGGTTTAGATCTTGGTAGGGGAGGAGAAGCAGAGGGCTGGCGAGAGGAGAAAGGAGGGTGCTGCTGCCCTCCAGTCTCCTCTCGCAAGTTGAGAACTGAGGAGGGAAAAAACCGACCTAATAACGTCACCTTTACAAAAAGTGGCAATCCCGGGTTCGGTTTTGAAACTTCACTTCTGGGTTGGACGCCGAGGGTCGATATAAGGTCAAAATAGTTTCAAATACGAATTATTAATGGGTTTCAAAGTATTTAAATTGGAGATATCCACCCCTGGTATGCATGTGAATCAACACTGCATGGCAAAGAGAAATCCAGGAACCAGAACCTGGTGAAGTACCCTTGAATTTGGGGAATGTTTCATACATTACATAACTAACTAAAGAATGAGTAAATTACGGAAACTACACAAAAATGCATATATCTCAGTGTGAAAAGAAATAAGAAAGGGGAAAAAATGCAGATTACATCTGAAGAAATATTCAACACAAAACTGGAAGGTTTTCTTATCCCTACAAACCTAGATATAGTATTATCAGGGACGAGTAAATTCCCAGATTCTCTCTAGGTACCATACAAATTATACACTATGGCATGAATTCTGAAGGTTAATTCCAACTACAGTAGATTCATTGAATCATGTGAGTCTAAATATGGGTTAATCGTTGATTTATTAGGCCCACCCTAGTAGAAACTAACAGGATTCAGGCTTTGTGAATTACCACTTTGAAAACGATTGGCTGTTTCAAAATGACATGTCATATAATAGAAATACTCTCTTTACTCTTATGAAATCTATTTTCTCTCTTCTGTAGCTCCTTTTAGCCAACAGTTTTGCTTTGTTGAGCCCCATAGGTATGGGGCAAGTTATTTTGACACACTGTCACCTGTTTCCTTCATGATTCAGTTCTGTGTGCTATGGATTGGATCCGGAGTCTGCTAGTGACATATCTTTGGTGATTCAGCACAGAAACCTGTGTCAACATCCTGTTGACCTTTATTCTTGCTGCACTTTATTATTTTTTCCCTTGCTGCACCTGGCACAATTAAAATACCTTGATAGGTACTAAGAGGTCCCTTTGACAGCCAACTTTATGCCAACTCATATTGAGGCCACTGTCATTGTGCATCAGGTGTTTTAATAAAACATGTTCCCAAGGATTCCAGTGCTTTAATTTGAATTAATAAGTTCTCAAAGCCATAAATTTTCAGAAAAGTGAACAGACTTTCCGTGGGCTAAAATTTGATCAAACAGTGGCATCCAGTGGGGAATAGAAATGCATATTCTGCAAGGAGATGATGTTGTCTATACATTTTTTTGCTTTCCCTATTTCATCAAAGTGTTAACACTAGTATGCTAATAGGAATCCGGAAATATAGGCTCGGGGGAATACATCTAGTTTACAGTATATCATATGGGGCTTGTCTTCATGTAGATACTTAAAATTCCTGGCAGCTCCACAACTTCATTCTATCTCTGCCTATATTGGCTGGCCCGCTTTCATTTTTGTGATTGTGCTTTTTGAATCATTATCGGTTTCCGACAGAGGGTTCTTCTCCTGTTATCTCCTCGAACAAAAACCGAAGGAAACAATACAGCCTGTTCATATGTACAGTGAAAGTGTATAGGACGGGAAGTCTCCAAAAATGAATTAATTGTGGATTGAATGCACTTGCTTATATCAGTTATATTTAAGACAAAACCCAATCTTTTTTCACAATTTCTTTTTACTTTTTCATGGCACATGACCAGAAAATAGATGTTTGGGAACATCAGGGGAAACAGCAGTTGCCTTCATGCCCTGCTAGTGCCATGAAGCACCCAACTGTTGGAGAAAGAATACAGGATTTAATGGACCCACTAGTCTAATTCATCATATGTCTATTTATGCTAATGCGTTTCCTGT
>JARBWK010000009.1:5097644-5159710 GCA_030556195.1 Anolis apletophallus
CCTTATTCTAAGGGACGTCCCTTATTTTGGCCCTAAAATTTGTGTCCCTTATTTTCAGGCCCTGTCCCTTATTTTTGACTAACAGGACAGGACTGGGCGGGGTCGACCAGAGGAAGGTGCGCGCTGTGGTTTCCACGGCAATGCGTGCCCGGGGATTCCAACTCGCAGGGCAGCCTGCGTCCCCATTGGAAGGAAGAGGCGATACAGGACTTTTTCAAAGTACAGAGGCGATACAGGACTTTTTCAAAGTACAGTAATTAACCGTTACCCAAGGGGAATGTTGGATCATGTTGGATAAAGATAGTTTCTGGTCCTTGAGAGTTACTCTTAAAATAGGCCTAGCTGTGTATCCCATACTATACTATACCATTAACTATTGACATAATAATCATGAAGATGTAATTTCTTATAAAATTTATTTTATTTTAATGTTTATACAGTGCACTTTTAAAGTCAGCAAAGTCAAGTACTAAATACAGATGGAGAAAATTAGGTAGTTCTAATAATGTTTTTTCTGCATGACAAAGCATGCAGAAACATACCACGTACTGTTAAGAGGGTATAAGTCAGTTTCTTTTGTGAGTTTCAATCATTATCTTATTCTGTTAATAAAACTATTTCTACCTAATGTTTGAGTTTCAAGTATTTAGAAAGTGTCCCTTATTTTTGTGAAAAATCCCGCAAATGTCCCTTATTTCTTATATCAAAAAATGGCAACCCTAACTCCCATGCATATGGGATATATTGAGCATGGTGATCAGATCATGATATGAATAAGCATAACAGCTTAAATAATGTACCAGTAAGACCTTCTCCCGGACCACCTTGAGAATTTTTCTTGAGGGGGGGGGGCTGAAGCCCTTCAAGCCCCCCACCCTTCGGCTACATGCCTGACTGCACGCATTTTGTTTTTTGTCACATAACCCATAGCAGGACCCACTGCATATTGTGAAGTGCTGGAGAGCAAGGTTGTGCAATTCACACATTTATAAAAGATGAGGAAAATTTTTCAACAGGACTGCCAAAGGAGGATGAGAAGATATTGAACAGAAGCCACTGAAAATCTGCATGCGTGTTAAGGAAAGTCGGGAGATCCAAGCAAAGTTTTCAGACATCCTTTCCATGTGGCATATCACTTGTTTCTACAATCAGTTCATTTTAAGTTCTAGCAGAGCTCTCATTGCTGTTTGAGTGTCACTCTTAAAAACTTCCAGTGACTATTGAATCTGATTTTGGGAAGCACCCATCCATGTGACATTTCAAACTGCTGCAGTTGTCTGAGAGTGCAAGTAATGTCATTTCAAGGTCTGGCTGCTTTTCCTTATTACAGTCACAAATCATACAGCTAGATGTTTTAAGGATGAGATCGTCTAAAACACTTTGGTTGGCCTAGCTCTTCTCCCACAAAGCTAAAAAGTAAAACCATGATTGATTTGAGGAGGATTAGTTGGGCCAATGCTAAACACTCTTGAAAATTGAAAGTATATTGAAAAATGAGACCGCTCATTCCTTCGTGTTGTGTCTACTTGGATCAAGAAAAGCCAACTGTTTCTGTTAATGACAGCGAGAAAAGTTGTGAAGCACATTATAAGATCGTGAAATTAAGTAATACAAACAAATGTGGCAATGTCAAATACTCTAATCCAGTGTTTCCCAACTTTTTTGAAAAGTCACTTTTTACATTTATAAAAAATCAAAAATGACCACCAACCAAAATGACACTCTAACACAGTAATACATATAGTTAATAAGTTTTTTTAATGTATTTATACACTCAGTGTGAAACCTGGGCCTGTTTTGATGAACACAACATAGATGAATCAATATAGATAAGTAATTTGAGCATTGGAGTTATGGGTGCATTTACACCAGGCATGGGCAAACTTGGGCCCTCCAGGTGCTTTGGACATCAACTCCCACCACTCCTGACAGCCTCAGGCCCCTTTCTTTTCCCCCTCAGCTGCTTAAGCGGTTTAGATCTTGGCACGGTTTAGATCTTGGCAGGGGAGGAGAGCGGACGTCCCCCTCCCTGCCAAGATCTAAACCGCGCCAAGGCTTGGCGCAGTTTAGATCTTGGTAGGGGAGGAGAAGCAGAGGGCTGGCGAGAGGAGAAAGGAGGGTGCTGCTGCCCTCCAGTCTCCTCTCACAAGTTGAGAACTGAGGAGGGAAAAAACCGACCTAATAACGTCACCTTTACAAAAAGTGGCAATCCCGGGTTCGGTTTTGAAACTTCACTTCCGGGTTGGACGCCGAGGGTCAATATAAGGTCAAAATAGTTTCAAATACGAATTATTAATGGGTTTCAAAGTATTTAAATTGGAGATATCCACCCCTGGTATGCATGTGAATCAACACTGCATGGCAAAGAGAAATCCAGGAACCAGAACCTGGTGAAGTACCCTTGAATTTGGGGAATGTTTCATACATTACATAACTAACTAAAGAATGAGTAAATTACGGAAACTACACAAAAATGCATATATCTCAGTGTGAAAAGAAATAAGAAAGGGAAGAAAATGCAGATTACATCTGAAGAAATATTCAACACAAAACTGGAAGGTTTTCTTATTTCTACAAACCTAGATATAGTATTATCAGGGACGAGTAAATTGCCAGATTCTCTCTATTTGTCATGAAGGTACCATACAAATTATACACTATGGCATGAATTCTGAAGGTTAATTCCAACTACAGTAGATGCATTGAATCATGTGAGTCAATATATGGGTAAATCATTGACTTAATAGGCCCACCCTAGTAGAAACTAACAGGATTCAGGCTTTGTGAATTACCACTTTGAAAACGATTGGCTGTTTCAAAATGACATGTCATATAATAGAAATACTCTCTTTACTCTTATGAAATGTATTTTCTCTCTTCTGTAGATCCTTCAGCCAACAGTTTTGCTTTGTTGAGCCCCATAGGTATGGGGCAAGTTATTTTGACACACTGTCACCTGTTTCCTTCATGATTCAGTTCTGTTAGTGCTATGGATTGGATCAGGAGTCTGCTAGTGACATATCTTTGGTGATTCAGCACAGAAAACCTGTGTCAACATCCCTGTTGACCTTTATTCTTTGCTGCACTTTATTATTTTTTCCTTTGCTGCACCTGGCACAATTAAAATACCTTTGATAGGTACTAAGAGGTCCCTTTGACAGCCGGCAACTTTATGTAACTCATATTGAGGCCACTGTCATTGTGCATCAGGTGTTTTAATAAAACATGTTCCCAAGGATTCCAGTGCTTTAATTTGAATTAATAAGTTCTCAAAGCCATAAATTTTCAGAAAAGTGAACAGACTTTCCGTGGGCTAAAATTTGATCAAACAGTGGCATCCAGTGGGGAATAGAAATGCATATTCTGCAAGGAGATGATGTTGTCTATACATTTTTTTTGCTTTCCCTATTTCATCAAAGTCTTAACACTAGTATGCTAATAGGAATCCGGAAATATAGGCTCGGGGGAATACATCTAGTTTACAGTATATCATATGGGGCTTGTCTTCATGTAGATACTTAAAATTCCTGGCAGCTCCACAACTTCATTCTATCTCTGCCTTCATTGGCTGGCCCGCTTTCATTTTTGTGATGGTGCTTTTTGAATCATTATCGGTTTCCGACAGAGGGTTCTTCTCCTGTTATCTCCTCCGAACAAAAACCGAAGGAAGCAATACAGCCTGTTCATATGTACAGTGAAAGTGTATAGGACGGAAGTCTCCAAAAATGAATTAATTGTGGATTGAATGCACTTGCTTATATCAGTTATATTTAAGACAAAACCCAATCTTTTTTTCACAATTTCTTTTTTACTTTTTTCATGGCACATGACCAGAAAATAGATGTTTGGGAACATCAGGGGGAAACAGCAGTTGCCTTCATGCCCTGCTAGTGCGCATGAAGCACCCAACTGTTGGAGAAAGAATACAGGATTTAATGGACCACTAGTCTAATTCATCATATGTCTATTTATGCTAATGCGTTTTCCCTGTCACTCAATGCTGGAATATAGCCTCACTGCTTTTATTCCGAACCTTTTCAAACAAGATTGGACATCACCTGAGGCATATTTAATATTTTGGAATAATTTATCAAACATTAAAGTGTTGAGCATAATTCATTAACTTTTTTTTTACAATTTATGATTTTCTTTCTTAAACACCATCATGAGATAGGCAGATACTTGTAGATACCAAAAAATGAATGATTTTGTTTAATTTGTTGCTAACCAGCTGTTGCACCTCAGACCTCGGACAACCCCCCCCCCCCCAGATCACACACACACAGGCAGATGCGATAAATGTACTTTATTTAGGATAAAGGATAGTCCAAAATGGAAGGAAGAAAGAATAATTCAATAGTCCAAAAGTAAATCCAAAATTAATCCCAAGACCTTGCAAGTCAAACCGACTTGCATCAAAACCAAAAGAGAATGAAGGCAAGACAAACCGCTCTGGCGGTCCACGGAACTTACAGTCCTGAAACAAGGCAACCGCTCCTGCGGTCAATGAGAAACTTGAGTCCTGGAGCTTGAACCTTTCCAAACTAAACGTAGCTTCAGGTCTGACGAGAATCCCTGGGGCACAAGCTAGTAAAGAGAACTAGTTTCGATGTGCCCATCGCACCCCCTTCCTCAAACTCCAGGTTTTCCTACACTCCCTTCGGTCAAATTCCGTCTTATTAGCAGGCCTAGGTGCAGAGCTCTCATGCTGAGAGATCTGATCCTCCCTTACTTCCAAATGTCTGCCCGGTGAGGGAGTATAGAAATTCTTGTGGGAATCAAGGTCACTGGGCATCTCACTATCTACTTCAGAACTCGCTTCCATGGAGTCATCAATATTCTCATTTTCAGTCCCATATCCATGTAACCATTCATCATCCCAGGCTAATTATTCATCAGCAGTTTCATATCCATCTGGCCAAACATCTTCCCCAATCTGACCCTGGTCAATTGTCACAACGCGGGCCCTAGCTCCACCCCGTAATCACACACACAGAGACAATGTCAATTAACTATTTATTGAATCAAAAGGATAGCAGGTGAAAAGGATAAAATGTTCAATTAAGAAGTAAAAGCAATAAGTCCAAGGTAAAAAGCAATTGGTTTCAAAAGCAATCCAAAACGAGAAAATCTCTTAAGGCAAGGTCCATAAAAACAAAGCGATGTATTCACAAGCAACTTAGTCCATGGAACAAACAAGGCAATCCAGAGTTCTTGGAAGAAACAAGGTCTTTTGGCAGTACTTGGCAAGGCTAGCCAAACTATGGCTTCCAGGGAGCAGCAGACCAACGATACGTCTGTCCAGTATAGATGTGGCCGCCAAACTGAGGAACTTTCCCACAAAGTGTATACTTAATTCCCACCCTTGTGAGACCAGCGCCTCTCCAGGCTCCGCTTCCAATCTCTCCGAGTAGCCACAATACTACTCCTCCAGTCGAAGTTCCTCGCAGGTTCAGCGCCATCTGCTCCGTTATCTTCCTGGGAAAGTGTCTCCAACTCGGTTTCCATATCTTCCTCCACAGCTGGTGGCAACAAGTGCTCCTGAGAACCGAAGCCTCCCGGTTTCTCATATTCGCAATCTGATCCGGAATCCAGCTGGCCTTCATCATCCGAATAAGCAGAAGGCCAGGTGTCATCTCATTGCAAACTGTCAGTCAGTGATGCATGCCCATCAGCCCCTGCATCCCCTCCATCTTGGTCCAGAGCAATCGGAACCCCCGGGTCGGCACCCCGCCCCCCCAGCTGGAACGGAGGCGGGGTTGCTACATCAACTGGACCCCCTTGGTCAACTGGGACCCCCGGTGCCTGTCTCTGACCACTAGGCTGACTAGGCTGGAACACCACACCAATTAATAAATTAATTCAGTCATTTTTTTATTTAAAAACCCATTGTAAATGGATCCATCCATCACCTTTCCAACACTTTAATGTTAGCACTTGATACTACCCCATATTGCAACAATGGGAAGAGGAAGAAAAGTCTTAGTTAAGAGGAAATAATGATATTGCTTATTGATTATGGTGATAGTGATGATGATGTTTATGTGTTACAATGACCTTCAGGCTTAACCCTTCAAGAATAGTCATAATTCATTAAAAAAGATAATGACGATAACATTCAAACATTTGCACTCTTGGCATTTTCTATGAAGGAAAGACGGAGATATAAGGGAATATCAACGTTTGAATAAACATACATGGGTTCAAACACAATTGCTATTGCCCACTAAAGCAGTTTTACTAAATCAATTTAAAAGGTGTTGAATCACCACCCGGTAATTGATCGCACCAGTTTACTGTAGCTGGGACTAGCAATTGGATGTAAGCCATTGCTATACTTATCCTGATAGGTTACTAGCTGAGCAGTCCTATCTTTAAAACTTGCATCTCACTGAGTCTGCATTCCTTGTATTATATGCTTAAGATGGTCTTCAGGTTCCTAAGATGAGGCATGCAGTATCTCTTTTACTCTGACAGAGGCAGTAAATCACTGGTCTCCCCTATGAAAGATGTAGACACTGGGTAGATTAAAAAGAGTGAAACAGCACAAACAGTTCTAAAGCATTAAATTAATATTAAGCAAACCCATTAAGGCAAAAAAACTGTCTTAAACCAAATGAAAACCAACAAAGAAACAGCTCTCTACCTGCAAATTAGCAAAAAAAAATAGCAGTCTATCTGCCAAGGCCAACAACTATCCTAGTTCTCTATAAATAGAGAAGATAGCCTTTTCAAAAGATGGAACAGGATACTGCAATGTGTCCTCCTCCTACTCCGTCTTCCTCACAACTTTCTGGTCCTTCTCCTTCAGCCATGGAAACCCATTGAGTGATCTTGGGTGCCTCAAAAAAATGCTCTGATAGGTTTTCCTTAGGGTCACCATAAATTGGAAATGACTTTGAGGCACACAGCAACAACAATCTGACCCAAAGCTGTGGAAATCAGATAAAATAAATCAATACAAAGGAGGAGGAGGAAAATAAGAGCACTATAATGTAGACCAGGGGTGCTCACACTTTTCCAGCATGCGAGCTACTTACAATTAACCAAGTCAAAAAGATCACCTACCTTATGCGCGCGCGCATGCGGCTTCCAGGCACTGCATCTTGCGCGAGAGCGCGCACGCACGCTAGGGTTGCCATATGTCCCTTATTCTAAGGGACGTCCCTTATTTTGCCCCTAAAATGTGTGTCCCTTATTTTCAGGCCCTGTCCCTTATTTTTGACTAGCAGGACAGGACTGGGCGGGGTTGACCAGAGGAAGGTGCGCACTGTGGTTTCCACGGCAATGCCTGCCCGGGGATTCCAACTCGCAGGGCAGCCTGTGCCCCGTTGGAAGGAAGAGGCGATACAGGACTTTTTCAAAGTACAGTAGACTAATTAACCGTTACCCAAGGGGAATGTTGGATCATGTTGGATAACGATAGTTTCTGGTTGCTTGGGAGTTACTCTTAAAATAGGCCTAGCTGTGCTTCCCAATACTATACAATGCTGTGTATACCATACTATACTATACCATTAACTATTGACATAATAATCATGAAGATGTACTGTCTTATAAAATTTATTTTATGTTAATGTTTAGACAGTGCACTTTTAAAGTCAGCAAGGTCAAGTACTAAATACAGATAGAGAAAATTAGGTAGTTCTAATAATGTTTTTTCTGCATGACAAAGCATGCAGAAACATACCATGTACTGTTAAGAGGGTATAAGTCAGTTTCTTTTGTGAGTTTCAATCATTATCTTATTCTGTTAATACAATGGGCGTGGCTGACTTACCAGCCACGACGGGTTGCGGAGCAGCATTGCCCTCCCGCCATCTTGTTGCCTGGGGGAGCTTCTTCCTCCCAGAAGCCCCCCGGATGGCAGGAAGGTCTCCCGCCATACAGGTCAGCCGGCCAATGAGGGGACTGGCTTCGCCCTGCCCCCTCCCTGTTTCTGGCTGGCTCAGATTTCCGCCCGGGCAGGTATCTTGTGCTGCACGGGACTGCCTGGCCTCATTCGGAGGCAGGCTGTTTTGCCGCCCACCCTCCCTACTCATTGCATTGTTGGTTTTGCTCTGTTTGTGTATCTGTTATTTATTGTACCATGTTTAGGACATTTATTGTGTTATGTTATTGTCGCAGCTCCGTGTCTGGCGTGTGGCGTGTGGCTTGGCCCCTGGATCAGGTTGGCTTATCACCCCTTGGTTGTTAGGGGGGATAACGCCCAGGCCCACTGGGGTGCTGAGTTTCCGTGGACAGGCATTGGCCGCTCGCACCCCTGGCTTGCTATCACCTCAAGGCATTTGTGGGGGCCGTCTACCATGATCCAGGACCCAAGCATGGCCGCCAACCCCTTCGTTCCTGCTTTCAATAAACGAGTTGTGGCCAATTTTATCCAACCACTTATCCAACCAATGTGTCCGCATGTTTCTTGGCGCGAGGTGTGTCATGCTTGCACATGCAACTACTTCTACCTAATGTTTGAGTTTCAAGTTTTTAATGAAGTGTCCTTATTTTTGTGAAAAATCCCGTAAATGTCCCTTATTTCTTATATCAAAAAATGGCAACCCTAACGCACGCACCTTCCTCCGCAGGCCCAGCCTTCCTCTCCACCCTTCCCTCTCTGGTCCGGCTCCATGGAGGAGCGCCTTGCCTCCCCTGCAGGCCTCTCCATTGCCACCGGAGCAATGGAGCAGCAATGGAGAGGCCTATGGGGGGGGGGGGGGCAGACTCCCTTTCCCCGAAAAGTTTTTGATTTAATGGAAAGCAGGCTGCTGGAGGGGAGGACTCTGTTAGCCACACCTCCAAACAAGTTTTATATCTGCTTGGAAGAGAGCTGCATGTTTCCTCACTCTGCAGCTCCAGAGGACAGATCAATGTGAATTCTTCCATTCACCATTCACTGCTTCACAGCACATTTCCCCCCTGAAGCCACTTTTTAATGGCTCGAGCTGAGCTCAGCATTGGGCTCCTGCTGTTACTGACCTGTGGCTTGTCAAATGCACAAGGCTGGAGGAGTTGGTTTTGGGGGGACCCTGAGCAAACAACCATCCCTCCCTCAGAAGCTCCCAGCGCTAAGGAGCAGACAGAAGAGACGGAGTGGACGACACAGCATCTTGCCAAGCCTGATCCCACAACCACCTCCAGCATCCCACTTGAAAGCAGTACCCAGCACAAGGGAACAGTGTGGACTATCTCTACCTTGAAAAGGCCAAACTTCACAATTGCCACAAGTATCCCTGCAGTTACATCACCTTCCCAGCTTGAAATCAAAGAAGGGGATATTGCAGGAGTAGGAGCAGTGCCAGGCCTCACCTTCCCTGCAGGCCTCTCCATTGCTGCCAGAGCCTCGCCGTGCGGATCCGGGCGGAAGGCAGAAGCAGGAGCGCTCCTTCCACCTGGGCGGCGCTTCTTCCGCCCACAAGGCATTGCGGGAAGGAAGGAGTGCAGGGCAGGGCCTTTGGAGGGAGCACCCTGCCTCTTTCTCCTCCAGGGGCAGCTGCGCAGCCTCTGCTGCCTCTTCCTCCTTCCTGCAGTGCCCCGCGGGCGGAGGAGGCGCTGCGCCGGTGGAGGGCGGAAGCGGGAGAAGCACGCCGAAGCAACAGGAGCACGCCGGAGCGTGCGCATGGGAGGTGAGGCTTGGATGAGGCTTGGATGACTGGATGAGGGCCCAAGATTGACCAGTCGATCACGAGTCACCTAATGAGCACCCCTGATGTAGACCAATAGCACAGGATGATACAGTGTGTTTTTGACATGACTGGAATTTAAAGAGTCAGTTTTATATTAGTACTGAAATTTTATATTGTGATGTGTACCTTGGATGTCACTAATATGTCCGCTTAATTTGTCATGGCCTATGGCTAGAACAATAAAACGTATTCATTCAATGTAGACCAGTGTGGTTCACCGGCAGACCTTTCTTTTCCTACTGTCATATCACTATAAAGCAAGTAAAGTTAGTGGATATTATGGCTCTACTTCCAGAGTTAGCCCAGTGGACATTTTCTCTGTCCACTGGACTAACTCTGGAAGTAGAGCAGCAAAGAGCTTTCGTTTTATAGTGTAGATGAATAATTTAATATACTTAGTTATATGTCACTGAATCTGCAAATGACAAAATGTAGCCCTATCCCCATGCTAAAATTCAACACAGTAACTAGCTATAGTAAAGTTTATTATGCATTTGTTTGCAGCTGGAAGAATAGCAATCAATTTGCAAAATGCTAGTCCCAGCTGAAACTAAATAGTGAATCACAATTTGCAATTGGGGAAATATCACCATAATTTATTATAGCCAAGTGAGAGTTTCCCTGAATTTTAATTATGATTTTTTAAAAACTTCTAATATGCATAAAGTGTGAAAGTCTGACACATGTGTCACAATAGGTGGCCCTTCAGCTGTGGAACGCCCTTCCCAGGGACATTAGATCAGCCGCCTCTCTTTTGGCCTTCCGAAAAAAAGTCAAAACTTGCCTATTTGAACAGGTGTTTGAAACTGCAGTGTAATTGACATTTGGAACTTGATTATGAGATTGGACTATGTTTTAATCTTGGAGATGTATTGGTGTTTTATTAATGTTTGATTTTAATTAATGTGTTAATGTTTTTCATCAGTTCTAAATGTTGTTTTTTATGATGTTGTTGTAAACCGCCCCAAGTCGCCTTCGGGCTGAGAGGGAGCGGTATACAAATGTGCTAAATAAATAAATAGAATAACAGGCACAAATATTCTGACAATGCTATTTAACATTGTTTGCATCCCCCATTATGGTTTTGCTTTGCTGGCAGGGGTATATTTATTTATTTATTTACTTTATTTATATTCCAC
Source organism: Anolis apletophallus (assembly GCA_030556195.1). Lineage (NCBI taxonomy): Eukaryota > Metazoa > Chordata > Lepidosauria > Squamata > Anolidae > Anolis > Anolis apletophallus. The sequence continues at coordinate 5,108,461 of JARBWK010000009.1, forward strand.
TCTTCTCACCCCAAAGGAGACTCAGAGTGGATTACAGGTACACATACTTTCAGACAATCCCTGCAGTTCAACATATATAGAAATATATATATATATATATATATATATATATATAGACATATTTAGACGAACATAGACGAACAGAGGCAAACTTCTGACAAACTTCTGTCCACCAGGGGGACCTGACGCACTCCTCATCTCTCTCAGCGTTTTCCTTCCAGCGTCCCTTGTTGTTCTTCTGCGATCCTCAGCAATTCTTTATAGTCTCATAAATCAGTCAAAATTTGCCTCCCCACTTAATGTGGTACCTTTATCGTCTACTTGACAGATGCAACTGTCTTTCGGGCTGCAAAGGTCGACAGCAGGCTACACTTAAAGGTCGAGCACCCACCTCGACCCGGGCAGGCCTCGAACTCATGACCTACCTCCTTCTTTAGAAGGGCTACTTCCTGCCTTTTGGCTCAATAAATGTTCCTCAAGGCAACTTACCCAGAATACAATAAAAACACAGAATAAAATCCAGTTTGAAGACAATGACAAGAACAGAAAGCTATCACAAAATACCCAATCTATATAACAAACAAATGTAACAATTAGTTTCATACCACAAAATATATATTTGAATAACAACTTTAGAGCAGTAGGACAAGGGCCTCATCATACTTGAGCATTTATTCACTTTAACCCACATTAAATGCTGTTACTGCCTCCTGCAGAGTTCTGGGGTTTGCAGTTGAGGGAGGGGCCTTTAAACTGCTCATTCAGAGAAGGCCTCAGCCTTCCTAAAATACAAACCCTAGAATTCTGCAGGAAGCAGTGATAGCATTTGAAATGGATTACAGTGGATAAATGATCATGTGTGATAATGTCCTAGGCATATACCAGTAGTTATAAACACACAGGTTAAGGCAAAAAAAAAACACAACTGTACTGCAATATATAGTGCTGTATGTATATACTAAACTAGACCACACTACGTGGAGTCAAAGGACATAATCAAACCCATACAATGTTATCACAATATGTACTGTCAGGGCTAGAATCTCTATGCCTGGGGCCAGAGACAGATCCCAGCCTGCCATGAGCCTACTACTTTCACCTGAGTTGCTGAGTCAGAGAGAGATGACTCAACCATGAACTTTGCTCTATTTCTTTGCAGTTGAATATACTGGGACTATGACCTTTGGTCTAGATAAGACTCTGGGGTATGATGTAATACCCAGGGAACTCTGGGTAATGCAAAGACTCACTGGGATTGCTGAGTCAGGGTGCAACCCTCTCCAGGCATTGCATGGGGGAGGGATTAGTATATAAGGATTGTGGTGATGGGAAGCGGGTGCTTCAGCTTTATAGGTTTTGTGTCTTCAATAAACTACCACTGGAAGAAGCAGCAGTTCTGTAGCGTCTTTACTGGAAAGCATTGAAGTTCCTGACAATGTACTGGCACAATACCTGTGAACATAGCACCAGAAGTACAAATGTCCAACACACGGGGGCTATTCCACCTGTAGATAGCCCCACATCCTGTATAGTTCAACAATGTAATAATAATAATAATAATACTGTTTATTTCTATTCCGCTCTTCTCACCCCGAAGGGGACTCAGTGCGGATTACAATACATATACGACAGACAATCCCTGTCGGAGACGTACAGTTTTACACATAGACAGTACAGGTTACACATAGACAGTACAGTGCAGTTTATAGAAGGGTTCTTTCTTGGCTGTGTCACAGGGTAACGGGACATGCAGGTGTATGTCATACAGGGTCATCCAGGATGTCACTGCTCCAATTACGTCATTGTTGTTGTTATGCGTCTTTGCATCACCAGGGGGTGCTGTTGTTCCATCCTCATGACGGGAGCCTTCTGGGTTTTTTTCTCCCTCTTCCGCAATTCACCTCGCTGGCCAGCCGAAACTTTCAGACGTTGTAGGTCTGTAAAAAACCCTTCCCCATTATTTTATATAATGGTCCCCATTGGTGTTGAACTGCTTGGGTGGGCAGTGGACTAGGCTCATATATTGTTATTAGCTGGTCATCCAAGCCAGCTCGGGGAATTGAACCAGCAACCTTCAGGTTGCAAGCACAGCTGTGTTACCACTGTGCTATCTCCCCGGCTTGTGTAAATGGCCTAGTAAGCCGCCGGCACTGTGGAAGGTATGCCCAGTAAAGTCTTGTGATGAAATACAGGCGTGCGGTACGATATTCGCTGCCACTTCACCACACCATCCGTGAGATTTGTCTAACGCCGTGTGTATGTTCACGCAATATCCTTGTATAGCGAAGTCTCGCGATATTAGCTAAACACACCCAGGACGTAGTTCCAGCATCCAAACCAACATAATTCCAAACAGATCAACGGGATGCCGCAAAAAATTCAATGGTGTGCGGCTAGTCAAGTAATAAACCAAGCACAATCCTATTCCCCTGGGCTCCGCCGCACAACGACTTGTCCAATATGCGCTTGTATGTGCCTCTTTATTTCCGCCTGCTGTGAACCCGGAAGTGATGGGGTCCGTCCCGGTTCCAGTGGATAATATATATAATAGTCTTTTTAGTGATCCGGTAAGTATGTACAGCACTGTGAAATAAATGTTGACGTCCTAATTACTGCCCAATAGGTCCATATGTTAGTGGTCCAAGTCACGCCGTACTCTGACAATAAAGTATCATATAATAAAAAGGAAACTGTAGTTTTATGTGTTCATTCTTATATTTTTAATTCCAACTTTCCATGTTATGCGTGGCGTGGAGTGACAGTCCCTGTGGGCCGACGAGGAGTATTCTGGAACTTACTTATAGTCCAGATGGTCCGGTACCCACTCGTTTCACCATTCAAACATATAGAAAGCTTTATCAAGGCCCCATCAGTCACTTATTGCCACTTAAATAGACGTCACTGAAAGTAAGGACAACAAAACAGCGTGTAAGTACCTTAACAACAGCAGCTACAACGATATAGAAAAATATCTCTCGGCATTACTTCGCGAACAAAGATTCTTAGGAAGGACTCATCCCATGCTTTTTACAAGCGCGCTGATGACTAAAAAAGCCAATCTGAGATAGGCAAGTTTGGTTGCAGAAAGCACAGCAGAAAGTCTCCTTGGGTGATGTTGTTTCCAAGTTGAGGTTCTTTCTGCGTTGTCGTTTCTCTTCAAGACCCATTTGGCGTGTCTTCTCGAAAGAGGCCGCAGCATTGTGGATAGTGCATCTCCATGCCTCCTGATGTGAGGCCAGGGTGGACCATTGTTGGTGATCAATCTGGCCGAGCCTGAGATGCTGTTTCAGGGAGTCCTTATATCTCTTTTTGGGGGTGCCTCTCTTGCGCTGACCCGTGGCAAGTTCACCATAGAGTAGTATGTTTGGGAGGCGGTGGTCCTCCATCCTAGAGATGTGCCCTGCCCAGCGCAGCTGTGTTCTCAATAGCATGGCCTCAATGCTGGTGATCCCTGCTTGCTCAAGGACAGCAACATTAGTCACATAGTCGGTCCAATGTATATTTAGGATTGTGCGAAGACAGCGCTGATGAAAGCGTTCGGGGAGTCATAGGTGTTGGCAATAGGTGACCCATGTTTCAGATGCATAGAGGAGAATAGACAGTACAATAACTCTGTACACACTGATTTTGGTGCTTTGCCTCAGGTGCTTGTGGCTCCAGACTCTTTTGTGAAGCCTTCCAAATGCACTCTATGCCTTTGATAATCTGTGATCTATCTCTTTATCAATCTTAGCATCTGAAGAGATGATGCTTCCCAGGTAGGTGAACTGCTGAACGGACTTAAGCACAGATGTGCCTATGCTGACGTGGGGATGATGGTGTTCTTCCTGTGGTGCGGGCTGTTAGCGAACTTCCGTTTTCTTCAGGCTGACTTCCAGCCGAAAGAGCTCTGCAGCTGTTGCAAGGAAAGGATGTTGGGCATTGCAGGGCTGCTTCTGAATGGGCGACAAAGGCAGCATCATCAGCCAAAAGCAGCTCACGGACTAGATAGTTTAGAGTCTTAGTGCGAGCCCTCAGACTGCTTAAGTTGAACAAGCTACCATCAGTACGATAGCGTATATACAGTATATGCCATCTTCTTCTTGGAAGTCTGCCATAGCCCTTTGGAGCATCATGCTGAAGATTGTAAATAGGGTTGGTGCAAGATAAATGGTATACATACCAAAGTACACAATATCAAATGTTTCGCCACATAGTCCTGCAGTATGTACTGCTCTAAAGGTAAGTACAATTTACACTCTGCCTGTAGGAGTTTTAAAAGGCATAGGGAGGATCCAAAAGGTACTGCAACTGGTGTATGATATAAGAACATAAGGACATAAGAAGAGCCATGCTGAATCGGGCCTCAGCCCATCTAGTCCAGCATTCTGTGTCACACAGTGGCCCACTAGTTGTACACAGGGATCTCTAGCAGAAAGGAGGGCAAAACCCTCACCTGCTCCTGACCCCCCACAACCAGTACCCGGGGAAATCCTGCCTGCCTCCATCAACACAGAGGTGGCACTAATGCATTCACTAATGCAGATCTTAATGTAAAATAGGTCAGTTCAATTAGGTTAATAGTTCCCAACTTTTTTTGACCAGGACCCGCTTTGACCAGGGCCCACTATGACCAGGCCTCACTCCCCAACATTAGTACCAGAAAGGGTGGGACTGGTTAGCTCTACTGAAAGGAGTGGAAATAAATAAAAGAAAATAATGAGGAAGGAGGCTCGCAGACTGGATTTTCATTCTCGTGGCCCACTGTTTATTTATTTTATTTATTTATTATTTGGTTTTGTATTTCGCTCCTCCCTGCAGGCTCGGGGCGGTCACAACATATGAGATCGGCGGCATGTAGTGGCCATGCGGCCATACAGTAAAACAGTAAAATATTAAAACATTAAAACAATACGAATCACATCCCGAGGTATTGAGACACGCGTACATTTCCATGGCCCGAAACACCAGTGTATTAGACAGCTGTAAGTCAGTCGCCCAATCGATTTGTCTAGTCAAAGGCTAATTTGAACAGCGGTCTTAACCGCCCTCGAAAGGGAATTAGGTCTTGTATGGTCCGGATGTCACTTGGCAGGGGAGTTCCATAGCACCGGGCTGCTACGGAGAACGCTCTCTGCCTAGTTGTGGACAGATGGCAGGAGCGGATTGTTGGCACCAACAACAGATTTTGTTCCTCTGAACGTAGTGATCTCGGGGGAATGTATGGGGCAAGGCGGTCCCTCAGGTACGCAGGCCCTAAGCCGTACAGGGCCTTGAAGGTTAACACCAACACCTTGAAGACAATTCGGTGCTCCATGGGGAGCCAGTGCAGTTGCCGAAGAGTGGGCGTAATGTGCTCCCTTGCCGGCGTTCCCGCCAGCAAGCGAGCAGCGGCATTCTGCACTAGCTTGAGCTTCCGGATTGTCGCCAAGGGAAGACCTACGTAGAGGGCGTTACAGTAGTCTAGCCTCGAGATGACCATCGCTTGGATCACCGTGGCCAGATCATGTCTGGACAGGTAGGGTGCCAGTCGCCTAGCCTGTCGTAGGTGGAAGAACGCCGTCCTGCTGACCACGGAGACCTGAGTCTCCATGGTCAGCAAGGGGTCCATTTGAACACCTAAGCTCTTAACCAAGGATGTTGAGCTGCGACCCACAGATTGAGAATCACTGGCATATACAAACCAAAGGACATTCTCGGTTATTTTTATGCAAGGAATTCCATCAAGATAATGTAACATTTCGGCTGATGGAAAAAGGAACACCTTGGTGTCAAGCATGGTTAGAGAATACCTTTACATGTTTCCAACTGTTTCCCGAGACAGTGAGGCACTTTCTGCACATTTGTGTATTACGAACAGTGTACGAATTCAGGTAACTTTCTTAAGCAGGAAACGTACTATTTTTTTTAAATAGAGATAATAAGCAGTCGGAGACTCCTTCTTTTTCAGCTTCATCCACCTTTCCTTAAAAGTGCTTCTTGCTATTCTCCTACAGCAGCATTTGCACTTCCCCATTTCAGAGGATTCCCAGGTGGGGGACTTACATGTTTAGTGAACAGAAAGTAGCAACATTTTTAGCAGTTGGAGACTTCACCTTCTTTTGAAACTTGCCCTTTCTTTCTTTTAACAGTTTGCGCTGCTACTTTCCCATTATGTCAGGCCCCACAACTCATCTGACGAAAGACACTACACATCACATTTTTCTCAGATGCCGTGTGAGACAAGATGGCCCCAAAGGAGTAGAATCACAGCAGGAGAAGGATTGTGCACAGTAGCAGCAAAAACTATTTAAAGCTAGCAAAAAGATTTTTTTCCTGATTGTGCTGCTACTGCCTCTGTATTAGCCAAGTGTTCCAAAACCTGTCCATTCCCCACCCTACATTTTATCTTAATTTTAAAAATATTTCCCCCCTATGAATATACTCACCTTCTTTACCTCTCCGTGCCAGTACACTGCATAGCCATGCCTATAACTATGTGTTATTTTCAGGATATGGCTTATATTGTGCAAATGCTTAGAAATCCTGCTATGGCTTATTTTTTTTGGGTATGTCTTATTTTCTGGGAAACATGGTACAAGCATAAACAGACATTTTGGATCATACTAAAGCCCATATATTCCATGCTGCATCTACATTAGCCAAATATATACATACATTAGCCCAGTGTTTCCCAACCAGTGTGCCGGGGCACACTAGTGTGCCGTGAGCGATCATCAAGTGTACCATGGGAAATTGGAACCTCCGGGAAGGGAGGGGGGAGAGTCTAGTGTTGAAGTATAAAAACCCTAAGAAACCAACCTCGATAAAGGCACAGAATGACAAACACCCCCCTCCCCACCCGTTGTCTACTTGGTCTCTCCCTCTCCATGCATTGGGAAGGCCCGCCTCCCTTTACCCAAGTGGCGACCTCCTCTTGCCTCCTGGGGGTTCTGTGTGGGAAGTTTGGCCCAATTCTATCATTGGTGGGGTTCAGAATGCTCTTTGATTTTAGTGGAACTATAAATCCCAGCAACTACAACTCCCAAATATCAAGGTCTATTTCCACTGAACTCCATCTGTGTTCATATTTGGGCATATTTTGTATTCATGCCAAGTTTGGTCCTGATCCAACATTGTTTGAGTCCACAGTGCTCTCTGGATATAGGTGAACTACAACTCCAAAACTCAAGGTCAATGCCCATCAAACTCTTATAGCATTGTCTCTTGGTTATGGGAGTTCTGTGTGGGAAGTTTGTGTCTTTCTGCCATTCCTGCCAGGATATCTATGTTGAGTTCATAGAAACAGGCCCAGTTTTCACACTGAGTGTGTAAATACATTTTAAAAACATATTAACTATATGTATTACTGTGTTAGAGTGTCATTTTGTGTCATGTTGGTTGGTGGTGTGCCCCAGATTTTTATAAATGTAAAGTGTGCCGCGGCTCAAAAAAGGTTGAAAAACACTGCATTAGCCAACTGCATATTCCAGCTCACACTCTCTCACAACTGACACACACATATACATCTCATAATGGAGGTGATATATAGCTATCCTGAATATACGCCATTGATGACCCTCTCTTTCATGAATTTATCAAATTCTTTTTCAAGCTGTCCAAGTTGTCAGTCATCACTAACTCTCACGGCACTGCATTCTACAGTTTAAGTATGTGTGGTGTGAAAAGCACTTCCTTCCATATGTCCTTTGTGTTAAACCTCTATTCTCATTTCAAGAATGACTGCCAGAGACCCACTTACTATTACACATGTACATGCTATGTCAATTTATTCAACAGCTGCCCCTTAGTAGAATTTTCTGATACTTCAAATTTATTTGAACAGCTAGACTATATCAGACCTCAACTCTCCCTCTATGATGGTGTGAAGCCATACCTATATCATTTGATCCAACTGCAGGCCAACTTTAATAATAATAATAAGAAGAAGAAGAAGAACTACTTTATTTTTCTACCCCGCCTCCATCTCCCTGAAGGAACTCGGCGTGGCTTACATGGGTCCAAGCCTAGCCAACATACAATTAAATAACAAACACTGGAGTAAAGCTGTAATATCTAACAGTATTATCACACACAGAAAGATAATATTACATAATGGAGTTCGCCTTTAGGGATAGCATCAAATGTATTATTTATATGAGTAACATTGTGCAAATAGCTTATGCGAATAAATACACATTAATAAATAATTCACAATGGTTACAAGAAGGCAAGATACTTAGAAAGGGGGCCGATCTAATGTTCCTGGGGAGGGCATTCCACAGCCGAGGGGCCACCGCTGAAAAGGCCCTGTTTCTTGTCCTTACCAGCCGAATCTGTGAAGATGGTAGAATTGAGAGCAGGGTGTAAGGACTCACCCATTTTAGCTGGGCCGAGGCCTGGGTAGCAGTTTGGCAACCCTGGTAAGATAGAATAGCTAGGAGAGGGGGAGTGGCTTGTAGCCTCTCCAGAGAGAGAGAGAGAGAGAGAGAGAGAGAGAGAGAGAGAGAGAGAGAGAGAGATCTGCAGGGGAGTGGCTCAGAGTGAAGGGGAGGGGCCAGCTGACTTAGGAGGGGAAAAGTGTAGCTTTTTCAGGCAGAGGGGACTTGGCTCTTGGGGAGAGCAACATCAGAGTCCATTGTGAGCAGTCAGCAAGACAGGGAGTGTCTTAGATAGCTGACAGGAGAAGTCTGTGGAAAGCTGGCAGAGGGAGAGTCAGTCAGAAGAGTTAGATCTCTTAGGTTAAGAGATTGGCTCACACTTGGGAACAACTAACTAGGGAGCTCTTTTAGGGAGTTAGTTAGAAGGTTCTAGAAGTCTGAGTGGATGCTCAGGGAACTATCTAGTTCAGTTAGTTGAAGAAAATCACTACTAGTTTCAAGATTAGAGTGAGGGAGTATTTTGACAAGTTGTGAAAGACATTACATCGGTCTATTCCTGTATCAAAGTTTAAAGATACATGTTTTATAGGCATGAGAAAAATGAAACGGAAATTAAAAGGATTCGTAAGAGATTCGTATGTAATGGGACTTTTGAGCTTTTACGGATCGCTGCCGCGAACCCGGAAGTAGACTTCCTTTACGGTCCTTGAGGCCAACAATTTGCGTTATGATCGTAATAAATTCTTAATTCTTAATTATTAATTATTGTACTACGTGCTCACTTCTCCCTGTCTTCTCCCCTCATTTCCTTCCCGCCTTCATTCAGCTTCTTCTTTTTCCCGCCTTTCTCTGGGGAACTGGAAGTGACGCAGCTGCTTGGTAGGCAATGCATTCTGGAAAGTGTAGTCCTCCACGCTTCCCCCCCCTCCTTCTCTTCCCCGTTGCTCTGCTGCCTTGCCCCATCGCAGTGGCCAGCTTCACACACACACACGCACGCGCGCGCTTCTCCTCCTCTCTCTCCCTGCGCTCTCTCAGATGCTTCTCTTCCCCGTTGCTCTGCCTTGCCCCATCGCAGGGGCCAGCTTCAGCCCTCCAGGTAGGTGTTTTGGACTTCAACTCCCACCATTCCTCACAGCCTCAGGCCTCTTCCTTTTCCTCTCAGCCTGGGCAAACTTGGGCCCTCGCTCCCTCAGGATCGGGGTGAGAGAGAGGCAGCGAGGAGCGAGGGGCTCCTCCTTTTTTGCTGCTTCAAGAATAGAATACCCCCTCCCTCCCTTCCTCCTTCCCTCCCTCCTTCCCTATTTGGAGAGTCCCATCTAGAATTCAGTGTGATTTATTCAAGTTTTTGGCCTACAACTCCCAGAAATCCCAGCCAATTTACCAGCTGTTAGGATTTCTGGGAGTTCTAGGCCAAAACCATCTGGAATGCGCATGCTCTGGCATACGAATTACTAACGAATTTCGTTAGTACTTAAGTTACATTTTAGTAATTTTGGAATTTTTTTGTAAGTCTTTCTTTTACTAATCCAAAAAAAAATCCCCCCCATTTGATTTTAGAATCGCCATTTTTGGGTTCTAAAACATGCCTAATGTTTTATGAAACCACCAAGCTATTGTACCTTTCTTGACAACCCCTGACGCTTCTGTGCCTTTTAAAAGTTGTTAGTTCCAGCAAAAAACCTTTTCAGTGTTAACTTTTAAAGAAAAACCTTTCTTGTGCCTCATTCCATCTAGCAGTTAATTTAACAGCTCCAGTGTGGTGTTTTTGGGCGGATTCTTTTACTCAGTAATTCTCCCAGCCCTTGTTAGTATAAGAGCCAAGGCTGGCGCGGTGTGGGATAACTTGACAAAATCCTAAAGGCTATTTTAGGTTGGTGGCAGCGGTTCCAGCGGCTTAAGCCTTCTAGGTCGTTACACAGGGCCTCCCAGAAGATCTTAAATTCCTAGATGTTCATAAGGAGGCTATATGGCCATGTTCTAGAAGTTTCTATATAGCCATGCTTCTGGAACATGTCCATATAGCCTGAAAAACCTACAACAACCCAGTGATTCTGGCAATGAAAGCCTTTGACAATGCATATAACAGTGTTTCTCAACCAGTGTGCCGGGGTAACACTAGTGTGCCGTGAGCAATCATCAGGTGTGCTGTGGGAAATTGGAACTTCCAGGAAGTTGGGGGGGGGGGAAGAGTCTAGTAGTTGTGTTGAAGTATAAAACCTACCTCGATAAACACCCCCCTCCCCACCCGTTGTCTACTTGGTCTCTCCCTCTCCATGCATTGGGAAGGCCCGCCTCCCTTTCCCCAAGTAGAGACCTCCTATTGCCTCCTGGGGGCTCTGTGTGGGAAGTTTGGCCCAATTCTATCATTGGTGGGGTTCAGAATGCTCTTTGATTTTAGTGGAACTATAAATCCCAGCAACTACAACTCCCAAATGTCAAGGTCTATTTCCACTGAACTCCATCTGCGTTCATATTTGGGCATATTTTGTATTCATGCCAAGTTTGGTCCTGATCCAACATTGTTTGAGTCCACAGTGCTTTCTGGATATAGGAGAACTACAACTCCAAAACTCAAGGTCAATGCTCAACAAACTCTTATAGCATTTTCTCTTGGTTATGGGAGTTCTGTGTGGGAAGTTTGTGTCTTTCTGCCATTCCTGCCAGGATATCTATGTTGTGTTCATTGAAACAGGCTCAAGTTTCACACTGAGTGTATAAATAGATTTAAAAACATATTAACTATATGTATTACTGTGCTAGAGTGTCATTTTGTGTCATTTTGGTTGGTGGTGTGCCCCAGGACTTTGCAAATGTAAAAAGTGTGCCGCGGCTCAAAAAAGGTTGGGAAACACTGGCATAGAACACTAACTTTTTCCAGGCTCTGGTCTCAGCTCTTAGGCTTGGGCCTCAGATATGTCTAGTTTAGGAGGGATTAATTTATCCCAAATAATGTTAAATAAAAGGTGAAACAATGTTTTAAATCCAATGCACTTCATTTTCCTATTTTAATGAGAAAGTGACCTCTCGTGCTCCTCTTCACTGCAGAATAATTACTATCTGCTGTTACGAACACTTACAGAAACAAATGATCTAGACGAGATGAGAATTAACAAGCAAGGCTGATTGGGTGTCCGTGGGCACCTTTCATGGTATTATTAATCGGACACTCTTTCCCCATTAGATACTCTCCCATGGAGTTTATTATTAAATAGTATTTATTGCTGATCAGGGTGTTTGCTTGTTTAATATGGGTGGAGTTACAGAAAACTAACAGTCATCTGGAACCAGAGCATAAAGCTGTCACGTTCAGTCAAAACTGGAATGATCTGCTTAGGTACAATTTAGCAAATAAAGGAGCATTTGGAATAATAATAATAATTTTATTTATTTACATCATTTCTACCCCGCTCTTCTCAACCCCCGAGGGGGGACTCAGAGCGGCCTAACAAAAGGCAACAATTTGATGCCTAAACGTAATATAAATACAATATAAAACCATAGATATTCAAAATTAAAATACAGTTAACATTGACATATAATACACATACACTTAAGTTAAAAACGGAGTTCTGTCCACCACATAAACATTGAGCCATAACCATCAATTTACCAATTCCAATCCAAAGTGCTGCATTGTGCTAATATGCAAACGCTTGGTCCCACAGCCAGGATTTCACTTTTTTCCTGAATGCCAGGAGGGAAGGTGTTGATTGTGTGTCGCGTTCCACAGACGGGGAGCCACCACCGAGAAGGCCCTCTCTCTCATCCCCACCAACCACGTTTGAGAAGTTGGCGAGAGTGAGAGCAGGGCCTCCCCGGATGATCTTAATTTACGAGGTGGGACATAGAGGCTGATGCATTCAGACAAGTAAGCTTGGCCAGAACCATATAGAGATTTAAAGGTCAAAACCAGCACTTTGAATTGAGCTCGGAAATGGACAGGCAGCCAGTGGAGCTGACACAACAGGGGGGTGGTATGCTCCCTGAATGTAGCTCCAGTTAGTAATCTGGCTGCCGCCCGTTGGCGAAAAGTTGGCGGGAGTGAGAGCAGGGCCTCCCCAGCTGATCTTAAATTACGAGGTGGGACGTAGCAGCAGATGCATTCGGACAAGTAAGCTGGGCCAGAACCATATAGAGCTTTAAAGGTGAAAACCAGCACTTTGAATTGAGCTCGGAAGTGGACAGGCAGCCAGTGGAGCTGACACAACAGGGGGGTGGTATGCTCCCTGAATGTAGCTCCGGTTAACAATCTGGCTGCCGTCCGTTGGACTAGCTGCAATTCTTCGGCGTCGAGTATTTATGTCACAGCGGATAGGCAACAGAAATATAGAAGTTTAATTCCTCATCGGCCCAAAAAACCTCCAGTCTCTGTTCGTGTGAATAATGAAACTCTCATACAATTCACAAGGTAAATATATAACTTTGTATTGAATTGTATTTAACAATAACTGGCAAAACATCGAAAAACAACAGCCATCATAGCTACCTCTCTAAACATCCTTTCCTCACAGATATTCTAAACCAACTGTCAGATCCCAACTGTCACTTTCAACTGACAAATCCTCAAGATTCCATTTATCAGTCTTGAAACAGCGCCATCTGGTGTCAAGCACGCCACACCGCAGGTCATCTCAAACTGCAATAATACATCTTGTGCTGACTCATGAATTGCTATTTAAAATGCAATAATCTGACATGGAGCTGACACAACAGGGGGGTGGTATGCTCCCTGAATGTAGCTCCAGTTAGTAATCTGGCTGCCGCCCGTTGGCGAAAAGTTGGCGGGAGTGAGAGCAGGGCCTCCCCAGCTGATCTTAAATTACGAGGTGGGACGTAGCAGCAGATGCATTCGGACAAGTAAGCTGGGCCAGAACCATATAGAGCTTTAAAGGTGAAAACCAGCACTTTGAATTGAGCTCGGAAGTGGACAGGCAGCCAGTGGAGCTGACACAACGGGGGGGGGGGGGGGTGGTATGCTCCCTGAATGTAGCTCCTGTTAACAATCTGGCTGCCGTCCGTTGGACTAGCTGCAATTTCCGAACTGTCTTCAAAGGCAGCCCCACATAGAGTGTGTTGCAGTAATCTATTTGGGATGTGACCAGAGCGTGGACAACCGTAGCCAGATCAGACTTCCCAAGGTACGGGTGCAGCTGGCGCACGAGTCTTAACTGTGCAAAAGCTCCCCTGGCCACTGCCGAGAATGCAATCTCACTTAAAAAAACAAACAAACAAATCACCCACCATCATTTTATATAGTGTTCAGGAAGTATAATAGCATAAAATTAATATGTTGCACTACTGCTGTTATGTTCTGTGATGAAAAATGCCCCTGATGAATATAAAACCAACTTTTAGTACTTTAATCTGCAAGGCCTGATACCTATTTTTTTTTCTTGACTAGAGTAAATCCACTGAATCAATGAAACCTACATAAGGGTTGACTTAACAAGTTACTATTGATTCAGTGGGTGTACTCTAATTGGGACTAACAATAGGATTTAGGGAAGAGTGTTTGCTTAAGTAAGCTTTGCAAACAATTAACTACACACAAATATTTCACTGTCATGGGTTAGAATGAGACACCCCAGCTAGCTTTGGGTGTCTTCAGAAAACAACCATATCTCCTGTCCTTGTCCTCTTGTCTTCTGGAGATACTTTACAAATGATAATGATAACAATATGATTTCCCTATGTCAGTGTTTCCCAACCTGTTTTGAGCCGCGGCACATTTTTTACATTTACAAAATTCCTGGGGCACACCACCAACCAAAATGACACAAAATGGTACTCTAACACAGTCACACATATAGTTAATATGTTTTTAAATGTATTTATACACTCAGTGTGAAACCTGGGCCTGTTTCGATGAACACAACATAGGTATCCTGGCAGGAATGGCAGAAAGACACACACGAAGGTCTTGCTCAACAGCTGGGAGTTATAGTTCACCCGCAATCAAAGAGCATTCTGAACTCCACCAATGATGGAATGGAATCAAACTTCCCACACAGAACTACCATAACCAAGAGAAAATACTATAAGAGTTTGGTGGGCATTGACCTTGAGTTTTGGAGTTGTAGTTCACCTATATCCAGAGAGCATTGTGGAGGGGAGGGAGGAAGACATGGGGCGAGTCTGTGCAGTAGCGCCCACACGGGTCACATCTTCCTCCCTCCCCCCTTCCGCAGAAGCGGCAGTGTGAGCAAAGCGAGGCAAAGCAAGCAGAGCGAGGCTGGGAAGAAGGGAGCCCGAGTGGAGAAGAAAAAGTGTTCGGCAGGAAGGGGAAGAAAGGGGATTGGAGGTTCCAATTTCCCACGGCACACCTGATGATTGCTCACGGCACACTGGTTGGTTGGGAAGCACTGCCCTATGTTAAGAGTTTTCCAATCTCACAAAAGTAGCCAGTTTAGTGCATTTGCCTAATGGACATGGTTGTTTTTTTTACAACCTACACATAGACTGCATGCTTGATTCTGCCCTGCCAATGTTCCTGCTTGAGAATTATTTCAGGACAGGAAATACGTCATATATTCCATAGCCTTCAAAATCTTGGTACTTTCTTTCATCATTTCGTTATAGGGAAAAAATGATGGATGTTTGTTTGTGGTTGCATTTATTCAAGAATTTTCCGTTTCTCATAACTTTCAACATTTGGAATTGGGTTATGTTTCTTGTTCAAGTTCAGAAAATGTAAATGTAGCCAGTATTAATATACTAAAAATATTAAGAATAATTTTCATGAAGACAAGAATGCCATTTGGAATTTTTGTGGAAATCATTATGTCTAAAATATGGTTTATTACACAGATTAACACTATTGTATAAACAATCTCTATAGGCACTCCATGGCAGGGCGATCAGCTGGGGAATGGCTGAGGGCGAGAGCGGGCGGTGGCCTGCAGCCTCCGATCGCCTGCTGCTTGGCTTTCCTCTGCTGCGGCGGCAGCTGGGTCCACTTTGCCATCCTCTGGGCTGGGGCCATTGGGCCATTCCATCATGGGATCCTTCCTCTCTTGAGGATGTCAGCCTTCATCTTGGTTTGCACCTTGTCTTCTTCAGTTCTATTTTATTTTATTTTAGTGGGTTTTATTATTATTTTATAAAAATTTTTAAAATAATAATATAATAATATAATATATAATATAATATAATAATTATGATATTAATACTAATAATAGATGAATATTTATAATATATAAATATTTATAATATAATATATAGATATATTAATATATTAATATTAATGATGTGTAATATATAGTAAATATAGTAAATAAAGAAATAAATTATGTAGATTATGTTCAGCCTGTAGGTGCGGCCCTCCATAATATTTTTTGGCCCACCCCTGATTTAGAGATACCCGTGTGAAAAGTCTCTCTCTGTTTTTCCAGCTAGGCTAAATAGTGAAAAATACATAGAGCAGGGTGAAAATTTTAAAGCCTTAACAATCCCATTCTTCTACTGTTATTTATTTTTGCTGGTGATATGTGGGCCTTGTGTGGAATTATGTTATTTTGTACTGATAGCTGTAGACCACCGAACACTGCCACCCATGCTGCGATAGGTACAAGCTAAAGCATTTTGTCAATAAACACCACCCTTTCCATTATGTATCACAGAACCAAAAGGCCATTACCAGTGAAATACATGAACCAGGCTGGATTTCTACAAGTACTTTATTTTAAAGGGTCTGCTTTCAGTCAATTGATCTTTATCATATCATAGAGTTACATGGTAGAGAGCATTCGGTCCATTCACAACTCCTTAATGATTCAGAGGGTGCTTGGAGAAAAGAGACAGCTAATGGTGAGCTATAGCACCCTCCTTCTAAAGCTTCCATACTGAAACGGTGTGCAGGGGTATTAAACTTACATACATATATGTAGATAATTTTGAAAGGTATATTTTTTCCTACTGAAGCTGAGGAAGGAAAGAAGAGATCGTTTAGTTCTTCGTTTAATGCTAACATAATTCATGCTCAGAGGGAAAGTTGTAGTAGTCCTAAGGAATTGCTCTCTTCTCTTGTCAGTTTTTATCCTTTACATCAGGGCTGTCCAACTTCTACTGGCCCAGGGGCCTGAATTCCGGTCACTGATGACCAGGGGGGCCGTAGGGTCTGCCCCTGCCCCCGGCTCCACCCCGGCTCCGCCCCGGCTCCGCCCTCGCCCCTCCCCCGGCTCCAATTTACTTACAATTCCTAGTTGCCTTATTAATTATGAAATAAATATAATATTTTACTAACATTAAATGCAGGGGGGCATTCAAAAATATAATATTTTATGCATGCAATCAAATATAATATTTTACTAACATTAAATGCAGGGGGGCATTCAAATACACAATTACATAATAATAACATAAAGGTTAGCCTACCTTCCCAAACGCGCGGGATTCAGGAGCAGCCAGACCACCAGCAGAGGCGACGACCGAGCGAGGCAGCAGCCGGGAAGGTACAAATCACATCTGCGTGGGCCGCAGGGATTAAGTAGCCGAGATTTCGGCAACAGGAGTATCGCGAGACTACAGAAGCCACACGGGATTTTGCTCTCAACGGAGGCGTGATCTCGTGTTGAGAGCAAAATCCCGTGTGGCTTCCGTAGTCTCGCGAAACTTGCTCGAAACCCGGAAGTGGGTAATTTTTTTAAAATATTATTATTTTATTTTTATTTTTTTTTTAAAAAGCTTAGGGGGGGCACAGGGAAGGGGCTGGGGGCCTTATACGGCCCCCGGGCCACCAGTTGGACAGCCCTGTTCTATACATACCGGGCCCTAGGGAGGTGCACTTGGAAGCAACAAAGTTCAGAGGTTTTTTTGATCTATGCTCCATTTCTGTGGAACTCGTTGCCATCATACGCTAGCAATGGCAGAGCTGCGATCCTTCGCACAAGCGCTCAAGACTTGGCTCTTTGGTTGCGCATTTAATTTGTAATAAGACCTAACTGTCAATAGTCATTGCTTGGATTTTAAATGTTTTATATTGTGCAATGCTATTTTAATCTGTAAGTCGCTCTGAGCACCTTTGGTGGAGAGCGACTAATCAAAAAATAAAGTGAAATGAAAATGAAATGAAATTTCTGAAAAACTGGCCAGTATCCATTCAGGAAGTGACTTCACCATCTAGCTCAGGGGTGGGCAATTATTTTTTCCAAGGGGCCGCATGAGAGCCAAAAATATGATGGACGGCCGCACTTAAAGGCTGAACTACATTCTACATAATATCAATTGCATTAATTTAATAATAAAAAGGCACTACATTGCGTTTTTGATATATTAATAAGACTGATAAGGATATATGTTATGAGCAATGAAAAAGAGAGTTTGTCATAGGAAAAATGACATTTATTCACTAACATTTTACAAAACAATGGTTAACAAAATGTGTACATTTGTATCATTTGTGTCTCTGTTGGTCTTTAACAAGTGCATCAAAGTCAGGTTGAATGTCAGAGGTGGAGATGTGAAGCACCCCTGACAGATGGTCATCCAGCCTCTGTTTAAAAGCCCCCAAAGAAGGAACCTCCACCACACTCCGTGGCAGAGAGTTCCACCGCTGAACGGCTCGCACAGTCAGGAAGTTCTTCCTAATGTTCAGATGGAATCTCCTTTCCAGGGCAGCAGAAAACAAGCCTGCTCCCTCCTCCCTATGACTTCCCTTGACATATTTATATATGGCCCTCATCATGTCTCCTCTCAGCCTTCTCTTCTGCAGGCTAAACATGCCCAGCTCTTTAAGCTGCTCCTCATAGGGCTTGTTCTCCAAACCCCTGATCATTTTAGTCTCCCTTCACTGGGCACATTCCAGCTTGTGAACATCGCCATTAATTTGCAGTGCCCAGAAGTGGACACAGTATTCCAGGTGTGTTGTGACCAAGGCAGTTGGTTAGCTAAAATATAAATGCATAGTTTCTAATAATGGCACAAGACTTCAGCTCACATGTTTACATTTCTTTTTGCACAAGAGGAGGAAAGTGTACACTCTGTTATTGTGTGTTTCTGAATTTTAGTATTCTATCGCAGTGTTTCCCAACCAGTGTGCCGGGGCACACTAGTGTGCCGTGAGCGATCATCAGGTGTGCCGTGGGAAATTGGAACCTCCAATAGCCTTACTTATTAAAGGAGTGCCACTACGTCACAGTACCAAATGCACAATTAATCATACATAATCATACGCAAAAAACACATTCAAAGTACCCAATCCTGCTAGAGAAAATCAAAAGTCTTACATAAGGTAGTTCGGCATGGTCGCCACAGAGAGCGGAGGAGTGGCAAACCAGGAAGTAGCGAGTTCACAGAGCGCTCCTCTATGGAATACTCGCGATATTTGATGAAATCATGGAAGTGAGTGCAAAAAACCGAAGTGTATCCTCACGATGTTACCCAGTTTCAGTTCTGGGATACGCACAATAACACAGTCAGTTTGTGGGCAATTAAAAGAATCAGCACCATAATCATAGCAACAAGGTAGAAAATCACGTAGATAATCACATATATTCAAACCGCCATAGGCTGAAGATAGATGTGGTGATGGAATCGAAAGCTGGCATGGGCACACTTGGACCTTCCAGGTGTTTTGGACACCAGCTCCCACCATTCATAGCAGCCTCAGGCCCTTTTCCTCCCCCCCCCCTCAGCCACTTAAGTAGGAAAGAGCCTCAGGCTGTTAGGAATGGTGGGAGTTGAAGTCCAAAGCACCCAGAGGCCGAAGTTTTCCCATGACTGACAGCTGTTGAGCAAGACCTTCGTGTGTGTCTTTCTGCCATTCCTGCCAGGATATCTACAGTATGTTGCGTTCATCGAAACAGGCCCAGGTTTCACACTGAGTGTATAAATACATTTAAAAACATATTAACTATATGTATTACTGCGTTAGAGTGCCATTTCGTGTCATTTTGGTTGGTGGTGTGCCCCAGGATTTTGTAAATGTAAAAAATGTGCCGCAGCTCAAAAAAGGTTGAAAAACACTGTTCTATTGTATCAGAGTATTAGAAGCTCCAGCTGAGTGGAGGAAGAGCTCCCCCCCCCCTTCTCCTTTGGGAGCCAGCCGTGCCACATGACGTTTTCACGCTGCCGGTGCTCCGGCGCTTCCTGGAACAGCAGCAGGAACAAAGTCTGGAGGTGGGGGCGAGCTGCGGAGGGGCGGAGCCTGCAGAGGAAGGAAGGAGGAATGCTCAGCTCTTCCTCCTTCTTCTGCAGGCTCCGCCCCTTCGCGGCTTCCCCCCGCCTCTAGCCTTCGCTCCTGCTGCTGCTCCAGGAAGCGCCGGAGCACCAGCAGCGCGAAGAGGTCATACAGGCACGGCTGGCTGCCGAAGGAGAAGGGAGGGGGGAGTGCGTGAGGCAGAAGGGAACTTCTTTCCCTCCGTTGGCTACTCTGCTTTGCCTGCCTGCCTGCCTGCCGGGGCCCTTACGCGGGCCTGACAGAATCGGACGGCAGGCCGCATGCGGACCGCCAGCCACAAGATGCCCAGGTCTGATCAAGCTGGTCAATAAAAGTCTGTTTGGAGAGCTGCCCTGGATTCATACAAGAGTTCATGTAAAGCAGGGCTGTCCAGCTGGCGGCCCCGGGGGGGGGCATATATGGCCCCCAGCCCCTTCCCTACGTCCCCCTAAGCTTTTAATAAAAAAATAAAAATAAAAAATAAATTAAATTAAAATATTTTTTAAAATTACCCACTTCCGGGTTTCGGAGCAAGTATCGCAAGACTACGGAAGCCACACGGGATTTCGCTCTCAACGCGAAATCTCACCTGCGTTGAGCGAAATCCCGTGTGGCTTCCGTTGTCACGCGATACTCCTGTTGCCGAATCTCGGCTACTTAATCCCTGCGGCCCACGCAGACGTGATTTGTACCTTCCCGGCTGCTGCCTCGCTCGGTCGTCGCCTCTGCTCGTGGTCCGGCTGCTCCTGGATCCCGCGCGTTTGTAGTGCCTTTTTATTATTAAATTAATGCAATTGATATTATGTAGAATGTAGTTCAGCCTCTAGGTGCGGCCGTCCATCATATTTTTTGGCTCTCATGCGGCCCCTTGGAAAAAATAATTGCCCACCCCTGAGCTAGATGGTGAAGTCACTTCCTGAATGGATACTGGCCAGTTTTTCAGAAATTTCATTTCATTTTCATTTCACTTTATTTTTTGATTAGTCGCTCTCCACCAAAGGTGCTCAGAGCGACTTACAGATTAAAATAGCATTGCACAATATAAAACATTTAAAATCCAAGCAATGACTATTGACAGTTAGGTCTTATTACAAATTAAATGCGCAAACCAAGAGCCAAGTCTTGAGCGCTTGTGCGAAGGATCGCAGCTCTGGCATTGCTAGCGTATGATGGCAACGAGTTCCACAGAAATGGAGCATAGATCAAAAAACCTCTGAACTTTGTTGCTTCCAAGTGCACCTCCCTAGGGCCCGGTATGTATAGAACAGGGCTGTCCAACTGGCGGCCCGGGGGCCGTATACGGCCCCCCAGCCCCTTCCCTGTGCCCCCCCTAAGCTTTTTAATAATAAAAAATAATAATATTTTAAAAAATTACCCACTTCCGGGTTCCGGAGCAAGTATCGCGAGACTACGGAAGCCACACGGGATTTTGCTCTCAACACGAGATCACGCCTGCGTTGAGAGCAAAATCCCGTGTGGCTTCTGTAGTCTCGCGATACTCCTGTTGCCGAAATCTCGGCTACTTAATCCCTGCGGCCCACGCAGACGCGATTTGGACCTTCTCGGCTGCTGCCTCAGTCGGTCATTGCCTCTGCTCGTGGTCCGGCTACTCCTGGATCCTGTGCGTTTGGGAAGGTATGCTAACCTTTATGTTATTATTATGTAATTGTGTATGGATGCCCCTTATGAATTCCCACCCTGCATTTCCCCTTAGTAGAAGATTATATTTGATTGTATGGATGCCTCTTATGAATTGTAAGTAAATTGGAGCCAGGGGCGGGGCGGGGGAAGAGCGGGGGCGGAGCTGGGGGCGGGGGCAGACTCTTTGGCCCCCCAGGTCATCAGTGACCGGAATTCAGGCCCCTGGGCCGGTAGAAGTTGGACAGGCCTGGTATAGAAGATTCTCCTGAGCAGGTCGAGGCGACCGCTGGTGGAGAAAAGAAATGAGACGGTCCCTAAGATATAAAGGTCCTTGGCCGTTTTGAGCTCTAAATTGGACAGCAAGCAGTGGCACCTTTAGGTGTGATGTTAATGAGATGGTGACTCTTTTCCAGGTCTGTAAAAGAATTAAGGTGCTAATCAGCACCACGCAGAGCTAATTTAAAGTTTAGACTAAAGCCTGCACAGATGCACTGCCCTACTGACACTAGACCTCCAACAAGTGAGCAATAAGGAACAAAGCCTTCTGGGAGACCTTGCGAGTTGGTAAGAGAGAATCTGAATATAACAATTCAGGGCTTGGAGACATTATTTTACTCGAAAAGAACTCCATAGAGGTCATTCTGACTTGGGAGATTCTGAACATTGGAGCCACAAAAAGGTTTCACTTAGCACCACATATTGGTTTAGATTCAGCCAATGGAATACTCATTCCTAATCCATGCTGTAAAGGATTATGCTGTAAATTGCTCTTTATGTGATTGACATCAAGCAATAAACATTTAGACGTCTTTATTTTCTTCCCTCAGGTGTCCAGAAATCTTGTTATTGTGGAGGTGTTGCTTTTTTTTCTGTATGATTCACAGTAATTGAATGTCATGATCAAATTATCATGATGAATTATCACTCTATTCTCCTGAACAAAGCAGCCATCAACATGGGTTAGTCAAAGAGTCTCCCTGTCAATTATATACTATTCATTAGTGCAAAATGTAAGACGTGCACATGCTTGTTGTGTCAGCAGCAAGCCTATCCTGCATCTGTGATTATAAACTGCAATTATATCTCTATGTTTGTGTTTATATTTTTCCCATCTAACAGAATAGAGTGATCATTACATTTCCTTGGATTACATTAAGTACAAAGTAACATTGCATGAGGGCCCTTAGTGGCACAACTGAGCTGCTGAACTTGCTGACCACAAGGTTTGAATGCAGGGAGCGGGGTGAGCTCCCTCTGTTAGCCCAGCTTCTGCCAACCTAGCAGTTCAAAAACATGCAAATGTAAGTAGATAAATAGGTACCACTACTATGGGAAGGTAACGGTGCTAAATGCAGTAATGCCAGCCACATGACCTTGGAGGTGTCTGCGTACGACGCTAGCTCTTCAGCTTAGAAATGGAGTTGAGCACAAACACACACACATACCCAGAATCAGATATGACTAGACTTAATGTAAACCTTTATCTTTACTAACATCACATGTTTTGTACTTGCATATCCCAGATAAATATGGTTTGTTTCTCATACAAGTTAAAAGGTATGGTATCTAGTAAGGGTGGATATCTCTGGCCATAATACTTTGATTTTCGTTAATTTTTCGTATTTGAAATTATTTTGACCCTATATTGACCCTCATCATCCAACCCGGAAGTGACCTTTCTAAATCGAAACCGGGTCAGCCATTTACGTAAAGGGCACATTATTAGGTCGTTTCCGCCTTTGGTTGTCAGCTGACGAGAGGGGAGTGGAAGGCAGCATCTCCTCTCGCTAGATGACACCAAAACACGGGTTAAAAATAACCCCCGTCTGGGTCTCGGCTGGTGAGAGGAGGGTGCCAGGCTGCCCCCTCCACCCTCCTATCGCCATCTGACATGCGAGCGAACGCGCCTTGGTTTCTGGGCTGGCAGAGGGGAAGGGATGCTCCACACCTCTTTCCCTGCTAAGAACTTGCCATCCACCCCAACACGATGGATCCAATGCAGGGAAAGGCAATCCGCTGCAACGTGAGTCAAAACACTCACTTTGCAGCGGATTGGCTTCCCACGGATAAATATGGTTTGTTTCTGTTCACTACTTTCTGCCGACCCAGCCCAAATCCCAAACTGTTCTGCTAAGAACCAAGTAAAATCTAGAAAGAGCCGCTATAGGTCTAGAACCTTTTGGGGCTTGGGATTTGGCAGCTGGGGTAGGAGACACTCCGCTGGCTCCACCCCGGGGATTGGGACAGCACGGCTGGGTGTTAAGCCCGACGTTGGCTCTAGTCAGCTGTCGACTCTGGACCTTGGAGGGTTAGCATCGATCAAAAGAGACATTGGTCGATTAGACAGTATGGGAGCTAGTCATCTAAACCGGCCCCCTTTTCAGAGGGCGGGCAGAAGGCCAGATACTTAGATGATCCGCCGGTGGGCAGCGATCAGGGGCAGGGAATCCCAGTGATCTCGGGTAGGGGTAAATGGGACGGTAGGCGCAGGCCTTATGAGAGAAGGCGACAGAGTCGAAGAGAGACTCGGCCGCCTTCTGACCTGCGAGCTATCCCCAGGCACACAGATGGTGGGCTTCCAATTATCTCCCCTCCGACACTGCTTCTAGCCAATGCCAGGTCCGTGCGAAACAAAACTGGGACTATCAGAGACTTCCTCCTTGAGCACGATGTAGACCTAGCCTGTGTTACAGAGACTTGGCTGCAGGAGGGAGACGACGTCCTTATACACGAGCTCACATCTCCTGGTTATGTGGCTAGTTACCAGATGCGGACAGTGAGACGGGGGGGGGGGGAGTGGCCATTCTCAGTTGTGACAAATTCAATTCCAGGACGGTCCAGACCGCGAACATCCCGGGAATGGAGTGTGCAGGCCTTGTGTGGGACTTTAGTGAGAGCGTGGCCTTCCTGCTGGCATACCGTGCACCCGACGCGCCGGCAGGGAGTCTACCTAAGCTGCTGGAGGTGGTGGCGGAGTGGGCATTGAGGTTCCCTAAACTTATTGTGTTGGGGGACTTCAATGTCCACGCCGACACCGCCTCCCCCTCATCAGCAGCCATGGACCTGGTGTCCACCATGGAGACACTAGGACTCTCACTTTGCAAGACCGGTCCCACGCATCAGGCTGGGCACACCCTGGATTTGATCTTCGCGGCCGGGGTCCAAGTGACCCTAACCTCTATAGTTGAGGTTCCATGGTCGGATCACGGTGTCCTGGAAGTCCGTCTTGAGGTGGCCTCTCCTCCCGGTAAGGGTGCCGAACCCATTTTGGTTCGCCCGAAGAGACTTATGGAACCCACTCGGTTCCTGAATGCTCTAAGGGATTTGGAGCTCACCAGCGACTCAGTCGATGGGCAAGTGGAATGCTGGAACACCTGTCTTTCCACAGCCTTAGACGAGATCGCCCCCAGACGCCCTCTCATCCCCCGTAGTAATCGCTCGCCTTGGTTTACCGAGGAGTTACGGGCGATGAAACGGAAGAAGAGACGGCTAGAGGATGTGTAGCGAGATCTCCGTGACGGAGCATCGAGATCGGCTTATATGCTGTGATCCGCCCCGAGCCTGCTGGGAGGAGCGGAATATAAGAAGGAATAATAAATAAATAAATAAATAAATAAACAATTTAAGGATGTTTATGAGCGTGCTATCAAGGAAGCCAAAAAGGCTCACTGTTCTTCCTTGATAGAGTTGGCTAGTTCACGCCCAGCTCAACTTTTTAAAATAATTCGGTCACTGACAACAATTTCAGCTGTCCCAAATGATAGGGGTTTGGCTCCCACAGCTGAGGCATTTCAGAACTTTTTTGCCGACAAGATCTTGACTCTCCACCGGGATATCCCAGCCACCCTTGATACAGTATGTGAACTCGAGACCCCGCCGCCACTCGGCGGGTCCACCTTCACCCGCTTCCAACTGCTGGACGCAGCCGCTGTCAATAAGTTACTTGCTGCAGCTAGACCAACTACCTGCTCCCTTGATCCGTGCCCCTCCTGGCTTGTTAGATCTTGCCGGGAGGGGCTACGAGACCCCCTGGGAAAGATAATCAACAGCTCCCTTGAGCAAGGAGTGTTCCCAGGGGGTTTGAAAGAGGCAATGGTAAGACCGCTGCTTAAGAAGCCGAATTTAGACCCTTCGGCTCCCTCCAATTACCGGCCTGTGTCCAATTTGCCTTTTTTAGGCAAGGTAATTGAGAGGGCAGCAGCGGATCAGCTGCAGCAGTTCTTAGAAGACACAGCTGGACTTGATCCCTTCCAGTCCGGCTTCCGTATTGGGCATGGGACGGAGACCGTGCTTGTCGGCATTACAGACCAACTTCGCCGCCAGCTGGACCAGGGCGGGTTAGCACTGCTTGTTTTGTTAGACCTAACAGCAGCGTTTGATACCGTAGATCATGTATTGTTAGCCCACCGCCTAGCCGTGACTGGAGTTAGGGGGACTGCCCTTAAATGGGTGGCCTCCTTTCTCCAGGACCGGGGACAGCGTGTGGAGAGGGGAGAGGAGGTCTCCGGGAGGCTCCCATTAAGTTGTGGGGTCCCCCAGGGGGCCATCCTCTCGCCCTTATTATTTAACATTTGCATGCGCCTCCTGGCCCAGCTGGCCCGCGACTTTGATGTGGAGTGTTATCAGTACGCCGATGACACCCAGCTTCTGCTGAGAATGGACGGCAGGCCGGATACCGTACCCGATTGTTTCCATCTTTGCCTAGAAGCCATGACTGGATGGCTGCGTGCCAGCCGGCTGAAGGTGAACCCGTCGAAGACGGAGATCTTGTGGCCTGGTCGACCTGGGCTGGATGAGTGCCGGTTGCCTACCCTGGATGGCGAGCAACTTAACCCGTCATCTTTGGTTAAGAGCTTGGGTGTTAGATTGGACTCCTTGCTGACCATGGAGGCCCAGGTCTCCATGGTCAGCAAGACGTCATTCTTTCACCTACGACAGGCTAGGCGACTGGCTCCCTACCTGTCCAGGGATGACCTGGCCACAGTGATCCAAGTGACAGTCATCTCGAGGTTGGACTACTGTAACACCCTCTACGTTGGCCTTCGCTTGTCGACAATCCGGAAACTCAAGCTGGTGCAGAATGCCGCGGCTCGCTTGCTGGTGGGAGCACCAGTGAGGGAGCACATTACTCCCATCCTTCGGCAACTGCACTGGCTTCCTATTGAGTACTGGATTGCCTTCAAGGTGCTGGTTTTAACCTTTAAGGCCTTGCACGGTCTAGGGCCTGTGTACCTGAGGGACTGCCTTACCCCGTACGTTCCCCCGAGATCACTGCGCTCGGAAGAGCAAAATCTGCTGGTTATACCATCGTCCCGCTCCTGTCACCTGTCCATTACAAGACAGAGAGCTTTCTCTGCGGCGGCTCCAGTACTCTGGAATTCACTCCCTGACCACATCCGAGCGGTCCCTGAACTTCTCCCTTTCCGAAGGGAATGTAAGACGGCCCTCTTCAGATTAGCGTTTGGGTAATCCCAAATTCATTCTGGTCCGTCTCGCCTCAGTCAAGAAATCGTAGTCTTGTATCACCATGGCTGCGTATTGTGCTTTTACTGTATGTTTTATGATATGTTTTATGATATGTTTTATTGCCATATTGTATGTTTTATTGTATGTTTGCATTTTGTGATCCGCCCCGAGCCTGCAGGGAGGAGCGGAATATAAAACCGAATAATAAATAAATAAATACAAGTTAAAAGGTGTGGTATCTAGCCAACTAGAACAAAATTATTTTAAAAGCAAGCAGCAAGTAATTTTAACACTTCTCTTCCCACTGTAGAAAAAAAAAGTCTTCAAAACTGTGTGGTTTCAAAGCCTAATAAGACTTAGCCTGCATAAAGCTTTTTGTAGGTTTGTCTTTTTTCCATATAAAACATAATTTTAAATGTAGGAAATAGAAATTTCAATTTTTTGAACAAAACTGTGAAAGGACATTTTGTGCAGAAATTGGAATTTATTCCATAGGAAATAATATGTCTGCACAAACCCATTATTTGATATCTATGAAATATTATTTCCTCTTCGGAAAATGATGTGTCATGTACATGTGCACATGCGTGCGAGCGCACACACAAACTTACACACATTCTCACATAGCATCTAAATTTTGTTCAGAACAAGTCCTGGCATGTGAGGATTTCAGTCAGTCCGTCATAGCTTCATTGGGAAACACCTTTTTTACCAGTTTTCTCTAAAAAGTTCAAAATAGTATTACTGATTTAAAATGGATAGTGTAGAAGGAACGTGATGCAGGTTCATAGTAGTCTTCTGAAATGTTAGTTAACATACGAGGACGGATCAATAAGTCTGTGACTTTTTGAATGAAACACAGGTTTTTGGATAAAAAATCATTTTATTTTTCAACGTCGTCTCCTTTGAGCTCTATACACTTTGTCCAACATTTCTCCAATTTTTCTATCCCTTCCAAAAAATAAGATTTGTTGAGGTCATCCAAATAGGTATTTGTTTGTGAGATGATTTCATTGTTGGGGCCAAATCTCTTTCTGCCGAGCCATTTCTTCAGGTTTGGAAACAGGAAATAGTCACTCAGGGCGAAATCTGGAGAATAGGATGGATGAGGGAGCAATTTGTATCCCAATTCATTGATTGTTGCCATGGAAACTGCACATGTGTGCATTGTCGATTGTGAGCGAACTCATCTTGCAGAAAGCTTTCTCATACCCAAGTGATCATTTAAAATTGACACCACTGAGCCATGTGAGATGCCTATGGCTTCTACAATCTCTCACACTTTCAATCTCCGATCGGCCAGCACCATAACGTGAATTTTTTCAATTGTTTCAGGTGTAGAGGCCTCAACTTGGGTGTCTAGAATGTTCAACATCTTCTGTGCTTGTACGGCCACAACAAAATTCAGTAAACCACTTTTTTACCATTGAAATTGATGGTGCAGAGTCTCCATAGTATTTATCAAGCTTAGCCTTGGTTTGAGTGATGGTTTCTTTCTGCACAAAATAATGCTTAATGAGCACAGAAAATTCACTTTTTTCCATTTCCTCCTCAAATCACATGATAGTCTGCTATCAATAGCTGTCAAACACAAACTAAATGATGCAGCTTGTTCAAATTTTGACAGGAGTCAACTGACAGATGCTTGTTAACAGGAACAGTGTTGCCCTTTCAGTTAAGAGGCGGGAAATTCAAAAAGTCACAGACTTATTGACCCACCCTCGTATCATTAGAATCAATTTTATTTAAATCTGCTCTTTCTACAAATCTAATCAATTAATCTTTCAAGTGCCCTAAATTCCCATAGGAAACAATGCTATATAAATTTGAATTGTGGTAAGTGCTGATTACAAGACATAGTGTGGTAACAGTTTTGTAGTAGTTCCAACAGTAGTTCTGTGGTAGAGTGTCACTGTAAGTGTGGTGTTTCACTTATTCATTTCCTGGTTTCTATTTATCTACCCTTCTGTCTAGAGGTGTAAATGTTGTTAGCCCTAATATAGTTGGTATAGTATAGTACAGTTAGTTAGTATAGTATAGATGAGTTAGCCCTAATATAGTTAGTACAGTATAGATGTTGTTAGCCCTAATATAGTTAGTATAGTATAGTTAGTATAGTATAGTTAGTACAGTATAGATGTTGTTAGCCCTAATATAGTTAGTATAGTATAGTTAGTATAGTATAGTTAGTTAGTATAGTATAGATGAGTTAGCCCTAATATAGTTAGTACAGTATAGATGTTCTTAGCCCTAATATAGTTAGTATAGTATAGTTAGTATAGTATAGTTAGTTAGTATAGTATAGATGAGTTAGCCCTAATATAGTTAGTACAGTATAGATGTTGTTAGCCCTAGTATAGTTAGTATAGTATAGTTAGTATAGTATAGTTAGTTAGTATAGTATAGATGAGTTAGCCCTAATATAGTTAGTATAGTATAGATCAGTGTTTCTCAACCAGTGTGCCGTGAGCGATCATCAGGTGTGCCACGAGAAAAGCTCTCTGCCCCCCTTCCTTCCCCCCTCCTCCTGCCGAACTCCTGCTGCTTGGGAGAGGAGGAGGAAGGGCCAAGTGGTGGCGAAGAAAAAGAAGGGGCCAGGGGGCCGCCTCCTTCGGCCGTTTCCCCGAGCCAGCCTCCAATCCACCATGACTCCCA
The DNA here is from genome assembly GCA_030556195.1 of Anolis apletophallus. NCBI lineage: Eukaryota > Metazoa > Chordata > Lepidosauria > Squamata > Anolidae > Anolis > Anolis apletophallus. Next base: position 5,137,717 of record JARBWK010000009.1, read on the forward strand.
CCACGACTCACACCCTCGCTCGCTGAAGCCGCGCGGAGGAGGAGCCCCGCATACTGAAGCCTGTCCACTGCTCATGCTTCTCCTCTGTGGGAGAGCTGAAGCCGGCGGGAGGGGGCGGGGTATGGCACGGCCTGGCTCTGCTCCCCCCCGGCTTCAGCGCTCCCACAGCTTTGCCAGCCTTGAGGGGGCAGTGCCAAGCCAGCATTGTACTGGCTCTGCCACCGCTGGCTTAGCACTGCCCCCTCAAGGCTGGCAAAGCTGTGGGAGAACTGAAGCCGCATGGAGGGGGCGGGGCATGGTGCAGCCTGGCTCCTCCCCCTCCCCCAGCTTCGGCACTCCCAGCAGCTGCTCCCAGCAGGTCACCATCCCCCAGCCGTTCTTTACAGTGTTAGAGTGTCATTTGGGTTGGTGGTGTGCCCCCGGATTTTTTTTAATGTTAAAAGTGTGCCGCGACTCAAAAAAGGTTGGGAAACACTGGTATAGATGTATATAGTTAGTTAGTATAGTATAGTTAGTATAGTATAGTTGGTTAGTATAGTATAGATGAGTATCCTATCAACATCTTAATTCTGTCCTATTCCTGTGGCCATTTCTTTTGACCATTTAAAAATATGCATAGTTTTGAGTATGCGCATTCCTATGCATTTTCCTAATATATTTTCTTTTTAATTTTGACCACAACATGTTTGATTCCCACCCCCCTACAAATGTAGTAGCTTACAGACGCAAATATTTCTCAAATGTATGTATGGTTTTGTGGAAGTTATTTGGTTCTCTAAAATGCATCTTAGTTGTTTCAAATGTAAAGAGGCCAGATGTATTCTATTCCATTGTAATCTTGGGAGGTCTATCCTGCACAGTTCATATTTCTGTGCATGTTAATGTGTAAATGAGAACCCAACTGATTTCTTTCACATCCCTAATTATGCTTTATGCCTCTCTCCCATTGCATTCCATTTATCTTTATTACAGAGCTTGTCTTAGACCTCAAGGGTCTATGACTGTTCTCCTCTATTAAAGCAATTGCTTTGGGGAGTTTCTTTACACCTCAGTGACTTCCCTTAGACCATTTTTCTGAGCCTGAATTTTCATACAGTCTCTTTCCTTCTCACCTAGCAGTAAGAGTTATTTTTTTTATCACTCCAGCCCCTTGGGAAGAAATGGAAGCAGTTGTTTCATTTTTCCTGTGTGCAGAAAAGTATCCAGTCATTTTCCTGTGTGCCTTCTAGGCATGAGAAAAATGAAACGGAAATTAAAAGGATTCGTAAGAGATTCGTATGTAATGGGACTTTTGAGGTTTTTACGGATCGCTGCGCGATCCCGAAGTAGACTTCCTTTTACGGTCCTTGAGGCCAACAATTTGCGTTATGATCGTAAGAAATTCTTAAGTATTCATTAATTAATTATTGTACTACTCACTTCTCCCTGTCTTCTCCCCTCATTTCCTTCCCGCCTTCATTCAGCTTCTTCTTCCCGCATTTCTATGAGGAACTGGAAGTGACGCTGCTGCTAGGTAGGCTAGGCAATGCATTCTGGAAAGTGTAGTCCTCCAGGCTTCCCCCCCTTCTCTTCCCCGTTGCTCTGCTGCCATGCCCCATCGCAGGGGCCTGCTTCACACACACACGCGCACGCGCGCGCTTCTCCTCCTCTCTCTCCCTGCGCTCTCTCAGATGCTTCTCTTCCCCGTTGCTCTGCCATGCCCCATCGCAGGGGCCAGCTTCAGCCCTCCAGGTACGTGTTTTGGACTTCAACTCCCACCATTCCTCACAGCCTCAGGCCTCTTCCTTTTCCTCTCAGCCTGGGCAAACTTGGGCCCCTCGCTCCTCAGGATCGGGGTGAGAGAGAGGCAGCGAGGAGCGAGGGGGGGGGGCTCCTCCTCCTTTTTTTTTGCTGCTCCCAAGAATAGAATACCCCCTCCCTCCCTCCTTCCCTCCCTCCTTCCTATTTGGAGAGTCCCATCTAGAATTCAGTGTGGTTTATTCAAGTTTTGTTTACAACTCCCAGAAATCCCAGCCAATTTACCAGCTGTTAGGATTTCTGGGAGTTGTAGGCCAAAACCATCTGGAATGCGCATGCTCTGGCATACGAATTACTAACGAATTTCGTTAGTACTTAAGTTACATTTCCGAAATTTTTGGGAAATTTTTTGTAAGTCTTTCTTTACTAATCAAACCCCCCAATTTGATATAAGAATCGCCATTTTAGGATTCTAAACCATGCCTAGTGCCTTCCCATTTCATCTGCTGGGCTGAGTCTTCATTCTGAGAGAGAGAGAGAGAGAGAGAGAGAGAGAGAGAGAGAGAGAGAGAGAGAGAGAGATATCGTGGGTATCAAATCCTATCCATGACATGTATGGGTTTTTCGCCTTGCTCTTTAGGGAGCTTGGATGAATAGCAGTCTTGCTCATATGACTGAACTGGGTGAGTTCTATGTTATTTTCATTTACTTCAAGCTGTGTTTAGAAAGGAATGAAAGGAAGAAACAATGATTTCAATTTTTTTGTTTTTGCATGCATTAACTGGTATTACTAGTAAATACGATATTGGCTTAGTTCTTCTAATAGGGAGAATCCATATTTTTTTAAAAAAATATTTTATTAAAGTTTTGAACATACAATAATAATAAAAAGATAGAAGAGGGTTTGGAGAAGGAAGAAAGGACACAGGAAGCTGGGGAGGAATAATAAGGTAATGGAGGGGGGAGGAAAAGTGGTGTTGGGGATTGGGAATTTTAAGGAATCTTCGTAGGTAAATAAGGGAGTAGGGTGGTGAGCAAAGGTAGAAAATGTTTTTTTGTTGACTTCCATCTTCTTTCTTCTGTGGTTGGTATATTGATTATTTCTGTCCATTTATATTATTATTTTCTATAGTCACTTCCTTCCTTCGTCTCCTACTTCCTTACATTCTTCTTTTTATAACAATTCTATATTTGCCGGGTCTTCATATAATCTTTGAACAATGTCCAATCTGTTCCTTTTAATCAGGGGCGGTCTTACCATTAGGCAAAGGATGCCGCTGCATGGAGTGCCAGCCGCGCCATCTGGGTAATGGGCGCATTCCCCCGCCCGCCAGACAGAGTCACGTTAAGAAAGGAGCCCAACTAAGAGGGCCTTTCCTGCAACACAAAGCTGCCCCCTCAGTCTCGTGAGGCCATAGGTCCTTGAGGGGAGAGTGACACCCCCCACCCCGCTCCCACGCGACATATGCGAGTCTGTTGCTGTGTGTTATTAAGACCCGAAAGGGAGCCATTTTGGAAATGAAAGGGGGGAGAAAAAAAGAGTGACTTCTTGAAAATAGGGTTCGGGGCGACGGCCGGTGGGCGTAAGAGACGAAGGGGAGGTGGGAATGCGTGGCGCGTCCGTGGTGTGTGCGCCCGGCAGCCAATGGGAAGCTTCGGAGCGCTGGGTTTGAGGAGGAGGAGGAAGCTTGATGGGGAGAACAAAGAGGAGGCAGCATCAGGTGCTTTCTCAGAGTGCGCCTGCGTCGCGAGACAAGCCCTGAGTCACGGGCTCGCTCAGGTGGTCTATTTCGGGGCAGGTCGAGGTCAGATTGCTGGAGGTCGAGATTATATTTCGAGGCCAGCTGTCTATCGTGGCTAAGGAATTGGTGCACGTTGGAAGGGGATAGAATTTTAACTATTGAGGGATATGGACTGAATTTTGGTCTTCACGGCTATTTAAGTTATGGAAGGCCTAAAATGGACAGGAACGTAAATGACCACTACATTAGAAAACCATTGATCAAGGTTTGGGAGAAACATAAGGACCTAAGAAGTGACAAGATCCCCCTCTGGGTGTCACCAAATGAAGCTTTCCAGATTAGACACCTAGACAATGACAAGTGGATAAAATACAAAGACCTTTTAGTGCAAAATGGTTCGGAATGGTCCGCGAAGACCAGAATTCAACTCCGCGAGGAGGGTTATGAGATGAGCTGGTTCCCATACTTTCAATTAAGAGAAAGAATGAAAGAAGATGAAAAAAGGGGGTGGGAAAGTAAGAAAAGTGAACTGGAAGAAGCCATCTTGGGAGAAGAGACCAAGCAATTGTCCAAAATATACAAAATACTATTTAAAAGGGAAAAAGATTGTACCGGAGATCATATGAAAGAATGGTCAAGAAACCTAGGATATAAAATAAATACAGATACCTGGACAGCCATTTGGAAAAGAAATGTAAACATCTCCTTATGTTATAAATATAGAGAGAACTGGGTAAAGATACTTTATAAGTGGAAGAGCGAGGAGACCCCCGAGCTGGAGGAATGGCTGGACAAACTACGAGACGCCATGGATATGGATAAACTTTCCTTCTACCTATCCGAAACAGGAGGCTACCCGCTGAAGAAAACTGACTGGTCCCCGGTGAAAACCTACTTAAAGTCGCGGGGCTCACCTTGAATAACTTGAATCCCAGCCACCCCCTGCTCGCCTTCCTACCAAGAACAGAAGGGGACAACCACGAGTTTGTAGCTCAATAGCACACAGAACGGAAGGGCTCCCCCTTCACCAGAGGCTTAGAGGCCTCTCAACGCAGGAAAAACACTGTCACTCCCCCGAGACCCCCCCTCCCACCCTGTTTGCTCCACTGCAGCTCCCCCTCCCCCCTCTTTCCCCCCACCGCCTCCCACCCCTCATTCCCGGTTAACCCCCCCTCCCACCCCCTCTCTCTTGCCCACCGCCTCCACCCCCGGCCTCCCCTCTCTCTATCTTTCCTACTGTCCTCTACCTGAAAATGTTCCCCCACTTTTGCTGTTCATGAAAAACCCTAATAAATATTTTTTTTTAAAAAAAGATACTTTATAGATGGTATCTTACCTCTGTAAAACTGCCCAAAATTTATTAAAAAAACAAAGCCAAATGGTTGGATATGCAACAACCGAAGTGGGACATTCTTTCATATGCTCTGGCTTTGCCCCAAGGCAATTAATTTCTGGAGCATGGTTAATTGAGAAGTGGAGAAACTGTCGGGGGGGGGGGGGAATAAAAAAGAGACCAGACAAGTTCCTACTGGGGATTATGGATGACAAACTTGATAAAAACGAGAGTAGAATCTTTACGCTAGCTATGACAGTGGCAAAGACCCTCTTCGCTACTTACTGGAGATCAGAGACCATCCCAACAAAGGAAGAATGGAGGCAAAAACTCCTAGAGATTAGCATAATGGAGAAATTAACAGAAGCAATAAGGGAAGGAAACACCAACCAGAAATATACTGCCAAATGGAATTGGTCCCTTCTCCAAGAATATTGTAAAAGGGAATGTAAGGTAGAAATAGAAATGTAATGAGATCTCAGGTCTAAGTAAAGCTCATTTAGAAAATTAACTTAAATATGTTAATCTTTAATTATAGGTCGGTGAAGGATAGGTCGGGAAATACAGAGAAGCGGAAAATGATATCTCAAATTTGTAAATGGAAATAATATTTACTTAAGTCGATCAAGACTTTGTCGGATCTCCAACCCTGTTTTTCTATTCAAGTGCACATCTGTTCTTTTTCAATTTCGTCTTATTCTGTATACACCGAGGATGGTCAATCTGAACCACCAGGTGCTTCACTCGACTCTTTGTTTCTGCTTTATCACTGCATTGCTATCATCTATTTTTATCTATGACTTATGAAAAACTCAATAAAGATTTATTTTTTTAAAAAAAAAAAAGATTGCTGGAGGTCGAGGAGGCTTCTGGCTGATGACATCAGCTATCTGCCGGCGGGAGATCACCCTCACCTGTAGCACAGCATTTCTCATTTGTGCCTGGGGACCGGGGAGCAGCACCAGGGGTGCCATTAGCATTGGGGCCTGCACCAGCAGAGATAGATTCTGAAGAGGATTTGGAAGGGTTACCTGAAGGAGCGTTTCCCATCACTGGGCCTCTCTCTCCCACTGAAAGCTTGGCTTGGGATGAAAGTTGGCTTGACCCCTATGCAGACATAGATGATAACCAGGTGCAAATGGAAAGCAGTGATAGCGAAAGTTATGAGCATCCGGGGGAGAGGGTCACAGGAGCTTCTGAGTGAAAACATGGAAGAAAGCGGCTGGGAAGATTCTAGGGAGGAGAGCTCTCATGGAGATAGGGACGCAGGTGCTGGGAGACAAGGCCGAACCTTTGATAGGAGAAGTAGCATTGAGTCCAGGAAAAGGGGATGGCACAGCAGCCTAGACAGGCCGAGGTCCATCAGCAAAGATTGGAGACGACGAACCGTAGAGCGTCAGGGACCTCGGCCGAAAGATTAAGCATAGGATCCGTGGGAACGAATCCCCAGTGCTTCGCCACATCTCTTCTGAGCAGATGTGTAGCGAAGTAGGTCCACGGAGCTAAGTTGGCAAGTGGCCACCAAGTCTTGCCTTGTATTTACCTTGCCTTGTTCCTGAATCCGCATTGTTGCGCGGAGCCCTGCTTAAGCCTTTGGATTACCTTGCCAAGCTGTTTTGGACATCGATTGCTTCAAGCCTTTTCGATTACTTTGCTATTCTTATGGACAATATACCTTTTGAACTGTTTTTATATTCAATAAAGTAGTTAGCCTGCACTCCGTCTCTGTGTGTGTGATTAAGGGGCCGGTCAAGTCCGTGCATCGTGACATCACCGGATTCTTTTAGGCCTGACCTCGGCCAATGGAAACCCGCAGAGGTGGCAGGATGAAAGGCTCAAGCGGGGGAGGGAGGGCGGCTCGGCTGGCTTGCTGCGGGGGTGTGCCAAAACAATGTTTTGGGGGGCTGCCAAAATAATGTTTTGGGGGGGGGGCAAAATAATGTTCACTTACCATTTAAAATTACCTTAGACCGCCCCTGCTTTTAGTGCTTTACCCTCTGAATCATTCAGATAGAAGGCAAGCTTGTCCATTAACCATTATTTCCCAAACTTTACTCTCCCATTCTTCTATGCTTGGTATTTCTTTACATTTCCTTGCAAAAACTATTCTTGCTGCTGTAATCATGTATATAAATAGTTTGTCCATGTTCTTGTCTAATATTACTTCTTCGTTTGTTAATCCTAGTAAAAAATATTCTAGTTTCAGTTCTATGGCAATGTGGAGTATTTTCTGGATACTGTCCTGTATTGATTTCCAATACTGCTTTGCTTCCCCACATGTCCAACACATATGAAAAAGGTGCTTCACATTTCCAACATTTGTTCTGGGTTGTTTTGTACATTAGACCTAACTTCTGTAGTGTCTTATACCATCGGAAGAACATCTTGTACCAACTTTCTTTTAAGAACTGGGTTACCAAATTTAAAATGGGCCACTTCAGCACCAATGATGAGGAACATCCTGGACGACCGGGAGTGACTGTTGTTCCAGAGATCGTCAATGCTTTGCACAACCTCATACTGGAGAATTGGCAAATTTCAACTAAAGGAATAGCAGACATCATGGGGATTTCTCGTGAATGTGTTTGTGTCATTATCCATGAACATTTGAACATTTATTTATTTATTTATGGCATTTTACCCCGCTCTTCTCAACCCCCGAGGGGGCGGTATAAAACACAATATAGAACCCTCCAGCATTCGACACTAAAATACATTAAAATATATTCACACATCCTATGCATTCACCTATGTTAAAAACATGAAGCTTTCTGCAAAGTGGGTCCCCAAATGTTTGGCAACAGTTCAGAAAGGCATGAGAGTGAAAACTTATTATTTATTTATTTATTATTTGGACTTGTACGCCGCCACTCCCCAAGGGTTCGGAGCAGCTTACAAACATATAAAAGCATCACAGGAGTAAAAACAACATATTAAACTAGACCAATAAATATTTTCCAGCTTATCGAGCAAAGGCTAGCCAGAAAAGATGGGTCTTGCAGGCCTTGCGGAAAGAGAGTAGATCATGCAAGACCCGCACATCACTTGGAAGGGTGTCCCAGATTGACGGAGCTACTACAGAAAAGGCTCTGCCCCGGGTCGATGTGAGGCGGGTTGCTTTAAAAGTTGGCACTTCCAGGAAATTTATTTGTTTGGATCGAAGTGACCTCTGGGTTGGTAGGGGAAGAGATGGTCCCTCAGATACAGTGGCCCCAGACCATGCAAGGCCTTGAAAGTTAACACCATCACCTTGAAGGTGATTCAGTGCTCGACCGGAAGCCAATGAAGCTGCTGGAGGATAGGTGTTATGTGACATCTCACTGGAGTCCCAGTGGAAGAAAGTGGTTTTGCTGACACTGGAGACCTGGGCTAAGACGACCCCAAGGCTCTTTACTGAGGATGTCGGGCATAATGCTTCCCCATCCAAGCTAGGCAGTCGGACCTCCCCACCCACCGGGCGGCCTAGCCACAGTTTCTCCGTCTTTGCTGGATTCACCCTCAATCTACTGGACCGCAGCCAACCAGTAACGGCTTCAAGGCACTGTTGGAAACAAGAGGGTACGGAGTCCAGTCAGCCTTCCATTTTCAGAACAAGCTGAGTGTCATCAGCGTACTGATAACATTCCAGCCCAAAGCTTCAGACCAGACCAGCAAGTGGTCGCATATAGATGTTAAATAATAAAAGGGAGAGAATGGCACCTTGAGGGACTTCCCGGTGCATTTGTCAGTCTTTCTGGACTGATAAGAACTTCCTGGATTGACTGGTCACTATGGATGAGACCTGGATTTATTTGTATGACCCTGAAACCAAGGAGCAGTCCAAAGAGTGGGTGCACAGTGGTTTTCCTCTTCCAAAGAAGTTCAGGGTGCAAAAATCAGCCGCTAAGGTGATGGTGTCTGTGTTCTGGGATAAGGAGGGTGTGCTGCTAGTGGGCTACCTTCGAAATAGTTCCACCATCAATGCTAGGCATTACAGCAAATTTTTGAACCAATTGAAGGCAGTTCCGAAGGCCAACGGGCACGGCAAGCTGTCCAAAAGGAATCTTGTTTCTGCAAGACAAGGCCTCCGCTCACACTGCACAAGTGACCCTGGCAAAACCAGTGGACATAGGTTTCCCACCTTATTCATCGAATCTAGCTCCCTCCAACTATCATCTGTTTCCAAACCTGAAGAAACACCTCGTGGGTACCAAATTTCACACAGTTTCTGATGGCACGGCTGCTATGGATGACTGGTTTGAGGCACAAGTGAAATCCTTATTTTTGCAAGGCTTACAGAACTTGGAATACCAATGTAAGAAGTGTGTTGATATCAGTGGAGAGTATGTGGAATAAATGTAAAGTTTCATCTTCCTGCCTCATTTCTTTCTGGGTAAATTTATTTATTTATTTATCATTTTTCTATACCGGCCTTCTTGGCCCGAAGGCGACTCGGGGCGGTTTACACAAGGCAATCTCTGCCCTTCAATAAAAAACACAAGCAAAACAAAACCAAACAATAACCATATAACGTAACAATTAGCAATTTAAACATACAAATGCAGTCTCACGTCACGTTGGGGCCGGAGAGATAGCACAGTGGTAACAACAGCTGTGCTGGCAATCTGAAGGTTGCATGTTCGAATCCCGGGTTGTTTTGGACACCCAGCTGTGAGCCCTGTCCACTGTTTACCCAACAGTTCGAAAACAGCTCAGCTGTGATTAGATAAAACTGGGAACCGCCAAGCGGGGAAGGATTTTTTCAAGGACTTACAATACCTAAATAAAGTAAGATCTGCTGCCTGAAGGTGGAATGCGGAAAACAGAGGCTGTCCGTCATGAGGATGAAGCAACAGCACCCCCTTGTGATGTAATGACGCAATCGAACCCTGTGATGCAGCCTGAAGAAAATCCTTCTAAAATTGTACTTTTCATATGTTGTATGTTGTATGTTATTGTATGTGGAACCGGCAGGGACTGTCTGCCATATGTGTGATGTAATCCGCTCTGAGTCCCCTTCGGGGTGAGAAGAGCGGAATATAAATAAAGTGTATCATTATTATTATTATTGAAATCATTTTCTGTCACATCATCGTCATTCCATAGATCTAATTAAACCGTTATATTTCATCAGCAAATGCTTGCTCAAAAAGCCAGGTCTTGACTTTCTTGGGAAATGTCAGGAGGGAGGAGGCTGATCTGATGTCACTAGGGAGGGCGTTCCAAAGCCGAGGAGCCACCACTGAAGAGGCCCTGTCTCTCGTCCCTGCCAAGTGCCTGCAAAGAAGGAGGGACTGAGAGCAGGGCCTCTCCGGATGATCTTAAACATCTCGATGGTTCATAGGGAGAGATGCGTTCGTACAGGCAAGATGGGCCAGAACCGTTTAGGGCTTTAAAGGCTAAAGCCAGCACTTTGAATTGTGCCCGGTAGCAAACTGGCAGCCAGTGGAGCTGGCACAACAGGGGAGTTGTACGCTCTCTGAATGCTGCTCCTGTTATCAACCTGGCTGCTGTCCATTGGACTATTTGCAGCTTCTGAACAGTCTTCAAAGGCAGCCCCATGTAAAGCCAAAGACTTATCAGCAGTCCCTTGTACAATAAAATAGCAAAAACTTCTTTAAGTACATCAGAAGCAGGAACCCAACTAGAAAAGCAGTTGGGCCACTTGACGAAAATGGTAAGAAAGGGACGATAAGTGAAGACAAAGAGATTGCTGAGCGGCTAAACGACTTCTTTGCCTCCGTTTTCACACAGGAGGACAGACAACATATGCCTGCAGCTGAGTCAGTTTTTTCAGGGAGGGAATTAAATGAATTAAACCAGATAGAGATAAACAAGGAAGATGTTCTCACATGCCTTACTAAACTAAATGTCAACAAATCACCAGGGCCAGATGGCATCCACCCCAGAGTTCTTAAGGAACTCAAGTGTGAAATTGCTGAAATTCTAGCCAAAATATATAACCTTTCTCTAAGATCAGGCACTGTACCCGAGGACTGGAGGGAGGCAAATGTAACTCCGATCTTCAAGAAAGGATCCAGGGGTGATCCAGGAAATTATAGGCCAGTTAGTCTAACCTCAGTTCCAGGCAAAGTGATGGAAACCATTATTAAAGAAAAATTACTAAGCACATAGAAGAACAGGCATTGCTGAAGGAAAATCAACATGGTTTCTGCAAAGGCAAATCATGTCTTACTAACTTGATAGAATTCTTTGAGGGTGTAAATAAACACATAGATAAAGGGGACCCAGTCGATATTGTTTACCTTGACTTTCAAAAGGCTTTTGACAAAGTCCCTCACCAAAGGCTCCTAAATAAGCTCTTCAGCCATGGAATCAGGGGACAGGTCTTGTCCTGGATTGGAACCTGGCTAAACTGTAGGAAACAAAGGGTGGTAATAAATGGACACTTCTCTGGGTGGAAAGAGGTGAGAAGTGGCGTACCCCAAGGTTCAGTTTTAGGACCGTTACTTTTTAATTTATTCACAAACGATCTGGATGTAGATGTAAATTGTGAGGTAGCAAAGTTTGCAGATGACACTAAACTGTTCAGGGTAGTTAAAAATGAAACTGACTGTAAAGAGCTCCAGAAAGATCTCTCGAAATTGAGTGAATGGGCAACAAAGTGGCAAATGCATTTTAACCTAAACAAGTGTAAAGTCATGCACATCGGGGAAAAGAACCCCAAATACACTTATCAACTGATGGGATCAAAGCTTTCTGAGACAAACCAGGAAAGGGATCTTGGGGTTTTGGTGGACAGCTCAATGAAGATGTCAACCCAATGCGCTGCAGCAGTGAAAAAGCAAATTCTATGCTTGGCATGATCAGGAAGGGAATCGAAAATAGGTCAGCAAATGTTGTATTGCCTCTCTACAAATCTATGGTGAGGCCACATCTGGAGTACTGTGTACAATTCTGGTCTCCGCACCTCAAGAAGGATATAACGGAACTGGAAAAGGTACAAAGAAGGGCAACAAATATGATCCAAGGGATGGAGCAGCTCCCTTATGAAATCAGGTTGCAACGCCTTGGTCTTTTCAGCCTTGAAAGACGGCGTTTAAGAGGTGACTTGATTGAAGTGTATAAAATCATGCATGGGATAGAAAAGGTGAACAAAGAAAAAATATTTTCTCTGTCACACAATACTAGGACTAGGGGCACTCCCTAAAGCTCCAAGGTAGGAAAGTCAGGACTAATAAAGGGAAATATTTCTTCACCCAGAGGGTCATTGGGTTATGGAACTCACTTCCAGAAGAGGTTGTGACAGCTGTCAGCCTGGACAGCTTCAAGGCAGGATTAGACAGATTCATGGATACCAAGGGAATCAGTAGTTACTGAAATGGACATCCAAGTGCCACCTCTGTGTTGATGGAGGTAGGCAGGATTTTCCCCGGGTACTGGTTGTGGGGGGTCGGGAGCAGGTGAGGGTTTTGCCCTCCTTTCTGCTAGAGATCCCTGTGTACAACTAGTGGGCCACTGTGTGACACAGAATGCTGGACTAGATGGGCCGAGGCCCGATTCAGCATGGCTCTTCTTATGTTCTTATGTTCTTATGTTCTTAATATGATCTAGAAACCTTTTAAACTGAGAATTGCGGTCAAATGTTTTAAGTAAATAATATACAAGTGGTTATATTCTTGCCTGATTCTTGGTAATTGTATTTTTCAAATTTATTGTTTACTTATTTATTGCCCTGTAGGTTTTTTCCATATATAAATCTAAGTTTTTTAAAAGATGAATATTCAACTCTGAGTAGAAGCACTGAGCACTGAAAGAAATCCATGTAAAACTGAGCTTTAGAAACCTGATTAAAGACTACCTGCACAACCCCTTCTGGCTGCCCACTCTGTTCTCCACTTCATTGCAGACAAAAAAGGTGGGAGATTAAGCAAAGAAGCGTGCTTTTAGATCTACAAAAGGCGTCTTTTAATAAGAGTTGAAAGACTAATTCCATACAATGTAATGGGTGATGCTTGGGGTACTCTAGGGAATAAAGAAACACAAATGTGAAACCCATGTGTGTGGGTTTCTCAGGTGATATACTGAAAACATGGCTAATAACTTTCGGGTAAATGCATTTTTATCAGCATTTCCAGATGGAGCATACATAAATCTAGTTATCTTCCATATTAAACTTTAGAAGAATTCAAACACAATATTTACACTGCATAATAATAAGAACCTCATAGACTGATAATTTATCTTCAGCCAAAGAACTCTTTTCCCCTATATTAAGGTGTTCTTTTTAATAAAAAAAAAGGGTCACAAGGCTGATTTGATGTAGCCGCTGCTCTTACGTTACACACACTCAATTTGTGCCTTTGCTTTCAACCTTATATAACAGTGTTACATTTTTATGCGCTTGGCTTGATAGTTTTCAAAAGAAAACTTGAATGTATCTGAAATAAATGTAAAAATGTTCACGTTAAATTGTGAAGAAAAAGATACATTCTCTTTCAAAGAAGAAAAAGAGAAGTGGGGAGTAGATTGTCTAAAAAAATGAAAAATGTCAACAGAATTATGTTGGTCTAGGAGGCTGAAAGAAAATCAAAATCCACGGATTTAGCCTCCTTTCAAGAATGGAAATGGTGACTGGTTTTATAAATTATTAGGTCTTTAACACTATTTGAACAGACGGCGTTTTGAATAAAGGATTGTGATTTTTTATTTTAAAAACCCCCCAAAATACATGGGACTGTGCAAAGGAAGCCAGAGTCCATATGATGAATTCTGGCCAGTAGGCATGGTTTCGAACCCAAAAATGGCGATTCTAAAATCAAATGGGGGGGGGGGATTTTTTGATTAGTAAAAGAAAGAGTTATAAAAAAATTTCCAAAAATTTCTAAAATGTAACTTAATTACTAACGAAATTTGTTAGTAGTTCGTATGCCAGCGCATGCGCATTCCAGATGGTTATGGCCTACAACTCCCAGAAAGCCTAATAGCTGGTAAATTGGCTGGGATTTCTGGGAGTTGTAGGCCAAAACTTGAATAAATCACACTGAATTCTAGATTGGACTCTCCAAATAGGAAGGAGGGAGGGAAGGAGGGAGGGAGGGAGTGGGTCTTCTATTCTTGGAAGCAGCAAAGAAAAGGAGGAGGAGCCCCCTCGCTCCCTTGCTGCCTCTCTCTCACCCGATCCCGAGGGAGCGAGGCCCAAGTTTGCCCAGGCTGGTCATATACCTACATTCCATGCACATGCAATAATACAGCAGTAATAACAATGGGTATAAGAAGAGGTAAAATTCAAACCGAAGTATTCTGACTGTGGTCCCTCCTCATGCGGTGCAAACGGGCTCTTCTCTGTGAGCCCGGGAAAAGCCAGCGTTTTCTGCTTGGGTGCACACACATACATATTCTTTGGGGGGGATTTGCTGTAGAATCTTCTCTATGAGCCCGGGATTCTGCAGCAAATCCCCCCAAGAATTTGTAGGTGTGTGCACCCAAGCAGAAAACACTGGCTTTTCCCGGGCTAATAGAGAAGAGCCCGTTTGCACCGCATGAGGCAGGGACGAGTCAGAATACTTCGGTTTGAATTTTACCTCTTGTTATTGTTATTACTGCTGTATTATTGCATGTGCATGGAATGTAGGTATGACCAGTTGGATTACTTATAATATTAGGCACTTACAGTAGCATTCATTGTATTATACATTAGGTTGGTTTCTCACCCCAATACTCTTTGATGCTTTAGATCCTGGCAGGGCAGGAGAGGCAGGGAAGCCTGGAAAAAATGTAAACAGAGAGGCTTACTCAGAAGTAAATCCACAAAGGAGGGCACTTCATCCAAAGTGCCCTCCTTTGCAGATTTACTTCTGAGTAATGCTCTCTGTTTACATTTTTTCCGGGCTTCCAGCCGAAAGAAGAAGCAAGTTTGGGGCTTGCCTTGCCATAATACTTATTGGCAAGGGAGGCGGGAGGGTGGTGAGAGAGAAGGAGGGTGCCCCCTTACGACCTAATAACGACACTTAAGAAAATCCTGGCCCCCGACGTTCTATAAAGAAAGTCCACTTCCTGGTTGGCGTTCCAGGTGCGGAAATACTCAAAAGTAGCATTTCTTACGAATACCAAATTTCTTACGAATCATTTCATTTTCATAACTTTTTTCTCATGCCTACTGGCCACTATACAACATAAAATAAAGTGTTGGTATTTGCTTATCAAATACCAAATATAGAACCCTGTGAATTGCAGACAGAAGTTTTGATTCTTATCAGTTATGTACTTTTTTTGGTCTTCAGTTCAATCTGTCCAAAAGTTTGATTTTCCAATCATAAATTGGATTAAGTGACCTAGTCCCATGAGTCTGGACTTTTCTGCATCTTGTGTGTATTTCACCAAATATAGGATTGTTTTTCAACAATTGAAATTACAAGTATACAATACCAAGATTTGTGAAAACGAAAAGGAGTGGGTTTAAATAAAACAGTTCTGTTGTCTACAAAGTGCTGTCTGAAAGATATATGGATAGGGATGATACATTTCGTGTAGTCATTTTAAAATGTATTGCACCACAAGTAATGTCATGGCTTTATTTTAGTGAAATGAAATGCAACTTATTTGGAAATAACATTTATAGAAATAATATAAGCATGTAGAATAACAGACTAATATTTGCAATAATTGTCAAATGCAGTAATGTCATGTAGGATTCAAATTCTTCATTCATATGTGTGTGTGTGTGCGTGTGTGTTGTGGTACAGAGACGGCAGTGGCTGAGTCCAGGAGTTAAAAGATAACAAAAGTTTATTTAAACATCAAATGGAAGTTGGAATAACAAAAAATAGCCTATCTTCGGCTGTACAAAAACCCCAATAATCCCAGGAAACCCAAAACCAAAAATGCTGAGAAGAAAAGAACTCAAAAACAAACAGCAGACGTCCTTCTGCGGCGTTCGGTCAAAGGGATGTCCATAAGGCATAGTCCAACATCAATCCGGGGGTCATGGGACGGGAGAAAAGCATACAGAAAAGGAGGAGACGTTCCAGAGTCAACAGGAGCTGAGTATACAGAAAACATATAATTCACAGCCCCCATAAAACACAGCATCTTCCTCCCTCCATGTAATACTATACCAAACACTCTGTAGCAGGAAACTCACAGCAGTCACGGCGAAGGTCAAGAGGTACACGGCAGCAGCTAAACAAAAAAGCAGACAAGAATCCCAAAACCCCCCACCTTTTCCCAATACCAGCTAGAGCTGCCATAGCAGCTCTCCCAAGGAACAAAGTGAATAAAGAACCCAATAACACACAAGTAATCTGGAAACCAGGAACCAAGACACAGGAACACAGGATACACGAACCAGAATAGCAACTCCTTGACCACCGTGAGGGTCAAGCCAAATACTCACTTCTTTTATAGCACTATCAATCAGAGTCATCAGAGAACCCACCCTGCTCCAAAGCAGCAGCATTCCCATTCCCTGCAGCTGTTGTACCATGTCCAGATCTCCAAGCCAGCCAAAGCTCTTCTTGACTTAAAGGGCCCCACTCAGTTTCTGAATGAGAAGATGGCCAGTCCTGGTCCGTCTGAAACCCTAGAAATGTGCTGTCCCCCCAGTCCGCATTGCATACATCTCTGACTTCCTGCACCAATGCCGAATCTAGGTCTGTATCACTTTCTTCTGACTGTAATTCTGTATTCCCTGGAAACCCTTCAAATGTATCAGACTCAGAAGGCTCCCTAAGTAGATGAATGATGAATCTTTCTCCTCTGTTCTCTGTCTGAGTCAAGGCTTGAGGCACTAGCCACTCTCTTGACCACAGCTGTAGGAGCCTGATCATCCAGAGCCACGCCCCAAACTGAGCTACTGCTTGATGTTACTGCCTCAGCACCTTCCTCCATGCTACTACCTGTAGTAACTGGAGGCTCATTTACAACAGTGTGTGTGTGTGTGTGTGTGTGTGTGTATATATATTCCTTTTCTTGCGTCTCTGCCTTCCTTTTGAGTCCCTATTCATCTCCATGGCACCTGGTAATATAGAAAATTTAAAAATATGCAGATGGGGATCTCAGTATAAAAGAGAAGGATATTAATTTGGATTTAATTAAATACAAAAAGTAGGAAAGGAAATTGAGCCATTCATTTAAATAAATTACACATCCATGCGTACACATGCATTTAAGGAATAATATCTAAATAGATTCTGATCCACAAAATAATTAAATCTAAAACTTATTACAGATTGCATCATACTCTAGAAATCCCAAAGCTGGATATTTTCATGTGAGCTCACTATCACAATTACATCCTTCTCTATTTCTAGTATTAGGGACCTCATCACAGTAGAGAATTAATCCACTTTAAATCCGATTGCTGCCTCCTACAGAATTCTGGGGCTTGCAGTTTAGGGAGACCGGATTTAAAGTGGATCCATTCTCTAGTGTGATGAAGTAGTATGTCATCACCATCACTTCACCACCATCATGCTCTATTGAGAACTACCATTTTAAATATTGAGAAAGCATAATGTTAGAGTTTCAGTCTTGGATGAGGATTCTGGCAGACCAGGGTTTGAATTCTTGCTCAGTCTTGGAAACCCATTTGGAGATCTTGTGAAAACTACTCTACCTCATCTTCAAAGGAAGTTAGTGGAAAATGTCCTCTGAAATAATTAAAAGAGAACTGTGCTAATAATAATAATACTCTTTATTTATATTCCACTCTTCTCACCCCGAAGGGCACTCAGAGCATATTACAGGTACACATACTTAGCAGACAATCTCTGCCATTTCCACATACACACATATAGACAAACAGAGGCAAACTCTGGCCACCAGAGGAGCTGACACACTCATCTCTCAGCGTTCCCAGCGTCCCTTGTTGTTCCTCCCGCATTCCTCAGCGTTTCTGGAGTTCTTTAATGGTCTCATAATTCAGTCAAAATTTGCCTCCCCACTTAATGTGGTACTTTTATCTCTTACTTGACAGATGCAACTGTCTTTCGGGCTGCAAAGGTTGACAGCAGGCTACACTTAAGGTCGAGCACCCACCTCAACCCGGGTAGGTCTCGAACTCATGGCCTATTGGTCAGAGAGGTCTTATGCAGCTGACACTTAGCCAGCTGCGCCACATTCCCGGTGCTAAGGCAACAACAACAACAACATAGCAGAATGTAAAACTTTTAACATATACAAGAGGTGGGCTAAATATATCTCTCGTATATTTAGCCCACCCATCTTACCAGACATCAGTCACTGTGGGAAAGCTTCAAGGCAGGATTAGACAGATTCATGGATACCAAGGGAATCAGTAGCTACTGAAATGGACATCCAAGTGCCACCTCTGTGTTGATGGAGGCAGGCAGGATTTCCCCGGGTACTGGTTGTGGGGGGTCGGGAGCAGGTGAGGGTTTTGCCCTCCTTTCTCCTAGAGATCCCTGTGTACAACTAGTGGGCCACTGTGTGACACAGAATGCTGGACTAGATGGGCTGAGGCCCGATTCAGCATGGCTCTTCTTATGTTCTTATGTTCTTATGTTCTTAAAGACAAAGCAGAATCTGAGGGTGGCCATGTGTTCTGGTGGCCAGACTGACCCTCCTTGGCCTCTTCAAGTGTCAAACAAGGTGGAGAGAATGATGAGATTGAGCAGCCTAGTGGTTTAAATTCATTGCCTTGCTGGTGACTGTCCAGGAAGGGGGTGGGGGTGGCAGTTGACTTCAGCTTGCAGCCCACCTGTAAGTAGGTGTTTTATTTTATTGATATATAATTTATTTGTATTTATCATAACTTGGGGGCTTGGATGGGCATGGGTGGCATGGGTTCTGGTTCTGAGATTTGGAGTATCAGTGCCCCTATTCCATTGTTCACAGAAAAAGGGTCTCTTCAGAGGTGTGTGTGTGTGGGGGGGAGGGGCAGACTTCTTTTTCTTCTTCTTTATATCGCAAGATGGATCCTTCCAAAATAAATAGACAAAAAATAGTTGTTCCAATGTATATTCATGTCTGTGAATTTATTTTGGAAGGTTCAGTCTTGCCCTATGGATACAGTCTCCTTTTTCTCACTACAATTGCACTGGGAATGTGGCGCAGCTGGCTGGGTGTCAGCTGCATAAGATCTCTACTGACCAGAAGGTCATGAGTTCGAGGCCTGCCCGGGATGAGGTGGGCTCTCGACCTATTGTGTAACCTGTTGTCAACCTTTGCAACCCGAAAGACAGTTGCATCTGTCAAGTAGGAAATTAAGGTACCACTTAGTGGGGAGGCTTAATTAAACTGATTTACGAGGCCATAAAAAGATCTCCAGGAAACACGCTGAGGTATGAAGGAGTGCAACAGCGCCCCCTGGTGGCCAGATGTTAAATAGCTTCTGTCCGTCTTGTGTATTTGTGTGTCTAAATGTAATGTGTACATTGTAATCCGCCCTGAGTCCCCTGCGGAGTGAGAAGGGCGGAATAGAAATTAAGTAAATAAATAAATAATAAATAAATTATATTCATTTTAGAGATTCAGGGGAAAAATGGCATTCATTCTCCTTAAAATCTCCCAAATAATCTAACTTATATTGGGGATAGAGTTTAGCTCCTTTAAAATCAATAACCATTTTGCCATTTATTTAACATAATATGTGTTAGAAACAGATTTTCTGCCATATTTTGATTTTTTTTTTAGCCTGTCGGTTTTCTGCAGAAGCACTCATGTCCTGTTGTTACTAATTCGGTCTAAATTGAATTTCATTATGATTATTCTTATTACAGTAAATGTCCTTTGGCATCCATTGTGATAATGAACAGAGTAAAAATTATTTGGCATCTATACAGATGTCGTACAGCATACAGCATTTCCAAAGGGGAAAAAAACTCTGTATAATTCATTATCTTAAATAATATATTTTTCTGTTTTTCCAAAATAATGAAAATCATAGGGGATACATCCTACTCAAGTACTGTAAATCGCTGTTAGCTATGAATAGTTTAGGAAAACAAATACTTTTTCTAAAAGTAATTAGCATGAGGGTGGAAACTGAATGTTTTTAGCTTTATCTGTCATACCAAATGTTTCTGTTCTTTCATTAAAATTATTTACAGTGATACCAGTTGCTCAGTCCTTATAGCTTCTGTACACAGACCATGCACACCACATACGATTAATACAGAAAATCTTATGAAGAGTTTAACATCCGGTGTGTATTTGTGTGTGTGATTTTTAATAGCCTAATGTGGGTAAATATGAGTCTGACACTATAAGGAATGATTGATTTGAACCAGGGGCGGTCTAAGGTAATTTTAAATGGTGTTTAACATTATTTTGGCGCCCCCAACATTATTTTGCCCTCCCATGTAAAACAAATATACAATTATAATATCACAATACCATTAGTAGTATTATATTATATCAATGTATATACAATATATTGTGCCATACTCATACTATATTATATCATAATTATATTATACTACACTGCAATATAATTATATTATAATATACTGACATTATAATATAATATAACATTCTGTTATTATTATTATAAAATAATAAATAAAATTATTTATTTAAATAAAATTATCCTTTACTAAATATTTTCATTACTCCTATAAAACTCAAATAACCCAAAATAAAGTAAAATAAAATATTATAGATTACTATTTTGTACAATACCACTATACTGCAATGTTTGTAATATTACATGTAATATAAAATATATCATTATTCTATTGTTATGAAGCAGGTTTGGTACTTTTCCGAGCATAACAAGTACAGTCAGAAAGTGATGCTACATGTGTGTCAACTCTGAAAAAGAGGGTTTTGGTGCCTGGAATCAATCAGGCACATGTTATAGAAGACTAACACCCTGATTATATACATTCTAATCCACTCTGTGCCAAGTTATACTATATATGCTAGATGAGTGGGAATACAGTGCAGTTTGAGCTATGAAAGTAATGGGATTCTTAATGTGAATGGAAAACACCAGTGCGCATGGCAAAAGTCCTACCTTCACTGCTGGCAGGAAGCCCGGACTAAAGTTGCAAGAAAAGAACAGAGAGAGGCTAAAATTGATAGCTTGCACTGTGAGAAAGAATGTTTACAGAAAGCTATTGTTCTCCTTTTTAGTGATGACAGAGACATGATGCAAATGATTTATATAGTGTTTATTGGATTAATGAAATGTCATGTAACAACAGTAATCACCAGCCAATTATGATTGTTTTAACCATGAAGAAGGGGTGGGTTCAACTGGATGGACTCCATTACGAGTATAAATGTCTTTGTATGAAGTGTGACGGGGTCTTTTGCCCCTATCTACAGCTGTGTTCTGTTGGCAAATACCCACCAGCTGGTGATTGATAATAAACCTTTTTGTTTTTCACCCTACTTCACAGTTGTCACGAGTTTCCCTCTTCTAAGTATCCGCACGTTCGGGCAGCGTTGGTAAGATTAATTTGGTACTTGGAGTTCTAGAACTCCCGGTTCTGCTTCAATTGGTGACCCCGACGTGATCTAAAAGATATCTAGACGGGTCTGAGTTGAGGGAAAACGAACGTGATCTCCGTTGATGACAGCGCTTGCTCCCCGGCTAGTAAGGTGAGGCCATTCAGGAGGGCTGGAAAGGGGCAGCCCCGCCTGTTTTTGACCGATTTTTGCACTGAGCCGGCCGCCTGAATCGCCCCAAACGAACGCCGGTGACCCAAGTGAGACTGCAACTAACGTTGAGGGTGAAAGCAAAGCCTGAAGGGAGAGGCTGGCTGGGAAGCGGCCTCTGGAGAGCCGGCTAGAGTAAGTCCAGGGACACCTTAAGGTGGTGCCCGGCCAAGAGGGCTAGCAAACTGGCATAAGCGCGCAGAGGAGTCGGAGGCGACGTCAGGTCCGATCGCCAGAGAGCCGACGCAACTTGATTGGTGACGTGGGAAGGCGAGACGCGAGTCCCAGGGTCTGCAGGACATCGGCAAGTATAGTTTATTTCGTGCACTTTAACATTGAGGGAACACACACTGGGGAGGGGGGAAAGCACTGAAGTGGGGTTTGAGATAAGGCAGGAGAGATGGGGAGTGCAGGCTCAAAGCAGAAGAAAGAGACCCCTTTGCAGTGTGTGCTAGACAATTGGGACAGGTTTTGTTTGCTAGCAGTTGAGGGAAACACCCAGGAGATGAAATCTTTTGAACTTAGTAATCTGTGCACAGAAGTTTGGCCATCTGTCCGAGAGATCGGATGGCCAAGCGAGGAACCTGGGATTGGGATAAGTGTCAAAGACTTGCAG
>JARBWK010000009.1:5792310-6088317 GCA_030556195.1 Anolis apletophallus
AACAGACAGGCTGAGAGATAGCTTTAATCCTAGAGCTGTAACTGTATTGAACTCTATGGTTTCACATTGATTTGACATTGGGGCTGTGTGGTGATGGTTGAGATGTGGAAGGATGGGTGTGTTGTTTTGTGGCGTGTGCTAGGGAAAGCCTTTAATTTCTTTGTGCAATAGCACAATAGCAATAAGGCTATTCAATTTCATTATAGTCAATTGTGTAAATTGGTTTCGATGCTAATTTTTTGAAATCTATTGTATATTTTCTGACTTGTAAGGTGTGCTGAGCCCCATTTTTAGGGAACGACGGTTTAAGTCAAGTTAGGAAAATAAGAAGAGGAGGAAGATAAATGCTATCACTCAGGTTTTGTTTTAACCCAGTGATCTTCAACCAGTGTGCTGCGGAACACTAGTGTGCCACAAGAGATCATCAGGTGTGCCGTGGGAAATTATTTTCAAACTTCATATATAAACTATAAGGCACATCTGTCCCAGGCATGTAGCCAGGAGGGGGGGCTAAGGGGGCTTCAGCCCCCCAATTCTCAGGGTGGTCCGCGAAAAGGCCTTACTGGTACATTATTTAAACTGTTATGTTTATTCATAACATGATCTGATCACCATGCTCATTATATCCCACATTAATGGGGTTATTGGGATAACAATACAAAAGGTTTGCTAGGGTAGACCCTCTTCCACCCAGTCTCAGCCCCCGAACCAAACTCAGCCCCGAATCAAAATCCTGGCAACGGCCCTGATCTGTCCCTTTAAGAAATGGACCCATAACACTCTCGCGTCACCTTAGAAGTGACGTGAGAGTGCTATGGTCGCGCCATCTTGGATTCTCTCAGATGTGGCTAAATAAACAAAGTTAGAGTTAGTGCTGCAGCTGCGCGTCAAGTGACAGCGGCAAATTGGGATCACAGCAAGACAAGCGAGTGACAGTGATGGAGAAGTTTTTGAGAAGGGAAAATGGAAATGCCGAACAGGGCCCTGGACAAAATTATGACACAGATGAAGGCCCTAATATGAGTGGTGGACAAAAGAAAAAAGAAAAGACGGTGAGCTCGAGGCAATACAGCGAAAGCTATCTTTCATTTGAATTCACTTTCACCAGGGATGCGATGGCACCGACTCCGCAGTGCTTGGTGTGTGGTGAGAAGCTGCCCAATAGCGCCATGGTGCCAAGCAAGCTTAAACACCATCAATTTTGACATTGCTCCCGTTTTCAGCCACATATCTGTGTGAGATGAACTTCTCAAGCTTTACTGCAATAAAAACTAAAAACAGAGAGAGACTGACAGCTATTGAGCAAGAGTTTCTTGTGTGTCTCTCTACCATTCCTTCCAGGATATCTATGTTGTGTTCATCGAAACAGGCCCAGGTTTCACACTAAGTGAGTGTATAAATACATTTAAAAACATATTAACTATATGTATTACTGTGTTAGAGTGCCATTTTGTGTCATTTTGTTTGGTGGTGTGCCCCAGGATTTTGTAAATGTAAAAAATGTGCCGCGGCTCAAAAAAGGTTGAAAACACTGTTTTAACCAAATCATTAAATGATCAATATCAACATGGGTGAAATATGTAAATATTCTAGTTCTATATATTTACATTCAGAAATAATTCTGAAGTCTTAAAGCCCAATGTCCCTTCCCATTTTTCTTTGTTTTTGAAATGTTTTTATGATGTTTTAATTTTTATGTGCTTTTATATGTTGGAAACCGCCCTGAGCCTCGGGAAGGGCGGTTAAGCAAATCGAAATAATAAATAAATAAATAAAGAAATATACCTGACAAAAAGGTGAAGAAGTCAGTAGATATGTTTACTTGAGAGAAATATGGGATGTGTTCCATTTTCTGTAGAAAAAAGCAATGAGACAGAGATGTATGGAAGAATCCCCATTCATATCCCAAATGAAATGTTGCGTGGAAAGTCAAACATGTGTTGCATTCAGCTTTCCAAAGGTAATTTCAATTTTTAAAAATACCCTGCAATACATCATAGAGCAAACAACCTCTGAGCTGAATACCAGCAAAGAGATATTAATGGGGCTGCTATTTAGTAACAGCAAGAGAGTATCCGATCCCATAAATGTTTTCCCTCATCTCTATTCTTCTTATAAATTGAGTCCTCAATATGTCCTTGGTAAATGAAAAATATCCCTGGCACAAGGAGACCAACAGGCAGCTCCCTCAAATACTTTAAATGATAATCGCCTCAGCAAGTCTTCCTTTTGCCCCAGAGTGATGGCTGAAATCTGAACACAGCCTTATAAACAAAATTTTTACAAGAGCACTTGACAACTCCTTTCCCCCTTTTTTTGGTACTCTGAGAGAGCCATTTACCTTTATTGGATAGCAGCCTCCATGGGGAACAGGGAGGAAATGTCTAGGTCTTGGGCTCCATCATTCATCTTTTAGAGCCATTTGAAATGAACAGGGCTCAGGTGGATTGGAATAATTTACCATCCTGCGCTTCTGGCCGCTTCATCAGAATTTTATTTATTTACTAGCTTGGGGACCTGGCCCTACCCGGGATATTTGAGAAAGGCATTGTGTGCCAAGGTGGGTCCTTATCATTTGTTTATTTGGCTCGCAGTGGTCTCAGGAAGTGAGTGAAGGTACGTGAAGTCCCATCATCCATGGTCCACCCTCCTCCAAACTGCACCGGGATGTAGAGTGGGTCATGGGGGCTCTGTGTGCCAAGTTTGGTCTTGATCAGTCAGTGGATGAGGGTCACAGCAGTCTTGGGAAATGAGTAAAGGTACTTCAAGTCCCAGAATCTGTGGTCCACCCTCAGTCATTGGATGAGGGTCACAGCAGTCGACCTGCACCAGAATTTAGAGTGGGTCATGGGGGCTCTGTGTGCCAAGTTTGGTTGGTCTTGAGGGTCAGTCTTTGGAAATTGGTACTTCAAGTGAGGTTGGCAGCAGTGGGTCTTGTGAAGTTTGGTCTTGATCAGATTGATGAGGTTAGTCTTCAAGTCCCATCATCCATGTTCCATCCTCCTCCAAACTGCACCAGGATGTGGAGTGGTTCATGGGGACTCTGTGTGCCAAGTTTGGTCCTGATCAGTCATTGGATTAGGTTTGCAGCAGTCTTGGAATGTGAATGAAGGTACTTCAAGTCCCATCATCCATGTTCCATCCTCCTCCAAACTGCACCAGGATGTAAAGTGGATCATGGGGGCTTCGTGTGCCAAGTGTGGTCTAGATCAGTCAGTGGATGAGGGTTGCAGCAGTCTCGGGAGGTGAGTGGAGGTACTGAAAGTCCCGTCATCCATGGTCCATCCTCCCTCAAACTGCACCAGGATGTAGAGTGGGTCTTGGAGGTGCTGTGTGCCAAGGTCTTGTTCTCCCATTGTTGGGGGCCGCAAAGTGGGGGCTGCAAAACTCCCATCATGCCTGACTGCCTCAGGCCTTTCCCTTTCCCGCTCTGCCACGTTAGAGCGTCGGAATGTTGGTGGTGCTGGACAATCGGCGTCTTTTATGCAAATAGTCCCACAGTGGGAGCCAATCAGAAAGCTGCCACATATCCTTCCGCCCTCTGCACACATACACACATACAAACATTGATTTTTATTATATATACAGATACAGATTTTCTCCCCGGGGACTTTAAGATTCTTGGCCCAGGGAGCAAGGCCATGTTGTTAAGAGAACAAAAGGGGTAGAAGTATACAACCGAAGCGATGGGTGAAGAGGAAACATTTCCCAGCATCATTTGGTTCTCCTCGCTGCTCTGCAACAAGGATGCCTGTTGGGCTCAGTATGCACACTTGCATAGGCACAGCATACATATTTACAGTGTTGCTTGCTCAATCATGAAGTGAGACAATTGCCTACCATTTAAATCTTATGCAGGGAGAAGCAGCCATCAAAGCACAGCTTTGCAGTGTAAACATTTGCAGAATTAGCAAGCAGGCACTATGGAATGCCACCACCTGCCTGCCATGGCAGAACAAATAGAGAGGGAAAAAATTATAACAAAAGTGCATCTGTGTGTATATGAAAATAAAGAGGAAATGGTGGAATTGAAAGTATTTCGTCTTCAATGATGGACATTTGAAGGAGAATCTACTGCGATGCCTGGGATTAATTTCCAGCTCTCCCTTTATCCAAATGATTTTTTTTTTGCTTGCAATGTGCAAAAAAGGGAGATCTTACATATGTAATCAGTTTTTTATGTGTTGTGCTATCAAAAAGCAATCGAGTAGTAATTTTAGCTGTAGGGAAAGCCTTTGGGATTACATACCCCGCTGATAAGTAAAAGGATTTTTTTGTTTTTATGACAGTGTTGAAAATAAACACGCACCTATTTGTTCCCCTTAGAAATGCACTTTCAGGCACACTGTCATGTATAATCAGAAGGAATTGTCCTACCTTGGTGTTTTCCTTAACATATTATTGCTAAGCAAAGTCCCTTGTGTTATTGGGGAAGATTTGCTTCATGTTTCGTTTATTCAGCCAAATGAACCATTTTCTAAGCAGATGATATAGAAATTCCTTCTTTTGCATCATATTTCTAATGGGGAGCTAATGAAATGTTGTTATCAGATTTTTTTATGCTTCCCTCAGTGTGCACACATGCACACACAAATTAAGAATGATATAAGTTTTGGCCACCACCTTCCGGCCGCGCGGGCACTGGGGCCCCGTCCAGGCTTCACTCACTGGCATCAAGGGCACGCTTGTCAGCTGCAGCCCCATCGTGGGGACCATCCTCTTCCGGCGAGGCCTTCTGTCGCCCTCTAGGCCCTTGACCAAGACTTCCCTTGATAAACCACGCAATCAGCTGAGGTACAACAGGTTTATTTAGAATATAATTATAGGAAAGAGGTTGAAAGCAATCTTATAGTGCCTTCAATAGCAGCAAATCTCAGGAGCCAAGCAAGGAGTAAATAGTCCCGTATCAAGCAGGATTCAGCCGGAGGCAATCATGAACAAAGCTGGTTTTAAAGCAAAGGAAAGTCTTTCAGGAACAAACAGGAATGTAGCAATGGAGCAAGGCTTTTGCCCAAATGGGCCAGATCCAATATAGGCAGGCAGTGTCCTTAGTAAGGCCCAGCAGCCTCTTTCAGAGATCCGTTGTCCTGAATGCGTCGTTGGCACGAGATAAAGCTCCGGGCCAACTCCACACGGATATACTGTCCAAACCCTTTGATCTAAACCACGTAACTTTGCGTCGAGTGTCAAAGTGGGCATGATGAAGGGCAGCTGTTGTTTTAACTACCTCAGCTCCTCAAGAATGTAAACCCAATTAGGCTCCCCAGCTGCAATGAGGAGTTAGGCTCTTCTCATTCCTACGCCTCTCTGGTTATCGGCCGGGATAGCTTTGGTAACCTTGAACGATTCATCCTGCCTGCCTGGAACCAGGTTCTCATGAGAAAGGCAAGCAGGCCTGGAAAGGATCTTAAAGCCATCATGACCACAGTATTGTTCATGGGAAGCAGATGCTTGTGAGGCTTGGGGCCTGACACCTTCTCTCTCTCTCTCTCTCTCTCACACACACACACACACACCTTCCCGCAACCTCGCATCCTATCCCTGCGCGCACCTTTGCCTTGCTCCCGCCCACCCCCAGGAGCAACCAATGGGTGGTCACGTCACTACACCGTGTCAAGAGAAGCACCCCATCCAGCTGCGAGCTATCTCATGTGGACTCGGGATTGACTAGTCGATCGCGATCGACTTCCTGGGCAGCCTTGATGTACATAGAGTCCAAACACAGCTTTAACACACAGCCTCTAACGCAAAGGCTTCTCACACAGGGGCACACCTGCTTAGATCACCACCCTTCTAGTTTTGCTTAGTTATTGCAACTTAACTCTTTCAGTGCTTGGCTAATATTTTTGTAATTAAAATACATTGTTAATTTTTAATATTCCTGACAAAACACTTCTTACACACACCTTATACCCTCAACCTATTTTTCTGTGTGTGTGTGTGTGTGTGTGTGTGTGTGTAATGTTAGAAGCTCATAATTCCAAATCGGTTTCCATTCCTTGAATATTCCATGTTTGTGCTTTTCTCAATGGCATTCCTTTCAATAAAATTACTAAAAATGCCAAAATGTGACACATATCAGCACACAACATCTGGGAGAGCCATGCCATGGCTGTGCATGAGAAACTGATGCTGATCTCTCCAGCCTTAAACTTCATTGAATCGTAGTTTACAAATGCAATCTCTTTAAAAATGGCAAACTGGAGCTTCTGACAAGCTGGTGTCATCTGGAAGCAAAGAGGGCTTAATTATCATTCAGCTAATCCCAGAAGGAGACATCATTTGATTTCATTAGTGGGGTATAATTTGGTGCACTTCATAGCAGCGGCTCAGCTCTACTTCATAATCTGCTGACTCTACAAAGTGCAGCGTGCGACATACATTTAACCTCTTTTTCTGACAACAACAAAAAAGGTAAAAGGGAATGAAAAATGGGTTGAGGTGAAGAAGTCTAATAAGGAATATGCTGTCAATTTTTTGAGATACTCCCTTTCAAAGGCATGTAAGTGTTTCAAGTCAACGCTCTGCCCTTTTCAGAACAACCTGCAAAAAGAATTGACAGCAGGAATGCCATTTAAAATAACATATACAAGGGGCAATGTAATGGGAAAATGTGTAAAATTTGAAGAAGTAAAGCTACATATTATGCTATTCCAATACACCCACAGTTGTATTTGACTGCAATTATAATTAATCTAGGGTGTTTCTACATTGTAGAATTAATGCAGTTTGACACCACTATGGCTCAATACTATAGAAGCATGGAATTTGTAATTTGGTCAAGTACCAGCACTCTTTGGCACAGAAAGGTAAAGGCATTGTAAAACTACAACTCCCATTATTCCATAGCATTGAGCCATATGAGTTAAAGTGGTGTCAAACTGCATTAATGCACAGTGCAGATGCACCATAGTCAAAACTATGGAAATTTTGAAGAACGCTGTGTGGTAGGAACTTGACTAATATAGCTAAGTAATCTGTTAGAACAGGCCTGTCCAACTTCTACTGGCCCAGGGGCCTGAATTCCGGTCACTGATGACCTGGGGGGCCATAGGGTCTGCCCCCGGCTCCGCCCCGCCCCGCCCCCGCATGCATACAGTCAAATATAATCTTTTACTGAGATAAAATGCAAGGTGGGCATTCAAAAGGGGCATCCATACAGTCAAATGTAATCTTTTACTAACATTAAATGCAGGATGGGAATTCAAAAGGGGCATCCATACAGTCAAATATAATCTTTTACTGAGATAAAATGCAGGGATAAGATATTAAATTATTTTAATTTAATATTAAATATATTTCATTCTATCCTCCCCTCTCCCCTTATTTTAATTTAATATTAAATATATTTAATTCCATCCTCCCCTCTCCCCTTATTTTAATTTAATATTAAATATATTTAATTCCATCCTCCCCCCCCTTAATATATCCCATCTCCCCTTATTTCATCTTTAAATATATTTAATTTTATATTTAATACATGAGGGGAGATGGGGCGAGGGAATGAGGAGCCCCCTGAGGAGCCCCCTTTTCCAAATGTGCAGGATCCAGGAGTACCCGGACGACGAGAGAGGCGACGACCAACTGAGTCGAAGAAGGTCCTAATCGCGTCTGTGGGCCTCAGCGATCCAGTAGTAGAGTAGCCGAAGAGTATCACGAGAATACGCAATCCACACGGGATTTCGGTGTCAACACCGGCATGATCTCACGTTGACATCGAAATCCCGTGTGGATTGCGTATTCTCGCGATACTTGCTCCGAACCCTGAAGTAGGTTTTTTTTTAAAAAAATTATTTATTTTATTTTTCAATTTTTATTTTTTATTAAAAAGCTTAGGGGGCCGGAGGGAAGGGGCTGGGGGCCGTATACGGCCCCCGGGCCGCCAGTTGGACAGCCCTGTGTTAGAAGGTGTAGTGGTCTGATCATTGCTTTATACTGAGTACCAGGGTTCAAATCCCAACCTAGCTGGGGAAACCTATTGGGTGACCTTAGGCAAGTTATACTCTCTCAGCATCTCAGAAAAGCAATGCAAACCCCTCTGAAAAAATCTTGCCAAGGAAACCACCTTAGGATCATTATAGATTGGAAATAGCTTGAGGGCAATAATCTGCTTTTCAAGGAAAATTAATCCTTAGAGTATCTTGAGGATACTAGTCCTACCACCACTTTGTAATGAAAATATTGTCTTTATTTCTTTCCATTTTCTTACCTCCACCTTCCCTATTATGGATACATTATTCTTCACTGACTGAAATTTTCTCTTGCCTATTGAAGTTCATTGTTTTGCCACAAGAGCAGCACTGACTGGACTGGACTGTTAGTGCTGCCATCTGTGGCGTGTTCAAGGAACAATTTGCATGATATGACTAGACACAGTACGTTTCACTAGGTTCTTTTGAACCGTTAAGTTGTAAATATTGTAGAACAATCTTGGATATATAAAACATACAATTTGTTGTCGAAGGCTTTCATGGCCAGAATCACTGGGTTGCTGTGAGTTTTCGGGGCTTTATGGCCATGTTCCAGAAGCATTCCCTCCTGACGTTTCACCCAGGGCATTTTTCAATAGTTGCCTTGGCTCTTTGGAATATGTTGCCACCGGAAACTTGGGCTCTCTGAAATTTGGTCACCCTTGGTCACAAGACACACTTGTTCAGACAGGCCTTTGAAAGCTTGTAATTTTAGCTTGTGATTTTAGCTGCGTTTTTATTTTGCTGTTTTACTTACTATTATATGTATGTTTTGCCCATTGTTTGTTTTATTGAATTGTGTTGTAAACCGCCCCGAGCCACTGGGAGTGGTGGTGTACAAGTCCAAATAAATAAATAAATAAATAAATAAATAAATAAATCTGGCCAAACCGAACAAGCCAAATTGGCCAAAGGGAACTCATTGTTGCACCTCAGAACGCTGGCAGTCCTCCCTAGATCACACACACCAGGCAGATGCAATAAATGTACTTTTAATTAGAATAAAGGATAAAAGATAGTCTAAAGATATAAGAATAAAGCAATCAAAACAAATCCAAAAATAGTCCAATAAAGTTCTCGAGCTGCAAGCTCACTTGGCTGAAATCCCAACGAAGACAAAAGTCCGTAAACAAGGCAAAAGTCTTTTAGGTTGGGCACTCCAAGTCCACCGTTTTCTTTGTTTTCCTGTAGGGTCTTCATTTTCACCCTAGGTTCCTTCCCCCCCCATATGAAACGTGAAATATCCCTGGACCATTGGTTGAAAATAGACTCTTTCTTGATAATAGGTAATGCCGAAAACAAGAAATTCATCTTGGGTAAGACCATCATTTTAGTTGCCGCAATCTTGCCCATAAATGATAGATTCAATTTTGCCCAGTTAGTTAGGTCCTTTTTAATAGCCGTCCATGCAACCTCATAATTATTCTTGTATAAGTTTGAATTTTTTGTCGTTAAATCGAAGCCAACTGCCTAACATGGTTGGGAACATGGTGCAAGCTAGAAGACTCTAGATTGCTAAATTTGGAAGGGTACAACTTAAAATTTGGACTGCATGGGTATTTGGGCTATGATAAAATAAGAGCTGATGCACAGTTTAAGAATCATTATATTAGAGATGTACTAATAAAGGTTTGGGCAAAGTACTTCAAGAAAACTCATACCAAAATCCCTATATGGCTCTCTCCTCTAGAGGCAGGTAGGATAAGACAACTAGATGACAGCAAGTGGCTGACATATAAAGATGTAGTGTATTGGAATGGAATCAAATATACCCTGAAATCAAGGGAGCAATTGGCACAAGAAAATAAGATGTTAAACTGGTTTCCTTATAGACAACTAAGCGAAAGATTTAAAATTGACGAAAAATGTGGCTTTGAGGATAGCCAGAATGAGCTGGAAAATGTGTTATTGGGCCCAGATAAGAATTCGGTCGGGAAAATTTACAAAATTATAACACCTAAGAATCCAACCCCAAAAAAATGTACTAAAAAATGGCCGAGAAACATAGGGTTTAACATAAATCAACAAAGTGGAAACACAATGAAAAATGTAAATACGTCATATAGCTGTAAACGAAGGGAAAGTTGGGTTAAATTACTGTATAGGTGGCACCTCTCGCCAATGAAGCTCGCAAAGATGTATAAAAATACAAGAGCGGAATGCTGGAACTGTGGGGCCGCAAATGGCACGTTTTTCCATCTATGGTGGCTATGTGGCAAAGCCAGAAAATTTTGGAAGATGATAAATTGTGAATTAGAAAAAATCTTTTGCAGACAACTGGAAGAGAAACCAGAAACACTACTCTTGGGTATACTAGGGCAAGACTTTGATAACAATGAAAAAATATATACCTAATGTTAATATCAGCCGCGAGCAGTGCCGGCCTTTGGCATTCCGCCATGTAAGCGGCCGCATAGGGCGACGGGTCCTGGGAGGGGCGTCGCCGCCTGCGAGGGGCACCGCCACGCTGGCCGCCCCTCCGCCGCACCTCCTGCCCAGGAGCCAGTGCTCCCCGCCAGTGCCGGCGCCGGTGATGCAACCGGCGGCGCAGGCGGCGCAGGCGGTGATGCAGCCGCGTCGGACGTCACAACTCACGCAGCTGCGCGTGACGTCACCAGGCATGCGCAGGTGTGCGTGACGTCGCCCAGCGCAGCTGCGTGTGACGTCACCAAGGCGTGCCTGGGCTGACGCATCCAGCAGCCATGGGGGCGCAGAAATAAGGCTCACCTACCCCCAGGAGAGGTGAGACCGCCCCTGGCCGCGAGGCTCGTATATGCCAGATACTGGAAATCCCAGGGCGTCCCGAAAAAAGAGGAGTGGCTTCATAAAATTCTTGAAGTCATTCAAATGGAATGGCTAACGGAGGCGCTAAAGAATACGGATCAAACAAAGACAAAGACAGATTGGTCCCTGATCCAAAAATATTGCATCAGGGAGCACAATATTAATTTAACTCTCAACTGGAGTTAGCTCTAGATAAGAAGGTAGAAGTAAGGTATAATGGCACAAACCAATAAAAATTGTAAATAGAGTGGTAAATTGACACTTTATACTTTCTACCTATAGGAGTGCTAAGTAAATCAAGCAAAGAAGCAAACGAAGAGCAAGATTTAAGCACAAGTTGTTCTGTAAAGTTAACACGAAGATTGTACCTCCCTTTCCCCCTTGAAGTACCTCCCTCCCCTCCCATTGTCCCATTGTTCCCCCCTTCCCGCTTAGAATCCCCCCCCCATTTCCCTCCACGCCCCTCCCCTTATGGCCTATTCTATCCTATTGTGCCTGTATTCACTGTATTGTGTATATGTTGTTTTTTACCAAAAAATCTCAATAAACATATATTTTATTTTTTAAAAAAAAACAAGGCAAAAGTCCGTGAACAAGGCAAAAAGCTCCTTGCGGTCAACGTGGAACTTGAGACAAACTGCTCCGGCGGTTCCGTGAACTTGGAGACATGAACAATAGTCCTTTCCAAACTAAACGTAGCTTCAGGTCTGACTAGAATCACCCGGGCACAATCTAATAAAGGAAACTACTTCCTATGTGCCCAACGCACCCCCTTTCTCAGGCTCCAATCTTTCCGAGAGGATCGGATGCTGGCCCTCCTGTCAAATTCCATCTCATTAGCGGCCCCAGGTGCAGTACTATCATCCTGAGAAACCGAATCCTCCCATTCCCCGGAATGCTCATCTGGCAAAGGAGTGGAGAAGCTCTCGTGAGAATCAAGGTTGCTAGGCCTCTCACTATCTACTTCAAACTGGCTTCCATGAACTCATCGCTATCCTCATCTTCAGGCCCATATCCATGTAGCCAGCCATCATCCCATGCTAAGTCTTCATTTGCAGAGCCATATCCATCTGGCCATCCATCATCCCCATTCTGATCCAGGGAAGCTGGAGGCCCCCGGTGCCTGTCTCTGACCACTAGGTTGGAACACCAAACTAGGCTGGGACACCATACTGATTACTCCAAATCCATGCACAAGCCTAATTGAAATGCCGTTAATTCATTCTGGCCCCGTGACACCCCTCCCCCCCCAAAAAACATTGTCATGTGTTTTAAAATAAAAATGTACCTAAATAACAAATAAATAACAAATAAATAACAAATAATGTATAAAGGCACATTCGCATAAAACCATCTTAACAGATCAACGTTAAAATGGTAGAAACACAAAGTTGTGGAAGCACTTTTGTGACCACATGATCAAAATCTTCATTTCTCATAACAAAACCATTTGGCTATGCTAATAACGCTATCTCAACATTTGGTTTTTCCCTGTACAAATGTGTCGCAACTCAGATCGCAGCAGCACCCCCCTAGATCACACACACTGGCAGTCTCTGCATAAAAACTCTTTATTTAAAATAAAAGAAGAATCAAGGAATAGTAATTGAAAAGTAATAAAAACAGTTCATGAAAAATAGTCCAAAAATAGTCCAATAAAAGTCTGGAGATAGTCCAAAGGTAAAACAGAAGCAAATCCCAATAACTAGAATCAAATCAACTTCAGTCGCATGGAAGACAAACTTGGCAAACAAGGCAAACCGCTCCTGCGGTAGAACATGAACGCAGAGTCCAGGACCCAAGTCCTTTCCAAGCTAGACGTAGCTTCAGGTCTGACGGAAACCCCTTCAGACCAGTCTAATAAAGAACTCTAACTCTTGTGCGTCCAACGCACCCCCTTTCTCCAATCTCTCCGAGAAGCTGAGATACTGCCCCTCCTGTCAAATTCCGGCTCGTTAGCGAGCCCAGGTGCATCGCTATCAGAGTGAGAGGCAGGAAACTCCCTTTCTTCCATATCCTCATCTGAAAAGGGAGTAGAAACTCTCTCTTGGGAACCAAGGCCGCCGGGCCTCTCATAGTCTGATGCAGAGTCATCTTCCATGGAATCCTCATTAAACTCATCTGCAGTCCCATACCCCTTCAATCATGTATCATCCCATTGTAGGCTTTCATCTGCAGACTCATACCCATCAGGCCACTTTTCATCCCCGATCTGCCCCGGATCAACTGGCACCTGCCTCGGTACCCCCGGGGTCTGCCCAATGCCACCAGGCTGGAACCCTACAAAATGGTAGAAACAAACAATTCTGCAAGGAAGACAAGCAATATCTAACATATTTCTTGCAAACATGTTATCATATTTCGGTAATGCTCTTATGAACCCTAATCCCAGATTCCCATATTTTGTCATAACTGTAGCAATAGAGCTAGAACTCAGGCCTTGTCCCACTTGTGTAAAATGGCACATTTTACTCATTTTAAAGCAAAGATATACTTCTTAGCCTGAATTTCTTTCAGCACATTTTATCAGATGTCCAGACATGTCCAGCATGGATTCATATTCAGCATCCAAATTTAGAAGAGCAAATGGTTTCTATTAAGATTTACTCACCATGAATACTCTATAAATATACCAGAACGTACTGATTTTAGCCAACCTGAGTCATGGGAATGAAACCTATGCATAATTCACACAAGCTCTGCAAGATGTCTTCTAAAATACATTAAGTACTGATTCTGTATATTCAGAGTCTTGGCAAGGACAGAGAAGAGTGAGAAGCCAGGGAAACGGGCGACTCCACAAAAGATTACCTGCCTTGCCCTTATCACCCTTAAAATTATCCCGCAGAAAGCATTTCTTTAATTTATTTTCTTTTGTACAACAGAAATGTGTGGCACCATATGATAAAAAGTACTTAAATTGCTTTTTTATGATATTTGGTTTGATTCTGCTCATCTGCTTTTGCTATATCTCAGAGCCATGAAGAAAAGCATTTTTCCTTAAAAGAAATACAAATAGGCAATAATAATAATAATGACTGAGACTTACATGAAAATATAGCACAGCTTGACTTAAAGAATTGAGAATAGCTGTAACCTTCAGACATTCTGTACTAACTTCATTTGGGAAAACTTTGGCTTGAACAAATTCGAAAAAAACTGTAGTTTATAGATTATGCACTGCAACACGATTTTTGTTCCTGGATTATAAATGTTATTTTCTAATGGGTTCTCTTCTGCCCCCGGGCCTGTAAAAACTGGCTTTTGAGAAATGGACGTGAAACTTTCGGCCCTTCCCATACGCAAAAACCTGAAAAGTCTTTGAGAATGAGTTCTGGACTCAGGATGGTAAACAAAAACAGAATTTTATTGATTTACAGCCAGTAAACTGACGGTCCAGATGCTTAAATAGTTGCTAAGAAAGGGTCCTTTGAGAAAAGGGATCAATCACTTGCCTCTGTTGCAGAGTGATGGCACTTTCTTTGATTCCAGGTTCCTTTGTGGCCTTCAATGGTACCTTGGCTCGCGAAGTCCGTTGGTTCCCCAAAGATTGCAGTCTCTGTGTGAAGGGAGACCTTCCTATTTACTGAGAACGCATCTGGAGCCGTGGACACCTCGGAGGTCCCTGTGAGGGCCCCGGGGAAGTGTCCACGGCACCAGGCGGGCCCGCGCCCAATCCAGGGGCCTCGGGCCGAACCCGATTTGATGGTGTCGGCCCCTAGAGACGCCGAAATGGCGGACGGACTAGCACCTCCACCTGGCTCCCCAGAAACTCAGCCAAAAACTCAAATGGCCGTCATGACCGTCAAGCCACATGGCCGTCGGAGGAAGCGGAAGCGGCGCCGGAAGCCCAGAATCAGCAGACTCCCTCCCTCTGACTTTACCTTGGAGCAGCAGTGTGGGTCAGCTCCCTACCGAGGCCACCGACCCCTTGGTCTCACCTCATTTTCTGCTAATCGCCTGAGAGAGAGGAGACCCACCTCACTCGAACCCATGTCCTGGAGATCGTTCCGATCCAGAACTTTTTGGGGCTCGCGTGAGCCCCTCTGGACACGTTCAAAGTCGGGAAAAGACATCTTTTTGGCAGGTCCGATTCCCCCTTCCAGACCACTGGACAGAGGAAGCCAGGCCACTCGGCTCACTTGCTGCCAGTTGCGAGAGAGACCCCCCCATGCTTCCTTCATTCGATGGCAGGGTGGTGCCCACATCGGTCCGCCTGGGCACTCTATTCCATACTCATGTCTTTATTTCCCCTGCCCTTTGCCCCTCCCCTCTCTTTCAATGTTGTTGTATTGCCCTGTTTGTTGCTCACTTGTTTATTTTGCATTTATGCCTTCTATAAACCGCCCCGAGCCTCTGGGGAGTGGCGGGTTAGAAGTTCGAGTAAATAAATAAATAAATAAACAATCTTTGGCTGAAAGCTTCAGGTTGGCTTTGTAGGTGGACAAAGGTGCTTTGTCTCAGCATGAATGGATTTCGATCCACGTCCATGCGGCTTCTTTGCTGGAATGGCCAAAGAGAGGAAGTCCTGCCTCTCAGATTACCTCAGAAAGGGGAGGAGTTAGGGTGGTGACATCAGGTATGGAGCCAAAACATAGCCCCTCCCATTTGTCCACATGGGTGGAGTAAAACAAAGGCCAATGAAGAGAAAGGGCAAACCAAATACACAATACAGAAGTAAACAGCCCCCTAGGGGGCGTCACAGGTTCTATCATAGACACATGGAAAAAGTTTATTAAACTGCAGAAAACTTTGTTGTGATCTGCACATTGAAAGACTAAAAATGGCATTTTTAAAATAATGATGTTTATTAAAGATTTTCATA
Source organism: Anolis apletophallus (assembly GCA_030556195.1). Classification (NCBI taxonomy): domain Eukaryota; kingdom Metazoa; phylum Chordata; class Lepidosauria; order Squamata; family Anolidae; genus Anolis; species Anolis apletophallus. The sequence continues at coordinate 5,807,890 of JARBWK010000009.1, forward strand.
ACACCGATTACAATAAAACAACAGGTAAAACAAATGACACATTAACAATCTACATCGCAAACTCACCTCACACTAATCCTACACCCAAATACAAAAAGACAACACATTTACACAGTGACTTCCGTTCTCACTCTTAACTATTTGAAAATTTAATTTTTTTCTTATTTTGTTTTCTTATTTACTTTACCTTTAGACTATTTAATTGTTAATTGATTTTTTCATATAATCTTCTAGAACTCTCTAATACATCATCTTCATTTCTTTACCCTTGTTTTGTCACCACCAGAAACTTTATATTTCCATATCCTTTATATCTCATTTCTTCTCCCACCCTTGACACTTTTGATAGTTTTATTTCTCATTTCCATAATTTCATGGATAGAATTCTAACCACTAGACAAAGTCTATAATATACTTCTCCATATTAATATTATTTAAAAAAACCAACAGAGATCTTTGAATCAAACATTCTTAACATATACATTTCTGATAATATTGGAAAATTTACATATCTACTAATAGTGATAAAAATAGCTTTTTAGATATTTTATGAAATTTAGTCAGCATTTTGATCTGTTTCTTCTTCTCCCAGATCCTCTTCATCGGCTTCGTCTGTCTCATCTTCATTTACTGAGAGCAGGGCAGTGGTCCCTTCCCGGGGTTTCTGAGGATTCTGTTTTTCTTTTTTAAGTATCTTCCTCTTCTCAAGGATTTGTTGAGGCCTGTTGATTTTTTTTCTTTTCTAGCTTTTTATAGAATTCCTTAGCCTTATCTTCAGATGTCAGCCAGAGTTTTTCTCCTTTATATGTTATCATAATCCCTTCATCTCTTTCCCATCTAAATCTTTTTTTTAATTCATCAGTAAGAAAGAAGTATTTACGACGTCTGTTGAGTATAGTTAGGGGAAATTCTTTTAGTACTTTTATCTTCTCTCTCGGCATTACTTCGCAAACGAAGATTCTTAGGAAGGAATCATCCCACGCTTTTTACAAGCGTGTTGATTACTAAAAAGGCCAATCTGAGATAGGCAAGTTTGGTTGCAGAAAGCACAGCAGAAAGTCTCCTTGGGTGATGTTGTTTCCAAGTTGCGGTTCTTTCTGCGTTGTCGTTTCTCTTCGAGACCCATTCAGCGTGTCTTCTTGAAAGAGGCTGCAGCATTGTGGATAGTGCATCTCCATGCCTCCCAATGTGAGGCCAGGGTGGACCATTGTTGGTGATCAATCTGGCCGAGCCTGAGATGTTGTTTCAGGGAGTGCTTATATCTCTTTTTGGGGGCGCCTCTCTTGCGCTGACCCCTGGCGAGTTCACCATAGAGTAGTATCTTTGGGAGGCGGTGGTCCTCCATCCTAGAGACATGCCCTGCCCAGTGCAGCTGTGTTCTCAATAGCATGGCCTCAATGCTGGTAACCCCTGCTTGCTCAAGGACAGCAACATTAGTCACATAGTCAGTCCAGTGTATATACAGCGCTGGTGAAAGCGTTCGAGGAGTCGTAGGTGTTGGCGATAGGTGACCCATGTTTCAGACCCATAGAGGAGAATAGATAGTCTATAGCTCTGTACACACTGATTTTGGTGCTTTGCCTCAGGTGCTTGTTGCTCCAAACTCTTTTGTGAAGCCTTCCAAATGCACTATATGCCTTTGCTAATCTGTGATCTATCTCTTTGTCAATCTTGGCATCTGATGAGATGATGCTTCCGAGGTAGGTGAACTGCTGAACGGACTTAAGCACAGATGTGCCTATGCTGACGTGGGGATGATGGTGTTCTTCCTGTGGTACGGGCTGGTAGAGGACTTCCATTTTCTTCAGGCTGACTTCCAGCCCAAACAGATCTGCAGCTGTTGCAAAGCAGGATGTAAGGCACTGCAGGGCTGCTTCTGAATGGGCGACAAGGGCAGCGTTGTCAGCAAAAAGCAGCTCATGCACTAGATAGTTTAGAGTCTTAGTGCGAGCCCTTAGGCGGCTTAAGTTGAACAAGCTACCATTAGTGCGATAGCGTATATATATGCCGTCTTCTTCTTCGAGGTCTGCCGTAGCCTTTTAGAGCATTGTAGCCCTTTGGAGCATTTTTATCTTAGTTATCTTAGTTTCTTTTTAAAATATCGGTTTGAGGATACTTTTCTTCAGAACCTCATTTCTTGTCTTCTTTTGGACAAATTCCACATTAATATCTTTTGGAAGGTTATTTTTTTGCATAATTAGTTTGGACCCTGTGAACATTGTCCATTCCTTCATTTGCTTCTTGTTCAGAAACTTCTAGCAATTTTGCTATTACTTTAATCATTATTTCCCTAGTATTCTCTCTGGGTTGTTCCATTACATTCCGAAATCTCAATTGAAAGTTCATTTCTTTTAACTCTAATTTTTCTTGTGCCTTCTCAAGCTTTATATTTGTATTGTCCAAAGTTTCCATTCTTTTTTTAATTTTAGTTTGGGTTTTTATCAGATTTGTATTTTCCTCTTTTAACTCATTTATGTCTTGCAATGCTTTGACCACTTCCCTTTTTAATAACAATAAAAATAATAATTAAAAATGGCATATTTTCATCAAGGAAAATTACAAATCAAGTACCCCAGACTGAAGGAAATTATAGTACTACCCTCAGTCTCAACTACTATCAAAGCACGTAGAACACAATTAAACATGAAATAACACTTTCAATCCAGGAACAGATTCCCCCCCCCCTAAATTTTACTACATAGTGTTTGCTTTGCCCCAATATCTTCACATCTGCCTTTTCTACTGCAATCTTATGTTTATCATTCTGCAATCAATGTTTATTCAGAACACATTTACTCAAGGATATGTGTACAGTTTTGCAGTATTAGTGTAGAATCAAGCACTACACTAATTTTCCTGAGGGTGAAAGGTGGTTAAAACATCTTTTTGTAAGACATACTTTATTAGTTTACTGCAAAACGCTGTTTGTCTTCAAGAAATAAATGTAGACACACGGTTCACTCTGCCCCTTTTATTTTTAATAGGTTGTTGTAAATGAAGCAGCGGCCGAATGAATGTAACCATTAATTGGGCACTGAACACAGCTTCTCTACCTAATTACATTATATGGGTAAAAGGGATAATATGGCATTTGATGACCAACTATGGAATAACAAGACTTGACACAATCATTAGGTTCCTCCGCAGCTGGCTACTTACTGAAAGGTAAACTCAGAGCATTTCCACACAGAAAGCAAACTCCCCGGTAGACCTCAAGGGTAGACTTCCAGACAGCCTCATAATGCAGGACAAAGAAGTGGGGCAAAAATCATGGAGCCTGTAAACATGTCCAAACACAGAGCTGCCAGTTCTGGCAAATAGTCCCCTGGTGTCCTGAAAGGTTTGTTAGCTGCAGATTTTAGATATCTATAAAATGGATGCAGGACACCCATCATAAGTTTTCTTTCATTTTTTTTATTGACTCTCCAAGATGTGCTGGGCCTCATAAGTGCTTATGCAGATATATGAATGTGCACATTATCTCTCCTTACCCTCCTGCTGCCTTTATGGCTGCCCTCTTAAACCTAATTTCTCTTTGGAATCCCTTGCCTGTCATGTTGGTGCCCACTGTGTAAATTCAAGCTCTGTTTAATTTCATAAATATGAGAACAAAGGAATGGTTGCAAAGTCCTCATGGGAATTGCTTTCCATTTGTGCTTCCATTTAGCCACCCATGTGCCCTTGGCTCTATCTGTTTACACCTGTTTTGGGATTTTAAAATGCACACATACTGGAATATTTCACATCAGCATCTCACAACAAAGTCCCATGTTTGTCATGAGTGCAGGGATATACAGTGATATGAATAGGCATATTTTTCAGGTGATCTAGGATTTTAAGTGCAGCTGATTTTCAGTGCATGTTTTGCAGCTGATGTTGCAATTCAGCACACATTTCCGGCAAGTGTCATCTAGCCACCCAACCTCCTTATCCTGGTTTGTCTCTGATTTTAGGGCCTGTGTAGAAGGGGCCTTCTATTCCACTCCCAGATCCCAGGGCCAAAAGAGGCTGTTCCTGTCGCAACACAGTAAATCTTAAGGAGCCAGACTGGGTAGTAAATCAAACACAGTTTATTTCAAAACAGCTCAGTAAACTCAAAAAATGGCAAAAAGAGCCAGGAACACTTTAACTTCAGTGTGAATTGCAAAACAAGGCAAAAATAATGACCAAATGGTCAGAGAGTCAATAGAACATAAAATCTGGATTATATCGCTGGGAAACCCGCATTAAATACCAAAGTAAAGCACTACACAAAGGAAAAGCACACATTGTCAATAATGCCAATGTCGTCGTCAAATGGGACGAGCAGCCAAAAGCGAAGAGACATCCGAACAAGCCAATGGTCAAATACGGGAAGCCAGCAACCCCTCAGCCAAATCAAGTCCATGCCAGTGAGAGGGAAGCCAAAACAAACAACGGACCCTATGCAAAGTATCCGTGTAATGATTATTACTCCTTAAATATTCTCCAGGGAGTCAAACTATGGGTATTTAAACACAAGATATATAATTTTATGTTCTTTTGTTCATAGAGTCTCAAATAATACAGAAAGTCATATGCTACAGTCTTTTGTGGCTATTCAGTTCCCATGCATATAGACGAATACAAAGGTTCGAACTCTAATGAGTGAGATAAACACAAGTTATAAAATCCAGCCTATACACTATCTGACTGCTAAGGTATTATAAACTTCGAAGAAGGCATATATTAAAATGAGTAGTACTCACAAATACATGTGTTCAGCGCATATGCAGCCAAGTATAAATTGTGATGACTGGGAAAAGTCTGGATTATATAGTCCACACACACAGGAAGAGAACAGTTCTTGGTGAAGTAACGGAGTTCAGTGTAAGAGTCTCTCACGTAGTCCCGTAGAGGGATGAATATCAATGCATCCAAAGGTTGTAATTCAGTTAATAATCAAAATAAATTCATCGTGTGGAAGCGCCAAACTGTAAACAGGGGAGCCGGGTTGACGGATATTTCCATATCAGGATCCCGCTCCGTTTCGCACCGCTCGTGCTTGATCAAAACCCGAAGTAAGTATTTAGGCACTATAAAGGCGTCCACTCATCTGTAAACAAGCAAGTCCAAGCGGTAAAAAGACAATCCTGCCCCAAATAATAAGTTGAATGAACAAACATTACATAATACATACCAATAGTACACTGCAATCAGGCGCAGGCCAAACTCAGGGGGAGTAAGGCAATTAGTTTAAGGTGCATGCGCGATTTAAAGGCAAATTCACATTAATGTTGATTAAACACAGCAGAAAAAGGGGATTATCAATTAAACTAACAATGATTGAACCGACATTACTTCATTGAGACCAGTAGGAAATTCTGTCTGTAATAAGGAGATCCAGAAATTTTCATGTCGTATTAAGGCTTGATGTTGATTATCCAGAAAATTTCGTACTATTACTTCGTGAAATTTCACCTCAGGTGTAGCCCATTGCCTCCCTCTCCAATCTCTCCATCTCCTGTCAAGACTTAGCTCCCCCAGGATGAAGCCTGATCCTCAGAACTCCAATTCCCATCTGCACAACCATCGCACAGCTCCTGCACTCTAGTCCAGTCCATAGGGACCAGCCAAAACTCACACTTGCACTGAAGTTGGTAGGGTGGCTAGAAAAGATTCACAGAGGACATGTGAAAGGTAGCAAAGCCTTTAATATTCTGGCTCCATTTCATCACATGCAGCATCTTGGCACACAGCACTTCATGTAATAACCTGCCCTCTGTTCCTGGAAGCCATCAAACACATATCTTCCACTGCAAAAACCATTTCGCTGGTAGGCCCAGGTATATATATATATTTTCACCAGATTCAATCAATGACAAATTATCCTAAAAATCTCATATATTCTACATAGCAAATAGTCACCACCCTTTGACCCAGGGATTCTTAAAGTTTTCCACTAGCAACCCCTTTTGACCTGAGAAATTGTTGTGTGATACTGAGAAAATAAAACATTTACTTGATAACAAATCAGCATTTGCAAAAGATTCTAAACATTCCAATTTTCCTTTTGTGTAGTACAGCTAAAGCATCTTCTGCAGACTACACTATAAACATTGCACAACAGATCCATATGCATATCTAAAACAGCCACTAGATCAGTGTTTCCCAAGCTTTTTTGAGCCGTGGCACATTTTTTACTTTTACAAAATCCTGGGGCACACCATCAACCAAAATGACACAAAATGACACTCTAACACAGTAATACATATAGTTAATATGTTTTAAAATGTATTTATACACTCAGTGTGAAACCTGGGCCTGTTTCGGTGAACACAACATAGATATCCTGGCAGGAATGGCAGAAAGACACAAATGAAGGTCTTGCTCAACAGCTGGGGGTTATAGTTCACCCGCAATCAAATAGCATTCTGAACTTCACCAATGATGGAATGGAATCAAATGGAATCAAACTTCCCACACAGAACTCCCATAAAGGAGCCCGAGTGGAGAAGAAAAAGTGTTTGGCAGGAGGGGGGAAAAGGGGTATTGGAGGTTCCAATTTCCCACGGCACACCTGATGATCGCTCACGGCACATTAGTGTGCCATGGCACACTGGTTGGGAAACACTGCACTAGATAAACCTTTTACTGTTGTCCAGTATTTCGGAACCCCAACATTGAACTAAGAGACCCCATTTGGGTTGGGGCCAACAGTTTAAGAAGCAGTGTTCTAGCCTAACTGGGTTACAACTGAACTAACTTCTATAGAGTATTTCGGATGCTGCTAGTACCATAAAGGTTCTCAGGTTCATTTTGCTTTTTTGTGTGATGTGTGTTTGTGTGTGTCCTTCTGAGTCATCTACAGAAATTGTAGGCTTTCTTTTTTAATGCTTAGGGACGTGGTAAAAACTCCTTGAATATGATGGCAAGGAAATTGGTACTCCTCAAACAAGTCCCAGAATCAATGATTCTCTATGAAGTTTTCCTGCATTGATTCTCTTGTCTGCACTCTCTCACAAAATCTCTGTTCTCTCCCCTGACATGCTCATCGTGTTTAGTAGTTACCTACAACCTGGCACATGCTACATTTGCTGAATTGGACTAGTGCAGATGGAGGAGTATTTAGCTTGGTTCACTTCTGATGGAAAGAAAGTGAAGAAGCAGAGTGAGAAAGGAAAAACAGATTAATCTACCCTTATTACCGGCTAGCAGTACTTTAGATTCAAAAACATAGTTGTGTTAGTCTGTATCTATATACAAATGAATTCAGTCCATGTGCCTGTGCATTTGATGATATAGCCTGTATGCACATTACAGAATCATAACAGTTTGACATCGCCTTAGCTGTCATGGCTTAACGATATGAAATTCTGGGAATAGTAGTTTTGTGAGATACTTAGTCAAAGAGCTCTGGTGCCACAACAAACTACAAATTTCAAGATTACATAGGGACATGGCAGCTAATGGTGTCAAATTGTTAGAGTTATACAATTTTGAAGACATTGAACCTACAAATTGATATACTAAATAAGTTGTTGCTCAGTCTGCACAAACTGTCCCTGTGTAGTAGTGATCTTTTCAGAGATACTATTCAGTAGCAAAGGTGTTACAAGATTCCTTTGAGTACTCCATATTGCACATATTCAATGGTACCTGTTGGTGTCCATATCTGTGGTAGAGTCAATCCATTTTGGGTTTTAGTCCAAACTTTACGGGAGCTATGTGAGGTGTCACTCTCCTTGGGGAACATTAATCAATACTTTAGATAGCTTTTTATAGTTTAGATCAGTGTTTCCCAACCAGTGTGCTGTGAGCGATCAACAGGTGTGCCGTGGGAATTTGGAACCTCCAATACCCTTTCTTCCCCCTCCTGCCGAACACTTTTTCTTCTCCACTCGGGCTCCCTTCTTCCCAGCCTCGCTCCTAGCAGCCTCAGGCTCTCCCCCCCCCCCTCAGCCACTTAAGCAGGAAAAGGTCTCAGGCTGTTAGGAATGGTGGGAGTTGAAGTCCAAAGCACCCAGAGGGCCGAAATTTTCCCATGCCTGTTTTTGTGACTTTAAAGTGGTGAGCCTCCTTATAACATTGACATTCTGAATAGAAAACAAATAACAACATAATATGACATAGTTTGAGTCCACAGTGCTCTCTGGGTGTAGGTGAACTACAATTTCCAAACTCAAAGTCAATTCCCAAGCAAACCCTTTCAGTACTTTCTGTTGGTAATGAGAGTTCAATATGCCAAGTTTGATTCAATTCCATTGTTGCAAGAGTTCAGGATGCTCTTTGATTGTGTGTTAACTATAAATCCCAGAAACTGTAACTCCCAAATGTCAAGGTCTATTTTCCCCAAACTCCATCTGTGTTCACATTTGGGCATATTAACTATTCATGCTAAGTTTGGTCCTGACCCAACATTGTTTGAGTCCACAGTGCTCTCTGGATATAGATGAACTACAACTCCAAAACTCAAGGTCAATGCCCACCAAACTCTTATAGTATTTTCTCTTGGTTATGGGAGTTCTGTGTGGGAAGTTTGTGTCTTTCTGCCATTCCTGTCAGGATATGTATGTTGTGTTGATCGAAACAGGCCCAGGTTTCACACTGAGTGTATAAATACATTTTAAAACATATTAACTGTATGTATTACTGTGTTAGAGTGTCATTTTGTGTCATTTTGGTTGGTGGTATGCCCCAGGATTTTGTAAATGTAAAAAATGTGTCGTGGCTCAAAAAAGGTTGAAAAACACTGGTTTAGATTGAAATCGATCCTTAAATCACTTTAGCACACTGATATTGCAGGGTCCAACCTCTGTTGTACATCCTTTCTTGAAAATAAGTGACTGCTGTCAGTAGAACCTCTTCCCTAGTTCAGCATGACAAATATATTTGCACATGAGCTTTTAGTTCTACACTGTCTAGTTACAAGACAAAGGATATAAAAGCAATTTCAGGATATGATAAGATCAGTTAAGAGTGTCTGAATTAATGCAGAGCACTGATGAATTAATGATCCAATCAGAATTGTGTGTGTCTTGTTCCTCCTGTTTGAAGAGGACAGAGATCACCAGTTGTTGCTTAGTCTGCACAAAATGTCACTGTGTAGTAGTGATCTTTTCAGAGGTACTATTCAAATGAGAACTGAGTTTTAAGATCAAATTAGTCATTAATATAATGTTCATTGTACAATATGAAGGGTATGAATGAACAGAGTCTTGAAAAGGTGAAATACGCATAAGACAGATGATGAGTTTGGAGGTAGAAAAAAAACAACAGTGGTACTTCAAAAATATTTTGTGTCTATCTCCATAGATGTGACTCAATATGACGCATCACTTACAAAGCACAGGTCTTATAAAATAACAGTAAATACAGGGAAACAACTAGATCCAATAGTCAGCCATTCAGATGACTGTTGGACTCAGATATTGAATAGACAATATTATTGAACATGATTTTCTGTATGGGAATAAAGAATATGGGAAAGAGAACTGACACCATATTCACTTCCCATCTTTGTTCTTTTAATGTCGTGATGTAGATGCCAATTAAAGTCAAACCCAAGAGTAAAAAGGAATAACAAAGAGTTTATTGTACAAAAGAAGGGAATGAGACTAGCCAAAACCTGCCTAACCAGCCAAAACCCCAAAAAACCCATGGAGAAGCCCAAAAATGCTGAAGGAATGATCAAAGGCAAAGTAGAGACGTCATCTGTGATGTCCTCAGAGGGTTGAGCCAATAGCGTAGTCGATAACCGGTCCGGGGTCGTGGGCAGGAGAAAGACGGAGAAACGAGGAGACAATCCAAGGTCCACAGGAGCTACGTGCATGGGGACAACATACATCGTAATCCCCACAAAACACATTGTCAACTTCCCTCCGTATATACAATACCATTCTTGTAGCTTGAGATATTCACAGAAAGTCCAGCGGAGTTCAAACCACACCACAAGTAACACACGGCTGTAGCTGGACAGAAAACAGAACATTGTAACCCAAAACCACCCACCTTTCCCAACTGCAACAGTAGCATCTCAGCCCAAAAGAGCAGAGTAAAACCTCAACTCACGAGTAAACTGGATCAGGAACACGATGCAAGATATCAGGATACCAGGAACAACTCCTTGCTCACCGCAAGGAAATTCCCAAAAAGCCCACACTAAATAGACCTAGAGATCAGATTTGCCCAAAGAGGACAACTCCCCCTGATTAGGCAATGCAGCTGCTTTCCTTTCTGCAGCTGAAACCCTTTGTGAGTCCCTCCAAGATCCCCAGCGTCCTTCAAAACTTAATGTATCCCAATCATTCCCTGAGGTTTCAGAGGGCCACTCATTATCACTATCAAACCCCAGAAATATATCACTACTGGTGTCTGCATCACACACATCCTGAACTTCCTTTACTTGAGTCCAGTCTAATTCAGTATCACTGTCTTCTGACGATCTTTCTCCATCCCTGGGAACACCCTTAAAGGACTCAGAGTCAGTAGGAGCCATAAATATTTGCCGTACTCTCTTCCTTTGTGCTGGAATCACTTGCAGCCCTCTTCCTGCTTGCTCCAGCGTTTAGGTTACTCTCAGACCCACCCAGTTCCATACTACACTCAGACGCTGTAGATTCAGCATCCTCCTCAGCCCTACTCACAGGCAGAGCCGTGGGCTCAATCACAATTCAAATGATTTCACCTCATTTCCTTTTTATGGATTTTTTAAAAAACCACACAATGTAGTAATATAATATACAGTTTATAAGCTACACTTTATATTTATGTAATCATTTAAAGTAATTGTATGCTGTATAATGTGTCCAGAAGGTTTGCATTTTTTGACAATAAGAGTAAAACTGAGCAATTGAACACATGCTTTATATGCCAGAACTTTCAGCCTGAGCTCCAGTCTCTACAATTTCCATAGAGAGTAGAAGAAACCCTAAGAAGTCTGGTAGTTTTGACAATATTGGAATAATGAACCAATAAACAAGAAGGCCCTTTCCTTAATGTTTCTCTGTCTTACTGAGACCAAATGTTTCCAAATCCTTTTGTACCTTATTCATGACTTCCACAACTTCAAAACTTTGGTGGTCCTCATTTTCTTCATTATTTTTCTGGGTTTTTTTTATTCTTCAGTCTTTCTCTCAGGAAAATACTTTGGGACCCCAATCAGTAGAATGTCGCACACCGGCTGTGAACCAGGGCCCTTTAAATATTCACACAGCCACAGCTGGAAATAACAGTCTATTTAAGTAAACGATGTCCAAAAAAATAACAGTAAACATGAAAATAGCCAAGGCCAAAAGCATTCGAGAAAATCCCAGAAAATGTCTCCAAAGCCTCAGGCTAATTAAGTTGTAAGGTCTCTGAATATAAATCCACTAAGAAGCAACAGAACTTAAAACTAGGATAGTCCCAAAAGGGCAAGCTCAAAGTTCTGCCATGAATGACCAAAAAGTCATGAAACCAGGAGTTCATGGAACTGCTTGCAGTAGAGTCAAAAGTTGACCAGGAACTGAATTCCAGCCTTCACAGGGCTAATAACAAGATCTCAACATTCTAACATTTCCCTCCTCTTTCCCTGGGAAAGTAACAGCTGCAACTAGAATCAGCAAGCCAGGTGTCTCAATTCCCACCCACTGGACTCTCAGGAAAACTAAATTCTCTTAACTGCTTTTCCAGAGTTTCATCACCTTGGCCCTGCACTGAAAATCACACAGATCCCTGCACACCACCACAACCCACAACCCCTGAAGCCACAGGCCCAACACTGAATGAGCCAAAACAACAAAAAAAAACAGAAAAGCAAACCCTTCCAAACAAAATAAGGTTTTGGTTACATTTTGAAAAAAAGACACACATGCACAATCATAGCTAAAGAGCCAACTTAGCTCTAAATCAATTAGCAGTAAGCTTTATATCTGAATCAATATTGATGTGTTTGTTTTCTCTTCCAGACAGGGATCGTACAGGGGTCCCACTGTGAATAAGATATTGCAATACCAAGAATTAGGAAGAATTACTTTCAGTCAAAAATGTCATTGGTGGTCCATTTCCCTGTGGTCTGGGCAGACTGATGCTGCAAAACCAGGTCACAGACAAGATAACTTCCATGATTTCATTGGAAAAATCCTCACTGTATGTAACTGCTTCCTAGGGAGAAGCCGGAAGGAGGCTTTTCATATTACAGATGAATAAAATGTTTTAAAATAAAACAATGCCCTTATATTGAGTAAAATTCATGCCATACATTTTTTGCACTTCTAGCGACATGTACAATTGGCCAAGCATACCACAAAAAGAAGCTGGAAGGAAAGGAGACTGAGTATTCTGGGAATGATGTCCTCCAACTGCTTTCTGCATAGAAAATCAACTACGTACAAATATTACATAGGACAAAACTGGAAAACGGAGAGGGGGGTGTTATTTCTGTGCATGTATTAATATTTCTGCATTGAGATATTATTTTCCATGCAGAAGATGCTATTTGCTACACAGAAAATGTGTTCTCCAACCATGTGGAATTTTGCGCAGAATAAATCCCAAAGTAAAAAAATTATCACCAGCCGTGGATTGTTTTTATCATGGTTATCAAGATTTGAAAATAAAGCTTGCTTTTTAAAGCATTTTTTCAAATAGTCTCAATAAATAAATAAATAAATAAATAAATAAATAGTCTCTTTATAACCCTAAATTGTGAGCATGAGCCAGAAAAAAAACGTGGATATCAGGTTTTTTCAGTAAAGCAAAGTAGTGCAGCCAGTCAGGAGTAGGGACCATAACTGATCTGAGATGGTTTTCAACAACTGTTTTGAAATTAATTTTAGTGTTTATGTATATTTATAGTTTATTTTCTGTTCCGGCATTAAATGTTTGCCGTATATATGTTGTGCTCTGCCCTGAGTCCCCTTCGGGGTGAGAAGGACAGAATACATTTTTTTAAAATAATAAATAAATAACCATGCTACTAACCATCTAGGCCAGTTTTTCTCAACCTGGGGGTCGGGACCCCCAGGGGGGTCATGAGAGGGTTTCAGAGGGGTCGCCAAAGGCCATCAAAAACATATATTTCTGATGGTCTTCGGCAGAGAAGGTTGAAGATCTCTTCGCTTGTCCTTCTCTCTCTTTTTGGAATCAGACTGCAAATTCTCCCACCTAAAGCTCTCCTTTGCTGTGATTGGCAGGCCTCCCAGCCAAGGGGAGGGCTGTTTCTGAGACTCCAATAAGGAAGGGGAGAGCAGGCATGCTTGGCGCATGGCAGCATGATGCACATGTGTGGGTGAGGGAGAGTGTGAGAGGTGGGATGGAAGCTCACACCAGCTAGTCCCTTCAAGGCATGAGGGTTCTGTATAGGAAGTTTGAGCGAATTCTATCATTGGTGGGGTGCAAGGGGCTCTTTGATTGTAGGTGAACTATAAATTCCAGCAACTACAACTCCCAAATCTCAAGATCTATTTTCCCCAAACTCCACCAGTGTTCACATTTGGGTATATTGAGGATTTGTTTCAAGTGTGGTCCAGACCCATCCTAGTTGAGTCTATAGTGCTCTCTGGATGTAGGTGAACTACAACTCCCAAACTCAAGGTCAATGCCCACCAAACCGTTCCAGTATTAGCTGTTGGTCATGGGAATTTTGAGTGCCAAGTTTGTTTCAATTCCATTGTTGGTGAGTTCAGAATGCTCTTTGATTGTAGGTGAACTATAAATCCCAGCAACTACAACTTCCAAATGACAAAATCAACCCCCCCACACACACACACACACAAATAATGTTGTGGTTAGGGGTCACCACAACATGAGGAACTGTATCAAGGGGTGGCAGCATTAGGAAGGTTGAGAAACACTGATCTAGGCCAATGGTGCCAGGAGTATAAACATCAATTACCCAACCTATTATATTTTCAGTAATAGTATGCAAATGTCTACCAGCCAAGAAAAATAAGCCACTGCCTCAGGAAAGCAACAGATTTTTATAGGGAAAAAACAGTAGGAAATCTACCTAAATAAAAAGCCCTAGGCCAAAATGCTTTCCATAAAAATATTCATAAATTCAAGTAGTTACGTATCAAAATTTCACCTTTATTACCTTGTGCTTCTTGCTACAAAACCCCGAACACCAATGGTCTGAATTAATGAATGGAACATTCAGTTGATCAAAAAACTAATGTTTACTAGTCCATAGTCTGTGCAGGAAATGAACATTATTAGTTTAATTGTATTTAACTTTCACAACAGAAGAGAAGGTGGGGAAGACATCCTTAAATCAAGAAAGCTAAGATATAGTAAGCTGAACGGAAATGAAGCTGAAGAACTGAAAACTAGACTTAGAAAGATAAAGAGGGTGGCGTGAGTAAAAAAGGTGATAGGAAATTGAAGCAGGAAGAATTTATTAACCTTGGAGAAAAAAGACCTCGCAGTACCAGGAGAAAAAAGAAGCTTCCAGTTATGGGGTGAATTCTAGAAGAAGAAAAATGCATAACTATACACCACAGCTTTTCAAACAGTTTCATGTTGATTACACAATTTTGAGATATGTCATTTTGAGACACAGTAATTCAGGAAGAACACTATCATCCCCACGTCAGCATAGGCGAATCTGAGCTTAAGTCCGTTCAGCAGTTCACCTACCTGGGAAGCATCATCTCTTCAGACGCCAAGATTGACAAAGAGATAGATCACAGATTATCAAAGGCATAGAGGGCATTTGGAAGGCTTCACAAAAGAGTCTGGAGTAACAAGCACCTGAGGCAAAGCACCAAAATCAGTGTGTACAGAGCTATCATACTGTCTATTCTCCTCTATGGGTCTGAAACATGGGTCACCTATCGCCAACATTTACGACTCCTCGAACGCTTTCATCAACGCTGTCTTTGCACAATCCTAAATTTACACTGGACTGGTATGTGACGAATGTTGCTGTCCTTGAGCAAGCAGGGATCACCAGCATTGAGGCCATGCTATTGAGAACACAGCTGCGCTGGGCAGGGCACATCTCTAGGATGGAGGACCATCGCCTCCCAAAGATACTACTCTACGGTGAACTCGCCAAGGGTCCGCACAAGAGAGGCGCCCCCAAAAGAGATATAAGGCCTTCCTGAAACAACATCTCAGGCTCGGCCAGATTGATCACCAACAATGGTCCACCCTGGCCTCACATCGGGAGGCATGGAGACGCACTATCCATAATGCTGCAGCCTCTTTCGAGAAGACCTGCCGAAAGGGTCTCGAAGAGAAACGACAATGCAGAAAGAACCGCAACTTGGAAACAACATCACCCAAGGAGACTTTCTAATGTGCTTTCTGCAACCGAACTTGCCTATCTCAGATTGGCCTTTTTAGTCATCAATGCACTTGTAAAAAGCGTGGGAGGAGCCCTTCCTAAGAATCATCGTTCGCGAAGTAATGCTGAGAATTCAGTTTACTAACAACCAGAGGTTAGATCAACCCCTTTTAAGAGATACAGACACATGAATACCTTGTAATAACAAAACATATGGGGACACAACATATCTCAAGAAAACTTTTCATTTGTATTTTTAAAATATATAATCAGTTGCTTATTTTATAAAAGTTTCTTGTGATGTTCATGTGACACTCCTCCATGCTGTAGCCCAGTGTTTCCCAACCACTGTGCCACGGCACACTACTGTTCTGTGACGGATCATCTGGTGTGCCACGAAAAACATCTCCCCCTTTCTCCCCCTCCTGCCAAACTCCTGCTGCTTGGGGGAGGAGGAAGGGCCGGGCGGTGGCGAAGAAAAAGAAGAAGGGACTGGGGCGCCACCTCCTTCAGCCGTTTCCCCAGCCAGCCTCCAATCGAGGGAGGGAGGAGGGAAGGGTGATGTTGCTCGGGCCCCGCCCCCTTCCCAGCGGCAGAAGCTTGCTCGTGCCTGACTGAGTCATGGCGGGAGTCCTGGCGGAGAGCGGCCCCCGTCCCTGGAGCCGCTCTCCACCATGACTCCGGCCCCTCGCTCGCTGAGGCCGCACGGAGGAGGAGGAGCATGAGCAGTGGACGGGCTTCAGTGAGTGAGGCTGAAGCCTGTCCATCGCTCATGCTCCTCCTCCTGGCTGAGGCTGTGCGGAGGAGGGGGAGCATGAGCGGTGGATGGGCTTCAGTGGGCGGGGCTGAAGCCCATCCACCACTCATCTCCTCCTCCTCTGCACGGCCTCAGCAAGTGAGGGGCTGAAGTCATGGCGGAGAGCGGCACCGGGGACGAGGAATTATCGCCTTCTCCATCTCCCCCGCCTCCCCTTTCGCTTGTGGGCCGCTACCTGTGGGAATGGAAGCGGCTGAGGCTGGCAGCGGGACCCTGGGCTTGGTGGTGGCCCTCGGCCTGTTCTACTGCCTGATGGACCCGCTTGCCAAGTTTGGTCCAGATCCATCATTGTTTGAGTCCACAGTGCTCACTGGATGTAGGTGAACTACAACTCCAAAACTCAAGGTCAATTAACTATATGTATTACCGTGTTAGAGTATCATTTAGTGTCATTTAGTGTCATTTTGGTTGGTGGTGTGCCCCCGGATTTTTTAAATGTTAAAAGTGTGCCACAGCTCAAAAAAGGTTGGGAAACACTGCTGTAGCCAACACAGAGTTTGGAAAGCTCTGCTTTAGACCCTAAAGAAGGCATTTTGTAGTTGGGATTCTACTAGCATAACAACATTGTGGTTTGGCAATGTTAAAGGAACAATGGAGGGAGAAAAGGTGTCAATTTCCATTCATTTGAACAAACTTTCCAATTCTGTGGTGGCTTTTTAGCATGCACAAACATTCTTTCTGCTATTGGTCTGTTCAAATGTCCATATCTCATTTCATTCTGGGTTAGAGGCAGTTGACATTCACTGAAAATAACAGAATTTGAAAATCTAATAAAAATACATTTCCATACATTCAAAAATGTAACTAAAATGTGCAAGCCATTCACTTGCATTTACGCCTAAGTGTGTTTCTAAACGTGAGGTCAGCAGTGTCCCTTTACTAGGGAGCACTTGAGAACAGATGCCCTTGCCAATGGATTGCTCTGGTAATAAGCTCTCTCAGCCTGTAACGTCTGAATTGAGGCCTTGTGCAGGCTGACAAGGTCAGATGCTGTTTCTGAAGCAGGGATTATTACAAAGGATCCAGTGCGTGCCCCATTATTCTTCCTAACAGAAGCATCTATTTTAGTGTGCAGGGCTATTGGATCAGGGAAATAGGGAATATGATGGGAAGGCAGCTCAAAGAATATCCTTTAAAAATAATAATTTTTATATAAGTATGTATAAAATGGTGGAAGATTTGGCTGTAAAAACTAAGTGATTTATTAGAGTGGTATGGAGCAGAGGTGAGCGTATTTCTTCTTTTTACAATGCCACCATTAAGACGTATTGCATCATTTATCTTATATACCCCTGTAACGGTCCTCTTTCATCGCTCCTGCTTAGCCGTTCAAAATGAAAACTTTTTTCAAAAGAAAGTTTTGGTCTTTAAATAATGAGAGACTTTCATACTTATGAAATAAGGAAAGTTCTGCCCATCTTTTCTGAAGTTTACACAATAAGAAGAGGAGGATGGATACATTTTACAAAGTGACAAGGATCCTTCTATACTGACTCATAAAACGTGCCCAATGAGAAATCCCTGAACCAACTTGGTGGTAGCAGGGACTGCCCACTACGCATCGTTTGGAACATGGTTTCCTACCTGCCCCCCTCCTACCCATGTCACAGCTGTCCCCAGCCATGACACAATCACTTACCTAACTCTTGGAGGCTCAGCAGTCTTCTGGTAGTTTTTGCTTAGGTTCTTAACTATCCCTAACTCAGGTGACAGCCTGAATCTGTATAATCATATAATTCACTTTACTATTTTAATGTTTAACATTTCAATGTTTTAATTTATACATTGTTTAATTGTTTCTTAAATCATATATTATATTTTTATTCAGGTTTTCTATTATTATAAATATGTTATCCATCTTGAATTCCATCCTCAGGAGAAAGGCAGTGTTGCAGCAGACGCCAGTTCAGAGAGCCAAACCCAATTGAAGTGTAAATAGTTTGTTTTAATATTCACAGAGTCTCTGGAGATAAGTATTTGCAAAACAAAAGCACTTAATGGTCAGTGAAAACGCTCACAAAAGGAAGCCTTGACCAGCATGAAAACAAACAGGGAGAAAAAGCCTGCATTCAAAATGCCAAAAACTCTTTATCAAAATCAAGGCAAAACAGAGAAAGGCATGCTGAGGGCAGCAGAGAAGATGTCGTCGTCAGAATCAATCCAAGGTCATCAGCATTGAAGTCATCAAAGGGTTGTCCAAGAAGTTAACCAAAGGGGCGTAGGAGAGACGTAATCCAGGAGCCAGGCCAAGGTCACGGAGAGGAGATAGACGTAAAAGACACAATCCAACTGGGGAGCAATCCAGTGGAGTTCAAACCCCACCAAAGGGAAGCAGCAGAATCAGTCTGGAAACAAGGCTACAGGATACAAGATGCAAGAGTCCAAGGATCCAAAGGCAACTCCTTGCTAGCCACAGAGCTTAGTCCAAAAATGCCCACCTTTTAAGCTCACTACAAGTCAGATCCACTTGATGAGGTTGATGCCCTATCATCATCCTCAGGTGTTACTCTCCCAGCAGCTGCTGCCCTTTGACTGACCCTCCAAGATTTCCACCTGTGGTTAAGACTTAGAACATCCTCCCCATTGTCTGGGGACTCTGAGGGCCAATCCTGATCATTGGTGAATCCTACCCAGGTGCCTGAACTTGTGGGCTCCTCGCAAGCCCTCTGAATTTCTCTTACTTGAGTCCAATCCATTTCAGTATAAATGTCCTCTGTACTCTGACTCCCATCATTCCCAGAGAATCCCTCAAATGTCTCAGAGTCTGTAGGTGCTGTAATTATTTGCTTGACTCTCTTGAGTTGCAAGTGATCCTCTTCACTTGACTCATGAGTAAGCCTCTTTCTGCAAACACCAGCACTCCTGTTACAAACAAACAGTTCCATACTCTCCCCAGATGCTGAGCCATCAGAGTCTTCTGAATCACTACTATCAGTATCAGCTGGAGGCTCAATCACAACAGGCAGGATATAAATGAACATAAATATGGTCCAGGGCCTGTGTATCTGCAGGTCTGCCTTTCCTCCTACCAACCCCAGAGATCACTTTGATCCGAAGATAAAAGTCTGTTGGAAGTTCCCAATCCCAGGACCTTCCATTTGACTGCCACTAGGCACAGAGCCTTTTCGATCGTGGCCCCCTCACTGTGGAATGCATTGCCTGCCGAAGTCTGAGCTTTGCGGGAATTGCCTGCCTTCCAGAGGGCATGCAAAACATATCTGTTTCGGAAGGCCTTTGAACTTTAATTTGGTCGTAATCTGATTTTAAATTTGGTTTTAAATTGTTATTTGTCATTGTACTGATCTTTGTAAACTGCTCCGAGCCTTCGGGGAGTGGCGGTATATAAGTTCGAACAATAAATTTTAAAAAATAACAATGACAGCAGAAATAACAATAATGCATGGGAATGTGGATTAGGGATGTCTGTGCCTAGTTTGACTTTATCAAAGTTTGTATCCCCTCACCAAGCTTCTTCTAGCCACAACCTGCACTGGACAGTAATGTTTTTACTCATATTGTACATATTCATGACTTTTTCTCAGTCTCACCACCAGCACAGGCATGTCTGGTGAGAACACAGAATAGATATTTCTTGGCTGATCTCAGGATGCGGTATTCCTTTCCACAGAAGGTTAGGCTGGAACGAAACATCTCTCTGCTCTCCTTTTGTCGGCATGTAAATGCATCTTTGTACAAAGCTGAATTCAATTCCTCAGGGAGAGCGGTGTCTTTCATGGGATGTGTATGTGCTATATACAACGACCCCTGTATATATGGGAATACGTCCTAAGACCTTTGGTGAATCGCTGAAACCATGAATAATTGTCAAGCTTGTATTTTTACATGACCCAGGCAGAAAGCGTACACGGAGGACCTAGAGAGACCCCCAAACTCATCAGGGAATGGGTATTTTTTGGAACATGGGTAAGTTAAACCATGGATGTATTGTTGAAGACTTTCATGGCCAGAATCACTGGGTTGTTGTGACTTTTCCAGCCTGTATGGCTATGTTCCAGAAGTGTTCTCTCCTGATGTTTCACCTGCATCTATGGCAGGCATCCTCAGAGGTTGTGAGATCTGGTGGAAACTAGGAAAATCGAGTTTATATATCTGTGGAATGTCCCGGGTGGGAGAATGGACACTTGTCTATTCGTGGTAGGTGTGAATGATTCAATTGGCCACCTTGATTAGCATTTAATGGTCTAACTGTTTCCAGATCTGGTTTCATATCTACCACAAACATTCACACCTACCACAAGCAGACAAGAGTTATTTCGCTCACCCTGGACATTCCACAAAGGCATGTAGCACTTGTCTGTTTGTGGTAGGGGGCTTGACCTTGGGCTTCAGTCCCATCCCCTCGTCCCCACAAATTCACAGGGTAATCCACAAGAAGGCCTTACTGGTAGATTATTCATATTATGATCTGATCACCATGCTCACTATATCCCATGTGCTTGGGGTTTTTGGGATAACGATACACAGGGTTTGGTAGGGTAGACCCTCTCTCACTCAGACTCAGCCCCCCTCCCGCTGAATCAAACTCAACCCCCCCCCCCACCAATCAAAATCCTGGCTATGGGCCTGATTCCACAGATATATAAACCTTTTTCCAAGTTTCCAACAGACTTCACAACCTCTGAGGATGCAAAATGTCAGGGCAGTATTTCTCTGGAACATGGCCATACAGCGTGGAAAACTCACAACAACCCAGACACCATGGATACTGAATCCATAGATAAGAGAATCCGGTTGTATTTTAACCTTATTGCTATGATTTTAAATGATTTTACTCTTTAAAAAAAGGTAATAGTGCTTTAATATTGTAACTTGGTTAACTGTGTTTAAATCTTTTATCAGTATTAGGTTGTCTTGATTTGTGTGGAATATGTGGATTTAATGGTGCTTTAATATGATTACTTGGTTAATTGTGTTTTATTTACAGTTGCTTAGCTCAGTGTTTTTCAACCTGTTTTGAGCACGACACATTTTTTACATTTACAAAATCCTGGGGCACACCACCAACCAAAATGACACAAAATGACACTCTAACACAGTAATACATATAGTGAATATGTTTTTAAATGTATTTATACACTCAGTGTGAAACCTGGGCCTGTTTCGATGAACACAACATATATATGACTTCCTCTCACATACTTATACATGGCTTTCATGTCTTCTCTCAGCCTTCCATTCTTCAGGCTAAACATGCCCAGCTCTTCAAGCCACTCCTCATAGGGCTTGTTCTCCAGACCCTTGTGAAATTTCACCCTTGCTTCCAGTTAACTATGGATGTCATGAAGCTGTTATAAACAGTTCCTTGGGGGGGGGGGGGGACTCTCAAAAAATCCAGTAAAATAGTAAAAAAAAACATTTCCAAGTGGAGAGGCTGAATTTGTTTCTTGGAAACCTGTGAATGCTTCAGCCTCCCGATGCTCCCAGGTTCGTTCACTGCCCAATTCACCGACGTTGAGCTTCCGGCTTTGGCTGTTCTCGTTAGAAATCCAAGCCAACGCAAAAACACGACTCAATCACTTCCGCCCAGTGCTCTGCTTTGCAGAGGGAGGAGGGAGGCAGCGAAAGAGGCCACACGGATCTATGAAATGTATGGGAGCATCGGGAGGCTGAAGCAGCCCTGAGCGGGAGCTGGAGCCATGCTGAATCGAGGCTCCTGGAGGCTTCCTCAAGGCAGGCCTGGCCCTGGCATTCGTCGGAGCCCTTCCTTTGCCTCAGGGAGGATCTTTGGGGAGGGAAATAGGGAGAAAGAGCTGCTAGGAGGGGGAAGAGTGCCAATTTCTCACGGCACACCTGATGATCGCTCACGGCACACTAGTGTGCCCCGGCACACTGGTTGGGAAACACTGGCTTAGCTTGTCTTGATTTCCATGCAATAAATATAGATTTCTGAATGTTTGGGAGACAATGAATCCACATAGGCATATGAATTCAGCAGGATTAAAGGGCTACTTGGATTTAAATTGAAGTATAGTCACTGCATTCTACTTCTAAAGAAATGTCAGGGTTTGACTTAAATCTGGGATTATTCTATCTTTGCTCTATCTCCACTACCATATAATACAGTCATATGGTCAGTGTCAATAGGGACCTTGTTGCATTTTAGACATTTTCTTCTGTTTTTAATCTCTCTTCTATCCCATATGTAGTTGTTTGCTATGTATAACTATCATTTGTTAAAGTAAATGAAATAAATAATATATAAATGTAAAACCCTTTGGGCATGGTCAATCTGTTCCATCTTCTGACTAATTTTTGCATACTTGAATACACTTACGTTACATTTCAGAAATTTTTGGAATTTTTTTGTAAAGTCTTTCTTTTACTAAACAAAAAAAATCCCCCCCCCAATCGCCATTTTGGGATTCTAAAACATGCCTATTAGATACAAGCACTGGCTGCCTATAAACCAATTTGCAGTGGGTTTTGTTTTAAAAGGCTTACATAAGATTTTGTTCTGATTAGAAATTAGAATAATACCAATAACCACAAAAAACTATTGCCAGTGAATATTTGCTTTCATCCAGAGAAGCAAAATCAATGTGCCTTTTTAGATATAAAATTAAATGCTTTTCTTTTAAAGGTAGGGGCCCAAGAAGGGTAAGCAATGAATGCCAATAATAATAGGAGTTACATTTGAAATATCAAATGTAACTTGTAATGTTACATTTGATACTCAAATGTAACTTCTGTAGTTTGTTGCTTGTAGAAGGAGGAGAGATGGAGTGGGACAAAACAATAAAACATCAATTAAAAAAGCAATAATCTATCTATCTTCTATGTATATAATAAAAAGTCAGTGTTTGCGGGTGGAGGTGCGGCGATGCGTGTGGAGGAATATGTGGCAGCGTTTCGATTTGTTGCCACTGTGGGATTATTTGCATAAAGGACACTGATTGGCCAGCCTCAGAACTCCGACACTCTAAGGCACCAGATTATTTGCATAAAGGTCTCAGATTGGCCAGCCTCAGAACTCCAACAATCTAAGGCACCAGACAGAGGGCATTGGTTGTCACTGCATTCTTTCTTTTTTATTAAAAGTACAAAACATCAAGAAAACAAATGACATCACTAGCACCGGGAATGTGGCGCAGCTGGCTAAGTGTCAGCTGCATAAGATCTCTCTGACCAGTAGGTCATGAGTTTGAGGTCTGCCCGGGTCGAGGTGGGTGCTCGACATTTAAGTGTAGCCTGCTGTTGACCTTTGCAACCTGAAAGACAGTTGCATCTGTCAAGTAGGAGATAATGTTACCACATTAAGTGGGGAGGCAAATTTTGACTGAATTATGAGGCCATTAAAGAACTCCAGGAACGCTGAGGAATGCGGAAGGAACAACAAGGGACGCTGTGAGATGAGGAGTGTATCAGCTCCCCTGGTGGCCAAAGTTTGCCTCTATTCGTCTATATGTGTGTATATGGAAAACGGCAGGGATTGTCTGCTAAGTATGTGTACCTGTAATCTGCTCTGAGTCCCCTTCGGGGTGAGAAGAGCGGAATATAAATAAAGTGTATTATTATTATCTGAAGATCAGGAAGCACATTTGAAGGACAACTTCAGGGCACTCACATTGAGTGGAAAATCATATCTATCCAAAATTTCAAATGTGGAGTACAAGTGCTGCAGATATTTTCAAATAGATTTTAATTGCAAGTCACACAACATATCAACCTCACTCTCTGCTTTCAAACTGGAATAAAATAATCAATGGACTTTATGCTGTATGTTATTTCCTTAGTTCTTTTTATAGTATCTGTGATATTTTCAAAAATGCCTTCAGAATTATGTCTTAGAGATCTGCCTTCCTTACACATAATGAGTACTTGTGTGCCTTGTCAAGCCATTGAAGCTCTTCTCAATGGGGGAGAAAAGAATCAAGTTGGGTCACTGCTGCTTAGATTCTCCTTTGCTGAAATGATCATTGTCAATGATTCAGAGTTATAGACCAAGTTTATCCACATTTAGCACTACATAGAAATGTCAGTGGAGATTAACAGCGAAACAAATGGAGTCAATATTATCTGGAAAGAATATAAATGTGTGTTGGGGAGCAATACGAGGGTTCATTTCAAAGATGATTCTTGGAATGCATGAGCAGAGGCTTGTTGTTGACGGATCTTTGACAGACGTTGCCAAAAAGCCTATCTGGGGTTTAACAGAGCAGACCACAGTGTCCAACGCTTGTCATTTGCGAATGAGCTGAGTTTGCTTACTGACATTTGAAAGCAGTTAGCTCAGTTATGCCGAGGCTGCTCAGAATGCTTCCAGTGTGCTGAATAAATCTCAAGCAGACACAGAGATTGTCAACAGTATAAAGTATGAATGGAGGTTATCAGTGGTTTAGGCTAATCTATTGTCCTTAAAAAGACCTTGACCCTTGCTACAAGCACCATTCAATTCAGATCAGTGAGAGCAAGTTGTTTATTCAAGGTGAATGGTTAGAACTTCTTTCACCATCCAGCATATCATTTGCTTTTGGCTCCATGGCGGAACCAATGGCTGCCTGCCACCCTTCTCTCAAAAACAATAAATTATTGTATGGTACAAGTCCAGCTTCTTGGGTTGTTTTCAGACTGAAATAATCTCTTTCTTTGCCTTTGGAAGCATTATCATTTGGGACTCCAAAAATGTTGTTTGGAAGCCAAAGGGAAAATGTCTGATTTCTTTGTACACTGGCAGGAACCGCTCACATGTTTCAGCAACTGGAATGACTAATTAGTGTCAATAGTCTTCTTCACAGGCATTTGAAACTCAAAGATCCGCTGCTAACAATGGAGACTCAGGCCTCCGCTGTCAGCAGATCCGCCTTCTTCCATCTGCGGCAGGCTAAGCGGCTGGCGCCCTATTTCGCTGTTGCACCGTAGACCTGAAGGACCCCTCAGAAAACCACTTGAGACCGGCCACGTTTAAATGCTTTATTTAGAATAAATGGATAGAGTAAAGAAAATAGAGGTATAGTCCTTTGATGCTTCCAAGCATCAGGTATTGCAAAGCAATCAGGAACAAAAGGTAAAGAGTCTTGATGCCCCAACGGGCTAATCCACATGTAAGTTCTTGGCACAAGGCTTGGCAAATTCTATGCTTGGTATGATCAGGAAGGGAATCGAAAATAGGTCGGCAAATGTTATATTGCCTCTCTACAAATCTATGGTGAGGCCACATCTGGAGTACTGTGTACAATTCTGGTCACTGCACCTCAAGAAGGATATAACGGAACTGGAAAAGGTACAAAGAAGGGCAACAAAAATGATCCAAGGGATGGAGCGGCTCCCTTATGAAACCAGGTTGCAACGCCTTAGTCTTTTCAGCCTCGAAAGACGGCGTTTAAGAGGTGACTTGATCGAAGTGTATAAAATCATGCATGGGATAGAAAAGGTGAATAAAGAAAAAATATTTTCTCTGTCACCCAACACTAGGACTAGGGGGCACTCCCTAAAGCTCCAAGGTAGGAAAGTTAGGACTAATAAAGGGAAATATTTCTTCACCCAGAGGGTCATTGGGTTATGGAACTCACTTCCAGAGGAGGTTGTGACAGCTGTCAGCCTGGACAGCTTCAAGGCAGGATTAGACAGATTCATGGATACCAAGGGAATCAGTAGTTACTGAAATGGACATCCAAGTGCCACCTCTGTGTTGATGGAGGCAGGCAGGATTTTCCCGGTACTGGTTGTGGGGGTCGGGAGCAGGTGAGGTTTTGCCCTCCTTTCTGCTAGAGATCCCTGTGTACAATTAGTGGGCCACTGTGTGACACAGAATGCTGGACTAGATGGGCTGAGGCCCGATTCAGCATGGCTCTTCTTATGTTCTTATGTTCTTAAATAGAGTTCAAAGGCTGGAAGGCTCACGAGCCAGACAAGGTTCCGTGAAGACAAGGCTGGAATCCAAACGTTGACGAGAGATACTACACATCTCCCAGTCCCAACACTTATAGGTCTCAAAGGCTTTGATAGTTACGACGCACCGGTGTGTCGGAACTAGTTCTTATAACAGTTTCCTGGCTGGTCTTTCTCAAGCCTCCTGTCGCACCTGAGACACTTGGAAACCTCCTTTAGTAAACCACAAGAGTCCAGCTGAGGTTAAATGCTTTATTTAGAATAATTGGTATAGGTAAGAAGCTAGGAAAATAGTCTACGATGACTTAAAGTAGCATCTGCAAAATAGCAGCAATGTCCAAAGAAAGCAGCAATTGATTATTTATTTATTTATTTATTTATTTATTATTGCGGCTTTTATGCCGCCGACTCCCAGGGGCTCGCGGCGGCTCACAGCAAAGGTTAAAAACATCAGTATCAGCATAACATCTAAAACATTTAAAACAGCGGCAGTAGCATTAAAATACAACATTAACATTAACAGGTAGCCATAAGCAACATCACACCAGAACAAGACATAGCAGCGTGTCGTAGGGGAGCACGTGGGCTTACTCACTGAAGGCCTGCCTAAACATGTGAGTTTTGCGGGCCCGTCTAAATGGGAGTAAGTCCCTCAGGGCCTGGTTCCGCCGGCAGGGCGTTCCATAGCGTAGGAGCTATAACCGAGAACGCCCTCCGGCGGGTAGATGTCAGGTGCGCCGACTTTATTGTTGGTATTACCAAAAGGTTGGCATCTTCGGATCGGAGTGGCCTCGAGGGGCAGTAAGGGGTGAGGCGGTCCCCAGATATGCTGGCCCCAGGCCGTATAAGGCCTTAAAGGTAAGAACCAACACTTTGAAGGCGATCCGGTGCTCAATAGGCAGCCAGCCTGCTGGAGCCCCAGACAGGAGCCGGGCGGCAGCGTTCTGCACCAGCCTGAGCTTCCGGTCGCCGACATAGGGAGGCCAACGTGAGAGCGTGTTACAGTAATCTAGCCTCGAGATGACCGTGGCTTGGATCACCGTGGCTAGGTCGCTTCGGGAGAGGTAGGGGGCCAGCCTCCTTGCCTGGCGGAGGTGGAAGAAAGCAGCCTTGCTGACCATGGCGACCTGAGCCTCCATGGACAGCTGGGAGTCCAAATGGACACCCAGGCTCTTCACAGACGGCGCTGGATTGATTATAGTCCTTTAGCAATCAGGATCCAAAGCAAAACAAAGTCTCTGTGCCCAAACGGGCCAAATCCATAGAGTGCAGCAAGCAAGCTTGACAGGCAAAGTTCTTAAGCTAGAGGCCTCCAGGCCTGTTCAGGAATCCATGGTCTTGAAGTTGCAAAGTTGGCTAGAGATGGGAATGAATTCTAAGACCCAGCGTTTATAGTCCTTCAAGGCTTTGAAGTTCTGAGGCAGTTGCGTCAGACATCACTTCTCACAAGATGAATCCCAGCTGCTGTTTAGCTCTCCTCAGCAGCAAGGTATGTAATCCCAATTAGCACTGACATCTGTGCAAAGGAGTTGCCCCATCTCCAGGATCCCAGCGTCTCCACTTATCGGCCTGAATAGCAGTAGTGACCTTGGCCAAAGTTTGAACCTGCCTGCTCTGCAGTTGGTTTGCAGAAGAAAGACAAGCAGGCATGAATGGCAACTTACTGCCATCATGGCTGTGGTTTGGTTCTAGGGAAACAGAGGCCTGGTGTCTGACACCTCCCATCACAGAATGGTATGTGAGCCCAATTAGCACTGACACCTGGCTGGACGGGAGTTAACTCGTCTCTGCCTTTCCCTTGCTGCTTATCGGCTCGGGATGGAACTAGGCTGTTTTTGTCCTTGAATGTGGAATGAACTGGAGGCCTTTGCAGCCTTTCACTTTTAGGCTTCACAGGCCTCTCCGAGGCTTTGGATTTAACATGGCGTTGGTCTTGCTGAGGGCCAGGGGCAGGCTGGGGTATGACACTCACCGGAAATGACCTAGCCACGGTGATCCAAGCAACGGATCTTTCTCTGTGGTACCACCTCAATTGTGGAACAGCTTGCCACCTGAAGTTCGAGCAGTCAATGAGCTACCGGCCTTCCGGAAAGCTTGTAAAACAGCACTGTTCCGGCTTGCATTCAATCTGTGACCACTTTTAATTGTTGCAGAGTATTGTTAAATTGGTTTCATTGCTTTGTTTTATGTGTCCTGTTGGTTGTTATGTTTTATGATGTAATTCGATACATTGTAAACCTGAGCCAGTCAGAAAGGATGGTATACAAATCAAAATAATCTATTACATATAATAAAAGTCAGTGTTTGCGGTGGTGCGGCCGAGTGACCGAGCGAGCGACGGGAGGAATATGTGCCAGCGTTTCAATTGGCTGCCATTGTGGGATTATTTGCATAACGAGCTCTAACTGGCCAGCCTCAGAACTCCAACATTCTACGGCCCCAGACAGAGGGGATTGGTTGCCACTGAAATGGAATTTGCATAACTGCCTCCAAATGGCCAACCACATTCAAACATTCTAAAGTGACTCAGCGAGAAAGGGAAAGGCCTCAGGCAGTCAGCCACTGAGGCCCACAGCACTGACAGATCAGGACCAAACTTGGCAAACAGGCGACCAATGGCACACTTCACTACCTGGTGTGGTTTAGGGCAAGAGGGGCCACGAATGATGGGATTTGCAGTACCTTCACGTCATTCACTTCCCAACAACAAACAAACACACAATAACACACAAACCAGCCCCAAAATTGACAGAAAGGCTTCCTTAACTTGATTTTCCTGACTAGACCTCAGCGCGTGGGATATTGTTAGGCTTCCTTAACTTGATTTTCCTGACTAGGCCCCCGGGACTCGCAGTACCTTCACTAAGTTCCTGAGACCACTGCAAGCCACATAAACATCTAATAGGAAGCAACCTTGGCACACAATGCCTTCCTCAAATAACCCGGGCACCGCCGGGTCCTCAGCTAGTAAATAAATAAATAAAAGCAGAAACTTGTTGATATTCCCAAACATTAATACTTAACTGGTTTCCATATACATTCACTGTGGAGTTATAACTTTCAGAACTAGCCTGGAGATATCTAACTGCAGAGCTGTCTTTGTTTTAACTCCTTGCCATTCCTGCTGACATTATAACTGAATTAGGTTAAATGACCTTAAGTTAAGTATCCAGTTGACTTCAATTTTCATGCTGTTTTAGTTCATATATTTGAGCCATTGGATATGATGACTTCTATGAAACAACTGATCAAAATGGGCAGCATTGCTCTCGTCAAAGGATACTCAACAAGCGGCATTGCATTAGCACAGTGTGTGTTTTCTGCCCCACAGGTGGGATCCAAAGAAATGGACTGGGGCAGGGAAACCTGAAATGTAATAGTAATGTCATATCATATGTTAGATATCTCTCACTGTTAAATAGGAAAGAGAAAAATAGTGCTGCCGTTTTCAGCAGAGTAGTCCCTGGTTTGCTGTAACATCTAGTTCCATGCTGTGGCTGACACTTCAATCTGATGGACTCTATTTGATTGGCACATCAGACTCAGCGTGGAAGGAACAGTTGTGCATAGCACAAGAAGAACTCTCTTTTGTAAATTGCCCAGGGTTTGCTTGGTAATATTTATATCTGGCTCTAACACATTTTGCTTTGGCCCCACACCATGGCCTCAGATGTACACACACTCCTGCAATTGATTCCCTATAACTTTTACAAAGTTGAAATTCAATCCCTCAAATAAAAAATTGCTTCTCATTTCTATAATGCATCAGTTCATGGATTGAGCATCTCAGCCTAGATACATATGCCTTCCAGCCTCCTTTGCCTTCAAAGGTTATTTGAAAAAGAGGATGTAGGTTTGAAAGATTCATTGCACTAGTGTTTCAAGCTTCCTAGTATAATTTCTATCTGCCTGACCTTGGACTATCTTTAGACTTTGAAAAAAGAACCATCCAGTTGCCTTTGTGCACTCAGGTAAAGAGAAAAGGCCTGCCTTCCAAAAGGGTTTCTTTCTAAACCAGTTATTGTTGAATGGCTTCCGGAGTCACTTTCTGGGGTCAGAGGTTGTGTTATAATTGAGCCTGAGGCTGAGAGAGAGAAGTCCGTAGCTAGAAATGCAAAATGGGCTACACGTGAGCAAGAGTCAGATGAGGAGCAAGAAAGGAAGAGAATAAGGCAAATACTTAACTATTCCTCTGGAGACGAAATATTTCTGGGTTTTTCACAGGATGATGGGAGTGGGGATGAGGAGCAGGCAATAGGAAGTTGGGATGCGGGGTGACAGAGAACTGAAGGTGACTCTAGCAAGATGAATTGGACTGATGTGCAACAGTTACGGGATATCTGCTTGGAACCCACCAGCAGTGATTCATTTGCAGGGTTCACAGGAGATGGGGAATGGGGTAATAGAAATGGGACTGATAAGGACTGTTGGGGAGAGTTAATTCACCACAGGAGACTCATTGCCTGGCGCAAGAGACAAAGGGCGGCTCGGGCTGAGTTACTGGCAGCTGAAAGAGATGGAGAAGGGGCGTTGGCGCAATCAAGCCCCAAGGAGGACTGAATAAAGAGGGTTTACAATTAACTATTTTTTGCAGCTGGCAAGGTGTTGTTCATAGATGTGGAATTCTGGACTGTTTGTGGACGTGGAATTCTGGATTTTGGTATTGTGTTTTGTGGGTTTCCACAACTTTGTATCCTGTCTTCAGCTGCTCCACCTTAAATCCCTTCTGTGCTAGATTCTGCTGCTGCTTGGTTTTGGATTCCAGATTGATCTGAATTTGCTGCTTTGTTTGCCTTCCTCCTGGCTGGATTTAAGGACTGTTTTGACTCTTTTACTCTGTCTGCATTCCCCTGGCTTGACTAAAGGACCGTTTGACGCTTCTACTCCATTTGCTTTCTGCTTGGCTGGTTGTGTTCCTTTGTGCTCACTCTCTAAGCCCAATTTCTGTTGCTTAGAAGTCAGAACTGGGCATTTACTTTGTGTTGAACTTTCCCTTTCATCCTGCTGTGCCTCCAGGCTCTTTTGAGTCACAGTGAGGAAACTTTGGACACTTATAAATAAACGCTAACTGCTAACTTTACTGTGCGTAAAGGTGGTCTGCATCTTAAGGTGGTCTGGATCACGACAGGTTAGATGATGAAACTATGCTTGGGAACCTCCAATTTCCTTTTCACACCCAGCATAAAGGTGTTAAACAAGAAGATGCATGATACCTCCCTTCCACTACGTCTTTAAAAGTACTTCTCTTTCTATAACTCATGGTCTGCCTCATCCTCAGAGTGCTACTTACTCCACAGCCAATTCCTTTCTCATCAATCCATATTATATATAAATCTCTTTGGGAAAAAATTACAGTGATCGGAAATTAGGAAGCAGAAACAAACCTCTTTCTATAGTCACCACTAGGCAAATGGACTGTAAGGTGGTGTTAATGGTGCACAAAAGATGTGGCTGGAGGACCATCCACACAATGTAAAAGATAACTACAGTCATGATGATAGCATGAATACCTACTTGCATCATGAGAGGAGAAATTGCAGATTTATTAATCAAATGACAATGAAGCACTTCAGTATTACGATACTATGCCATATGATTGCAACTACCCCTGAATCCATTGAAATATTGGGACCAGAAAACCTAAGTACCATATATACTCATTAGGATATGCAATGTTTTTGTTAGTCATCATAAGTCATATCAATTTCATTAAATTCATACTTATGATGTGATATCCGACACGCTGCCATGGCCCACATCAAAAACTTAAAGTATTGAGTAAGTTTCAATTCTTTTGTTTGCATTTTGTAAATCTTGGAAGCTTCCCAAAGTTGGTTTCATTTTCAGCAGAAGGAAGCAAAGCCAAGACAAAAAGGCCGTCTTTCCACTTTAAATTAATGGCCTCTCACCATTAGGAGAGGAAAGCAGCAGGGAGAAAGCAGAGTTTGTTGGGAAAGAGACTGAGAAAGAACAGAATTCTGGAAAATATAGTTTGGGAAGATAAGGAGCCCTCTGCCAGAGAATTCAAAAGGCCCTGCCCTGAACTACATTTTCCAGAATTCTGCTCAGCATCAAAAAGCCTCAGTCAAGATGGGGAAGAGCTATTTTCCCTCCATAGCAGCAACCAGAGTTCCAATAAATTGCTGAATCCACAAAGAGGATGACTTACTAGTAAGTAAATATCTGGGCTGGACTGGGAAGAAATCCCTAAATTGAAGTTCTGCTGGTTTATATGAGAGATATTCAATAAGATAACTGTTGTGGGGGGTGTTTTTTTTTTGTCAAAACTTTTTTAAAAAAAATAAATCAGTAGATGTATGAACATTTCTGAAAGTAACTCTAAAAAAATATTGTTTATAAAAAATTCCTCAAAAATCCACGGAGAAGTGAAAGCTTCTGAAACTTGGGATAACACTGGTAAATGTGTTCTACCATTGCAGAAAGTTTCAACTGAAAAGCTGTTAAAATGATGGCTAAAGGAGTCCCTGAAGTTTCCCCACGTGTGCAATTACTATAACAAAAAGGTAACGAAATTTAATTACTCTGATTATAGTAACAAAATTTTACTATAATACTTTAGAAACAAAATACCAGCAACCCTTATTTTTATAATGATATTTGAAACACTTTTATCAATCGCAGATGCCTAAATCATGCATAAGTCTGCCATAAGCCTCGACCACCAAATACTCTATCTCTCTCGGCATTACTTCGCGAATGTAGATTCTTAGGAAGGACTCATCCCACGTTTTTTACAAGCGCGTTGATGACTAAAAAGGCCAATCTGAGATAGGCAAGTTCGGTTGCAGAAAGCACAGCAGAAAGTCTCCTTGGGTGATGTTGTTTCCAGGTTGCTGTTCTTTCTGCGTTGTCATTTCTCTTCAAGACCCATTCGGCGTGTCTTCTCGAAAGAGGCCGCAGCATTGTGGATAGTGCGCCTCCATGCCTCCCGATGTGAGGCCAGGGTGGACCATTGTTGGTGATCAATCTGGCCGAGCCTTAGATGTTTCAGGGAGTCCTTATATCTCTTTTTGGGGGCGCCTCTCTTGCGCTGACCCGTGGCGAGTTCAGCATAGAGTAGTATCTTTGGGAAACGATGGTGGTCCTCCATCCGAGAGACGTGCCCTGCCCAGTGCAACTGTGTTCTCAATAGCGTGGCCTCAATGCTGGTGATCCCTGCTTGCTCAAGGACAGCAACATTTGACACATAGTCAGTCCAGTGTATATTTAGCATTGTGCGAAGACAGCGCTGATGAAAGCGTTCGAGGAGTCGCAGGTGTTGACGATAGGTGACCCATGTGGGAAGCCCTACCGCCAGCATGGCTCACAACTTCATTAGGATACGCAAGCCTCTCCCCGCTGCAAGGGGGCACCAATGGAGAGGACCAAATACTAGCAGAGATTAATCAACAGTTCGTGGTTAAGCCAATAGTTCAACAGATGCACACGTTTAACAGGTTAACTCAATAGAGAAGCTGAATGTCCATTCTAGGGTCATAAGCCAAATACCAGAGGGTTGACAGTACAAGGCTGAATCTGTAAGTCATGGTTCAAGAGTAAGTTCAGTGTTCAGGAAACAAGATAGGAAGAATCTGAGGTTGTAACTTCTAGAATTGCAGCCAACAACAAGATGCTACCCTTGTTCTCCTTAAATCCTAAGTTAACAGGTGTTCCCTGTTGCTGCCTCACTTCTCAGGTAATCTTTAGGACTTGTGCAGCTGAAATCTCTCTCTATACAGATCCACAAAAGCTGGAACAGTTAACTCTTCCTCAGCCTGCTCAGAGGAATTTGCTTACACCTGTTTTGCAGGCTGAGGAGCAGTAGTTTCTTCCATGGGTTCTGCTTCAAAGCTTGGCTGAGGGAACTGCTGGGCATTGCTAGGCTCCAGCTCTATCACTGAGCATTCCACTAGCATCTGACTGACTGACTGACTGACTTTATTATTTCTGAGTCGCCCTCCACGTTAGTGCTCCGGGCGACTTACACACAACAAATTCCACAATTAAAATAGAGTATTTAAAACTAGATTAAAATATTCAGTGGTTAAATGCAGGGGCCAGGCTCGGTATTTGAGTTCCTGGTTCTGCATTAACCATGGGCTTTCCTAAATAGCCAGGTCTTCAGAGCGGTCAGGAACTGGGGCAGGTCGAGGGAGGCTCTCTGGTCCGGTGGCATCGAGTTCCAAAGAACCTCCTCTACTCATCCAAGCTATCCACAGCAATGTTGGGGACAGGTTTTGGGGTCAAAATTATGGGTTTTGATATGACCCATGGATGAATTGAGGGTCATTCCTCACAGACGAGACAAGTACCACCTCAAGGAGCCAGCCACTGTTTTCCATCCAGGCATTTTAAAAGGCTGGAAGTGGTTCCATGATGGAGAGAATAGAGTGGATCAATACTTCTTTTCCTTTATCCAAGGAAGGACAAAGATCTTGTTTTTATCCACTCAACTCAGAAAAGGGGATGAGTCCTTCTTTGATAATAATTAAAGTACATTTTTTACTTAAGATAATCTGTCGCAGCAGACGCCAGTTCAGAAAGGCAAACCCAATTGAAGTGTTTGTTTTAATATTCACAGAGTCTCTGGAGAGAAGTATTTGCAAAACAAAAGCACTGAATGGTCAGTGAAAACGCTAACGAAAGGAAGCCTTAACCGGCAGGAAAACAAACAGGGAGAAAAAGCCTGCATTCAAAACGCCAAAACTCTTTAGCAAAATCAAAGCAAAACAAAGAGAGAAAGGCACGCTGAGGGCAGCAGAGAAGAGGTTGTCATCAGAATCAGTCCAAGGACATCAGCATTGAAGTAATCAAAGGGTTGTCCAAGAAGGTATCCACAGGGGTGTAGGAGAGACGTAATCCAGGAGCCAGGCCAAGGTCAAGGAGAGGAGATAGACGTAGAAGCGAAGACACAACCCACAGTCCAACTGGGGAGCAATCCAGTGGAGTTCAAACCCCACCACAGGAAGCAGCAGAATCAGTCTGGAAACAAGGCTTCAAGACGCAAGATGACATGATGCAAGAGTCCTGGGATCCAAAGGCAACTCCTTGCTAGCCACACAGTTTAGTCCCAAAATGCCCACCTTTTAAGCTCACTACAAGTCAGATCCACTTGATGAGGTCGACGCCCTATCATCATCCTCAGGTGTTACTCTCCCAGCAGCTGCTGCCCTTTGACTGACCCTCCAATTTTTCCACCTGTGGTTAAGATTTAGAACATCCCCCCATTGTCTGGGGACTCTGAGGGCCAGTCCTGATCATCAGTGAATCCTACCCAGGTGTCTGAACTTGTGGGCTCCTCACAAGCCCTCTGAATTTCTCTTACTTGAGTCCAATCCATTTCAGTAGAAATGTCCTCTGTACTCTGACTCCCATCATTCCCAGAGCATCCCTCAAATGTCCCAGAGTCTGTAGGTGCTGTAATTATTTGCTTGTCTCTCTTGAGTTGCAAGTGATCCTCTTCACTTGACTCACTTGACTCATGAGTAAGCCAGTTTCTGCAAACATCAGTACTCCTCTTACAAACAGCCCCACCCAGTTCCATATTCTCCCCAGATGCTGAGCCATCAGAGTCTTCTGAATCACTACTATCAGTAGCAGCTGGAGGCTCAATCACAACATAATCAATCTATTTGATTTTAGATTAAAATTAAAAGAATGATTGTGTATACTGTAATGTTTAAGCAGGTAATTCATATCACTTTATACTGACAAAATGTGTATGTATTGAAATAATAGTAAATCTCAAAATACCCCACTTTGGTGATATTTTCAAACTATATGCACTGATTTGGGTTAGAAAGTTACCAGATGTGCTTAAGCTTGACGAGGAAATTTTTTCACAATCATGGTTCTTATTATGCCATAATTCATTTTGCATGTGACTCTTCCAGAAAAAAGAGTAAGCAGTAAATGATCACTTAAAATTATGAAAGTAATTTTAAAAAATTGATCTATAAAGGAAATAATGAGATATTAATTCTCTAAAAGATACCATCTGAAACAAAATGTCTTCATAACACTGCCCAAGTACAGTTTTAATGAGCACTTTTAGAGAAATGTTCCTTCAATGACACTATAAATTCCATACAAAGTTAGCAATTATTTACCAAGTGATTAAAATAATGTAATTTATTATAGATGTGCTTTTCCCAGCTTTTCTAAAAATGTGCTGCCTAGAATGTGTAATTTAGCTGTAATTTATCAGTATTGATCTTGTTTGATTATCCTATTTTGTGATTAATCCCTTTGGTTCTCATATAATTCCTTCTTAATATTGCTTATATAAAAAGATGCATTATCTCTGAAAAATAATTAACTTGTCTGATGGAAAGCTAATGTTGTTTATTACACAGAGAGTATTTGATTAGCAATGCATCCTGGTTGTTTCATGGCAGGTGTTCTTTGCCATCTAACGCTGCACTAGGAGGCTCTAAAAATAGGATTCATATAAGACAGTGTTTTTCAACCTTTTTTGAGCCACAGCACATTTTTTACATTTACAAAATCCTGGGGCACACCACCAACAGAAATGACACAAAATGACACTCTAACACAGTAATACATATAGTTAATATGTTTTTAAATGTATTTATACACTCAATGTGAAATCTGGACCTGCTTCGATGAACACAACATAGATAGCCTGGCAGGAATGGCAGAAAGACACAGAACTCCCATAACCAAGAGAAAATACTATAAGAGTTTTGTGGGCATTGACCTTGGGTTTTGGAGTTGTAGTTCACCTATATCCAGAGAGCACTGTGGACTCAAACAATGTTGGATCAGGACCAAACTTGACATGAATACTCAATATGCCCAAATGTGAACACAGATGGAGTTTGGGGAAAATAGACCTTGACATTTGGGAGTTACAGTTTCTGGGATTTATAGTTAACACACAATCAAAGAGCATCCTGAACTCTTGCAACAATGGAATTGAACCAAACTTGGCATATTGAACTCTCATTACCAACAGAAAGCACTGCAAGGGTTTGCTTGGGAATTGACCTTGAGTTTGGAAGTTGTTGTTCACCTACACCCAGAGAGCACTATGGACTCAAACAATGTTATGTTATGTTGTTGTTTGTTTTCTATCCAGAATCACAATGTTGGAAGGAGGCTCACCACTTTAAGGTCCCTAAAACAGGCATGGGAAAACTTCGGCCCTCTGGGTGCTTTGGACTTAAACTCCCACCATTCCTAACAGCCTGAGGCCATTTCCTGCTTAAGTGGCTGAGGGGGGGAAAGGGCCTGAGGCTGCCAGGAGTGGTGGGAGTTGGAGTCAAAAACACCTGTAAGGTCCAAGTTTGCCCATGCCAGCTTTCGACAGAGACCTCTTCCTCCCCCTTCCCCTTTGACTCACAGCTGAGGACATCAGCTTCCAGGCGGAAGGTGGTCCAGGTCAGGGTTGGCTTAACATGTTTCTCCCTTTCACTCTCCATTCGCGCCTCTTCAAATTCCACAGCTGACCTCCAGTTAGAATGCTCGAGAGCCAGGGCTTCTCAGTTTGGCTATAAGCCCATCTTTAAATCTCTTTTCTTGTTCACCAACCTTACTCTACTCCAGTTGGGAGTAGAGTAACTGCTTTGGAAGACTATGATTGAGCATTTGGACAACGTGGCCAGTCCAGCAGAGCTGATGGCATAGGATCCTCACTTCAGTGCTGGTGGTCTTTGCTTCTTCCAGCTGATATTTGACTGCCTGTCTTCCCATAGCATGTAAAAAAAACCCCACAGAATCCAGGGCCAGTCTGAAGCAGCAACAGGTGAAGGAGAGCTTGGAAAATTTGGTGGACATTATTATTATTATTATTACAGATCAAAATTCATTTTGGTAATAGTACAATATTTATGTCAGGCTTCCTCCACCAGCGGTCCCAGCGAGTGAGGAGGGGCGAGGTGGTCTCCGAGGGCTCCCCATTAGTTTGTGGAGTCCCGCAGGGGGCCATTCTTTCACCTCTGTTATTTAACATCTATATGCAGCCGCTTGCAAAGCTGGTACGGAGTTTTGAGCTTGAGTGTCACCAGTACCCTGATGACACTCAGCTCATTCTGAGGATGGAGGGCAGGCCTGGATCCGTCCCCGATAACTTCCAGCGTTGCCTCGAAGTCGTTACTGGATGGCTGCGAGCCAGTAGGTTGAGGGTGAATCCAGCGAAGATGGAGATCTTGTGGCTGGGCCGCCCGGGTGATGGGGATGTCCATCTTCCGACCCTGGACGGTGCGGCACTATGCCCATTGCTTTCAGTAAAGAGCCTGGGATTTCACTTGGACTCCCAGCTGACCATGGAGACCCAGGTCTCCATGGTCAGCAAATCTGCTTTTTTCTACCTTAGACAGGCAAGGCGGCTGGCCCCCTATCTATCCTGGAACGACCTGGCCACGGTGATCCAAGCCACGGTCATCTCGAAACTGGACTACTGTAATGCGCTCTATGTTGGCCTTCCTCTGTTGGTGACCCGGAAGCTCAAGCTGGTGCAGAACTCTGCCGCCCGATTCCTGTCTGGCACGCCAGCTTGTAGTCACATAACACCCACCTTGCAGGGTCTGCACTGGCTTCCAATCGAGCACCGGATCACCTTCAAAGTGTTGGTTCTCACCTTTAAGGCCTTGCACGGCCTGGGGCCAGCGTATCTGAGGGACCATCTCTCCCCATACTGCCCTACGAGATCACTGCGGTCGGAAGGTATCAACCTCTTAGATGTCCCTTCTGCGAAGTTTGCGAGACTGACAGCAACCCGTAGGAGGGCATTCTCCGTCATTGCACCCACGTTGTGGAATGCCCTCCCCGCTGAAACGCGCGCCATCAAGGACTTGCTTCCTTTTAGACGGGCTTGCAAGACCTACTTATTCCAGCAGGCCTTTGACCTGTAGGTTTTGCCTGCTACATAGCCCGCCATGTTTGTATTCACTACCTGTGGTGTTGTGTCTACACACCAGGTTTTTAACCTCGCTGTTGTCATATTGTGTTTTATTGCCGTGTTGTAAATTGTTAATATGCTGTTTTATTTCGTTTTATCCGGTGCTTGTGTGCCGCCCCGAGCCTCCCGGGAGTGGCGGCATAGAAGCCCAATAATAAATAAATAAATAAAGAGTAGCAGTGTCGACGATGTCGTGTAGGAATGTGAGTAACACTATCTTTTGCACCTTTAAAAATATGCGCCACAGGTATATATTTTTTGCTTTTGCTGGCTTTGGCAAAGCCCTACTTAACTTTGGGTCTCAAGCAGAAGATCACTGTAACTTATTTTTAACCTTTTGACAGAACAGTAAGATTTGTAGCCATGCAGCAGGAGTAGCTTCTTTCAGTGGATGAAGTCTGTTAAATCTCAGACAAATAGGCACAAGGGACTCCATGGCAGGCCTTTTTAAATGTTGAGGGTTTTTCTCTTTCAGGAGGAGTATAATTCTTTCAGTTCTTGGCAGGACTGGATGAAATAAAATTGTCAGGCTTAGTTGTCCTTTCAGGAGGGTGAAGCTCTGAGTTTCAGAAAGATGGGTGCAGGTGTTAGGGAGTTAGACTGGACAAGAAACAGTTTCCGACTATTTGCCTAGTTGTCATCAAAAACACAAAATGTTATTCCTCTTTGATGCAATTTATAGATGAAATGTTGTTGAGAAAATATATGAAAGTATAGAATATATTTGTTTAAAAATGATTCCCTTCCATTTCTATGGGACATTTTATGTTCTGTGGTGTGTGTTATGAGAATATATTACACACATATTTTGAATTGGAGTGTGGAAACCAATCAAGCTTCACTTCATTTTTTCTCCGAATCTCACCTTTTATTTTTCTCTCTCTCACAGTGCAATTTGTGTGTGTGTCTGTATATGTATATATATGTGTATATACAGACACACATATATATATACATATACAGACATGTATATGTGTGAAAAATAATGATATGATTGTAATGTTCTTTGCAATAGTTATGTGTATTCATGTGTTGTATATATTTATTGAATAAGTATATTAAGTACCCTCTGTAG
Source organism: Anolis apletophallus (assembly GCA_030556195.1). Taxonomy (NCBI): domain Eukaryota; kingdom Metazoa; phylum Chordata; class Lepidosauria; order Squamata; family Anolidae; genus Anolis; species Anolis apletophallus. The sequence goes on from JARBWK010000009.1 coordinate 5,847,782, forward strand.
ACTTGAAACCTAATGATGGAAATGCTAGACTAAGTAATTGTAATGAGGAGTGGTTCAAAGAAAGTTAAAATGTACAGAATTGAAGTGAAGATATATCCTTAGATATGATTGTGTATATAGCAGGACAGAAATTTACATTTCAGAGGGGGATTGTGAAAGTATTATGTTTTGTGTATTAGATGAAATGTAAATGAGGTGCAATGTGTGATGCAATGTGTGTATGATGCAATCTGTGTGCCTGGATTTCATCAGCCTACTAGTGACTGTGCAGAACTGAAGTCTGGGTGCTGAAAGAGTTAAAGAGAGATGACGCAAGAGAGAGATGATGCAATACTCTGTGACCAGTATATATAGGAGGCTCCAAGCCAGCTTCTTTCTTCCCATGTGGCTAATGTTAAGTGTTGGATGTCTGTGCCAGTAAAGCTGTTTGTACTCATTCTGGGTCTGCAGAAGTATTTTCTTCCACACAGCTAAGGAGCTCAATATTCTGACAATATATTCTAATAGATGCATTTAGTTGCATATTTAACCCAACAAAGGGCTTTTGTGCATTTTAATTACATTTTAATTATTTGTATTTTTAAAAGCACATATTATTTATTGTGTACTTGATTTTTCTGACTCGCGTATAAAGCCTAAGAAATATGTAGATTATTGAATCAAGACAGTTTTGGTCTCCCAATAAGTTTGGAAGGTATACCGTGGGTTGATGAATGCAAGAAAATTATTTTACAAGCCCAAAGAACATTTTGTTTTTCTATTCCAAATATACAATCCATCACAACTAGTGGGCTAATAGCAGTTGTCTTGGTGGACTCTCCTGTATAAATTATTCTGCAGATTGCCATAGTACCATTCTCCAGTTCTTGCACTTATGCTACCAGAGCTCCTAACATGGTATCTTCTGTCCCATCAAAGCAAACCCAACTTTGACAATACTGCTATTTAGAATTAAGATATCTGTTGTAAGTTAGCAAACATCAACAGCATTTATTTATTTATTTATTTATTTATTTATTTATTTATTTATTTATTTATTTATTTACAGTATCTATATACTACTTTTCTCACCCCTGGGAGGACTCAAACTGGTTTACAAAAATTGATGGCAAAATATAATGCCTTACACCAGGGGTGGTCGCACTTTTTCGGCATGCGAGCTACTTATAAAACAACCAAGTCAAAATGATCTCCCTACCCACTCCTCAGAGAGCCATAAAAGCAAAATATTTGGAAATTAATTTCAGTGAGAGCCATATAATATATTTTAAGACTGAATTCAACTAAATGTGAGTATAATAAGCCCTAGAATTTATTCATAATAATAATGATGATGATAATATTCATTCAGCCTCTGCTACTACTACTACTACTAATAATAGTAACAACAACAATAGGTTCCTATAGTAGAAGGAGACCTCCAAGGGCCATCCAGTCCAACCTCCTTCTGCCATAACGGAAAAACACAATCAAAGCATTCCTCACAGATGGCCATTCAGCCTCTGATGATGATGATGATAATAATAACAACAATGGGTCCCTAGAATATTCATTCAGCCTCTGCTGCTGCTGCTACTACTACTACTACTAATAATAATAGTAATAACAACAACAGTAGGTTCCTAGAGGAGAAGGAGACCTCAAAGGGCCATTCAGTTCAACCTCCTTCTGCCATAAGGGAAAAACACAATCAAAGCATTCCTCACAGATGGCCATTCAGCCTCTGATAATAATAATAATAACAATGACTTCCTAGAATAGGAGGAGACCTCCAAGGGCCATCCAGTCCAACCTTCTTCTGCACCTGGGTGGCGCCGGGATCCTGTGGGGCGGGACTGAGCCTTCCTCCCGCCCTGCCTTCAATCTACCAGGACGCCCTACGCGATCTACCAGTAGATCGCGATCTACCTAATGAGCACCCCTGCCTTACACACATAAACCAAATCCTAAATCAAACCGCATATGACTAAGCATAAAATACAATAGGACAAATTCACCATAGGACATTTAACCATAGGACATATAAAAATTAAAAACACCTAATAAAACATTAAAATTACACAATCCAAACTTGTAGACCGGGTCATCTCAGATGTCGAATGCACATATTCAATATTTACTTCATCTACTGCATTACTTTACTAGTCAAAAGGTTGGTTCCATAACTATGTCTTTCTTCTTAGCTTCCTTTGAAAAAAAAAAAAATAGTCAAGGAAAAAAAGCATATTTGAGTGCTTGCAGTATGACTTGTTAAGTAACCCACATAGTCTGTACATTGCGCTGGTGTTTTACACACACAGAGATACATAGTCTGTACATTGCATTGGGTTTCATTTATATACCTCCATGAGATCCCATGTTTTAAAGCAGGTTACAAAGACAGATAGATTATAGTTATCATTCAACCTTAATCTGGTGTAATCCCCAGATAACAATGAAACCGGTGAGGTGAATGAAAAATGTAGATGCCATAAGAGGTTAGTTAGTTGGATGATTTTATATGTTTAACCCCTCCCCACTTTTTTCCCTTGTTATCTGTGATATTACCTAAGATTAGGGTTGGGTGATACATTTACTGAATATCTCATCTTCATGTCTATTTATCAATTTCACAACTCAGGCTTATACCTGCAAATTTATACCTGCAAAAATCGTATCCATTTCAAAACTTGCAATATACACACAGTCCCCAAGTTACGAACAAGATAGGTTCTGTAGGTTTGTTCTTATGTTGAATGTGCATATAAGTAGGAACAGGTACATTGTTTAAGTGTAACTGCAGCCCCTCAAAAGTATGTTTAGTTTTGCATTTATTTATTTATTTATTGTTTCAATTTATATACCACCATTTCCAAATTGGCTCAGGGTGGTTTACAAAATGCACAAAGTAGCATAGCAGTAAAACGATAAGAACATTAAAAAGCGTAAAAACAATGTTTCTGTCAGCATACCGATTGACGTGGCTTTAAATATTAAATGCCTGCCAGAAGAGAGCTGTCTTACACGCCTTCCGAAAGGCTGGTAGCTCGTTTATTGCCCGAACTTCCGCCAGCAAGGCATTCCACAGGCTCGGTGCGACAATGGAAAAGGCTCTCTGCCTGGTTGATGACAAGTGAAAGGACCTAATGGAAGGGACGTGTAACAGGTTTTGGTCCTCTGACTGAAGGGATCTCTGGGGAGCATATGGGAGAAGATGGTCCCTCAAGTACACCGGCCCCAGACCACATAGGGCCTCAAAGGTCAAGACCAACACTTTGAAGGTGATCCAGTACTCGATTGGCAACCAGTGCAGTTGCTGCAGAGTTGGAGTGATATGGCTCCTGGCCAGTACTCCCACCAGGAGTCTAGCTGCTGCATTCTGCACCAGTTTGAGTTTCCGGATAACTGCCAAAGGTAGACCCATGTAGAGGGCATTACAGTAGTCTAGCCTCGAGATGACTGTTGCCTGGATCACCGTAGCTAGATCACTCCCGGTAAGGTATGGCGCCAGCCGCCTAGCCTGTCACAGGTGGAAAAAGGCGGATCTGCTGACAGTGGAGACCTGGGCCTCCATCGTCAGCAGTGGGTGCAATTGGACCCCTAGATGATTTACTAAGGGTGACGGGTGTAATGCCTCACCGTCCAGAGAAGGCAGCCGGAGCTCACCCCCCTCCCCCGGGCGACCCAGCCATAGGATCTCCATTTTCGATGGGTTCACTCTCAACCGGCTGGCACGTAGCCAACCAGTCACGGCTTCAAAGCACCGCTGGAAATTATCGGGTACCGAGTTTGGCCGGCCGTCCATCCTCAGCACCAGCTGGGAGTACTGATAACACTCCAGACCAAAACTCCACACCAGTTTGGCAAGTGGTCGCATATAGATGTAAATTAATAAAGGGGAGAGAATAGCTCCCTGAGGGACCCCACAGTTTAGCACGAGCCTCTCGGAAACCATACCTCCCCTCTCCACTCGCTGTCCCTGATCCAGGATATAGGATGGGGAATCGTTAACACCTATGTGGAGTTTGTTTCACTGTCTATGCCTCTGCTCAGTAGATTTCATCACACTTTCTGTCTCTGCAATAATTGGATTTGGGGGGGGGGGGAGTCTTGTGGAAGCAAGGATTGTTGATAAAGCTTTAGTTAAGACACCTTTTCCCCATGATAACTCTTCCAGAAGTGAATTTCCCTTCCTTAGGGTAGATTTCTCTCACTTTCTGTCATCTTGCCCTTGTTTGTAATTATAAGTCATTTGTAATTTGGTTCTTTGTAACTCGATGATTGTAACTCGATGAAATAGTTTCAGCAAACTACTTTTGCTGAAACAAAAGTAGTTTGCTCAGCACAAATGCATATATATATATATATATATATATATATATATATATATAGCAGAGAATGGGATGGAATGGGATTTGCTGGAGATCTCTTGAGTCCTGCCCTGCCCTGGAGAGCGGCAGCCGCGGCGCTGCGGCCCCCCATTGAGGGGGTGCTTGGTGTGGTGACCAAGATGGCCGGCGGCCTTGGGAACGCCGAAGAAGGTCGGATGTCTTCATGTCACAACGCAGGCCCTAGCTCCACCCCATAATCACACACTCACAGACAATGTCAATTAACTATTTATTGAATCAAAAGGATAGCAGGAGAAAAGGATGAAATGTTCAATTAGAAAATTAGAATCAGTAAGTCCAAGGCAAAAAACAATTGGTTTCAAAAGCAATCCAAAACGAGTGATCTCAAAAAGCAAGGTCCATAAAAACAAAGCAATGGATTCAAAAGCAAACTTAGTCCATGGAACAAACAAGGCAATTCAAAGTTCTTGGAAGAAACAAGGTCTCTTGGCAGTACTTGGCAAGGCTAGCCCAACTAGGCTTCCAGGGAGCAGCAGACCAACGATACGTCTGTGCAGTAACGACGTGGCCGCCAAACTGAGGAACTTTCCCACAAAGTGCATACTTAATCCCCACCCTTGTGAGACCAGCGCCTCTCCAGGCCCCGCTTCCAATCTCTGCGAGTATCCACAATATTCCTCCTCCGGTCAAAGCTCCTTGCAAGCTCAACACCATCTGCTCCGTTATCTTCCTGGGAACATGCCTCCAACTCGGTTTCCATTTCTTCCTCCGCAGCTGGTGGCAACAAACGCTCTTGGGAACCGAAACCTCCCGGCTTCTCATATTCACAATCTGATGATCCGGAATCTAGCTGGCCTTCATCATCCGAATAAGCAGAAGGCCAGGTGTCGTCCCATTGCAAACTGTCAGTCGGTGATGCATGCCCATCAGCCCCTGCATCCCCTCCATCTTGATCCAAGGTAATCGGGACCCCCGGGGCGGCACCCTGCCCCCGGCTGGAACGGAGGGTGGGTTGCTACACTTCATCCCTTTTGGAGGTCAAACAGAAAGAATGGCTACGTGGGAACAAGCGCCGCAGAAGGCGGAAACGGAATAGGAAGTCGGGCCAAGTTTCATGCTCGACTCCCCGCCCCCTGCGAGAGCACCCAGAAGTCCTCCGAGCTTCTCCCCAGAACAGAGAGACAGATGAGCCGCAGAGCCATAAAACCACTCATACTGTTGACAACAAGCGTGATCTCTACAGAAGAAACAGCGATCCCTGCCAAAGGAAGAGGAAGCACAGGAGATTTCACACGCGAACTTTCTGGGTTGTAAGCTTCGGGATGCGGACTAGATCTGACCTGTCTAGTCTTAGAGACAAATGAAATGAGGAGCCTAAGGCCCCAGGAAAGACAGCCTATAACATTTAATCATCATTTAGTATTTATTAATGTATTGTTTCCTTTCTATTGTGTATTGTTGTTTGTTGTATCGTTCTTACTGGTCTGCCCAGTGAACGTGAACTCTGTAAGTCGCCCGAGCCGTATGGGAGTAGCGACTAACAAGTTTAAATAAATAATAAATAAATAAATGCATCCATTTCAAAAGAATTTATCCCCTCTCTTTTTTTTGAAAGTTTGTTCTTTTGAGGTTTACATTGCAATGAAGGTGAGGCACAGGTTTTGTTAAATAAATATCTCTTGTGGAGACAGGGTGGTTAGTATAATTTATGAAGCAATAGCACTGTGTAGATAGGATGTGCATTAGATGCCCTTCAGAGTCACCACTTTGATCACAGGGAAGGAATGCCGGAAGAAAAGAACTCCATTAAAGGGGAAATCATCTATTTAATGCTTAGTCAAGGAAGTACCTAAACAACAGACACCATGAATCAATGACATGATGAACACTTCCTGGCTAGTGATTAGTCTCTTCCATATTTGTGCATGTCAGGGAGAAGCAGCAGCTCATGAAGCATGAGGAGAAAAAACCTTGGGATAGCAAAGGAGGACAACAGCCAGGCATGGGAGACAGGCGAGTGATGAATCTTTCCCCATGTGTGATGACTAGTTTAATGGGAAATAAAAGACATTTATAAAGTGAGGGAGGTGTGGAAGATCACCATCACAACAGCGCCCTGTCTTGATTTTACTTACAAAAAAGTCTCTTGAGGTTAGGTGTCAGGTAAAGCATAACTAGGGAAATAGATTGCTTCTTGAAATTCAAAGGGAGATAGAAAACCCCAAGGCAGACTGTGACATTTCAATTTTTGTGTTCACGTGTTTAGCTATTAAGTATAGAATTAGTTTTTTTTAAAAAAAATACTGCACCAAAGAAGCAACCTTTCATTGTTTGGGAAAATGCAGACACAAAATGACCACATTTTTTTTATTTATTTATTTATTTATTTGTTAGACTTATACACCGCCACTCCTAGGGGCTCGGGGCGGTTTACAGCATAGTTAAACAGATACAAATAATGGATAAAATGCAGCAAAAACACAATAAAAACACAGTGAAGAATCACAAGCATTCAAAAGCCTACCTAAATAAATGAGTCTTGCATGCCCTGCGAAAGGTATTTAGATTACGGAGAGCCCGTGTCTCCGGTGGCAGAGCATTCCACAGTACCCGGGCGATGACAGAGAAGGTCCTTCGCCTACTTAAAGTCAGGTGAATAGATTTCACACTGGGGATACCTAGAAGTTTTTGGTCTTCTGAACGTAGTGATCTCGGGGGGTTATATGGAATTAGGCGATCCCATAAGTACACTGGCCCCAGACCATATAAGGCCTTGAAAGTAAGAACTAACACCTTGAAGGTGATCCAGTGTTCAATTGGCAGCCAGTGCAGATCCTGCAGAATAGGTGTTATACGCCGGCTCGCAGGCTCCCCCGCGAGCAGCCAGGCTGCAGTGTTCTGAACTAGCTTAAGTTTCCGAATCACGGTCAAAGGTAGGCCAATGTAAAGAGTGTTACAGTAGTCAAGTCTTGAGATGACCATGGCTTGGATTACCGTGGCTAGGTCGTTCCGGGACAGATAGGGGGCCAGGCGTTTCGCCTGTCGCAGATGGAAAAATGCAGTTCTGCTGACAGTGGAGATTTGAGTCTCCATTGACAGCAGAGGGTCCAAATGGACACCCAGGCTTTTTACTGATGATGACGGGTGTAATGCCTCACCATCCAGGGTCGGCAGTTGGATCTCCCTATCGCCCGGGTGGCCCAGCCACAGGATCTCCGTCTTCACCTTCAACCTGCTGGCTCGCAGCCATCCAGTAACGGCTTCAAGGCACTGATGGAAATTATTGGGTACAGAGTCCGGCCGGCCCTCCATCCTCAGGATGAGCTGGGGTGACAATTTTTGATGCTAGCTTTGCCCCACATTTGTTTCTTTTTAACAAGAGTCACGGCCCCCTCCAAGAAATTGAAGAAGTTTTCTTGTAAACACATTCCTATCAAAATACAGTTTCTCTCTCTCTCTCTCTCTCTCTCTCTCTCTCTCTCTCTCTCTCTCTCTCTCACACACACACACACACACACACACAGAGGAACAGAATTCTCAATTAGAACAACTTATTCATTTAAAAGACAGATGTTTGTATTTCAGGAAATGCCTGTATGGCAAATCTCATAAAACTATAAATCCCAGAATTCTATAGAATGTTCATTAAAGGGGAATCAAATTGCTATCAATGTGTGATGCAGACCTCGAAGCAGACATTCTGTTCTGATACACACTTAGTTAGTTCTGTCACAGCTGTGAGTTTACATTAAGTGGGCAGTTCTGATCATATATATATATATATATCCTTTTCTAAATGGGCCAACAAAATGTATAACTGATGTATTCATCCAAATGCATAAAACATATAAAAACAGGGCTCAATGCAGAGAAAAGTAGGGTTCATGCAGGAGGCCCATTAAAAATAAGTAGGACATTAAGTAGAGCATGAGAAAGCCTCCCTCAAGCACAAAATTGGGGTACTGTTCAAGCGCAGCCTCCTGTAAAATAGTTTCTTATATAATTTATGACTATTTGTATTTTCTGCCACAGATATTAAAATGCACAGGGACATCACAGGCCTCTATCCATTTTCACCAGCCCCCTGCTGATCAGTAATACTAGTATACTAAAATATGATAAGTTTCTGACTTTCACACTGAATCGTGTAGGGAGAACAACCACTGACTTTTGCACATGTTTCAGGAAGCACAAGTCTGCAGTCTTGACTAGGAAACTGAAGCTGGGTTGGCTAGACATTTTATCTCTGAGCACTGCAACCTGTCTGATATGTCAACAGTTGGAAATGAAGTGCCATCTATTTTAAGTACTTTTGCCAGAGGGAGAACATTCAGAGATTTGCAGGTGGAAAACCTTAATGTCACATGGCCTCAACCTTGAAGATAATGTATAAAAATACTGTGCGTATCTTCCTCTCCATTCCTTGCATTTTTATCTACATTGCATACAACTCACTTTTACTTTCAGCAGTTGAAGAAGATGAAAATAGAAACATCTTGCTGCAATAATTCTGTTTGCTAATTAAATAGTATTGTGTCATATTGTATAGTATTTTCTAAAATTATTTATTTATTTATTTGGACTTGTACGCCGCCACTCCCGGAGGGCTCGGAGCGGCTTACAATCAGGTAAAACACACAGAGGTAAAAGCATACATATTAAACTAGCTTAAAAAGCAATCAAAGGCTAGCCGGAAAAGGTGAGTCTTGCAGGCTGTAACGGACCCGAGGCACGTTGGGTCACTGTGGCAGGGTAGGGCTTTGGTCACACCCCACCTTTGCCACCAATTGTAAAGACCTGACACCAATTGTAATGACCTAGGTCCAATTATAATAACGTGGTCCACCCTAATTAACAAAAATGCTGCCACCAACCTAATATATTAGGATTTTAAAATTAAATATGATCACCAGCTAGGCTCCTACTGAAATCAGTGACTGAGAGGACTCTCAGAAGAGGAAGAAGTACAATGGAGACTTTCTTCAAAATGAACAGGAAAGAATTTATTAACTAGAAGCAGGCTTTACAATAAGGCACAGAGCTTGATGGTTTACTTCTATTGAGGCAACGAGCGTATGGTTACAGATAAAGTTGTTCAAATGCGTGATGGTTTGCTGGATAACAAAATGTGCTGGAGCGTATGGTTACAGATAAGGTTTTACTAAAGCTTAGATTTTCCTCAATTCTAGTCAGTGCTAAAACTTGACTAAGAATATTACTGTCACCCTAATACTAAAACTAGCGGCGAACAGGTGTTTCCAACCAGGAAATTTTCTACACTAAAAGTCCCCTGAGTCTTGTCTGACAGAGTTAGCTAACTACTGCTAACTCCTCAGTCCCAGAGCCCACCTGCCTCTCTAACCCAGAGACTGCAAGGTGTTTTGTCTGACTATTCCAAGTCAGCCCTACTGGCTCTAAACTATGAGTGTCACCCAAGCTCTCTGGATGTGTTACTATAGAAATGGACTGTATCAGAACACTAGCTGAGGCTTGGATGTTTCTGCTCCAAAACCTCGCTCAAGACTAAACTTTCCTGTCAGGATTTCTCACTCCTACACAGTTTAACTCCTCCACCTTGGCTCTCAGCCAATCTCCTGGGAGACTTTGTAACTAGCCAGAGAAACTCTAAAACCACACCCCCTGTCTCTGGCAATTCCCTTCCTCTAATGGCTGCTGTGTGGAACTCCCTTCCTAAGATGGATGCCGGCTATTCTAACCAGGGAGCCAAACTGCCACACAGGCTTCGGCCTGCTCAGAATGGGTGAGTCCTTACACAGGCCTTGTGGAAGGAGAGAAGGTCCTGCATGGCCTGTACATCACTAGGAAGAGTGTTCCATATTGACGTCGCCACTACAGAAAAGGCTCTGTGCCGGATCGATGTAAGATGGATTGCTTTGAAGGTCGGCACTTCAAGGAGGTTCATTTGTTCGGAACTAAGTGACCTCTGAAGGTTGTAGGGGAAAAGATGGTCCCTCAGATACAGCGGCCCCAGACCATGCAAGGCCTTGAAAGTTAACACCATCACCTTGAAGGTGATCCGGTGCTTGACCGGAAGCCAATGGAGCTTCTGGAGAATAGGTGCTATGTGACATCTCACTGGGGTCCCAGTGAGAAGTCGTGCAGCAGCATTCTGGACAAGCTTAAGTTTCCGGATCACTGACAAGGGAAGGCCGATGTAAAGGGCGTTACAGTATTTCAGTCTCGAGATGACCGTGGCTTGGAGCACCGTGGCCAGGTCGTCTCTGGATAGGTAGGGGGCCAGACACCTAACTTGCCGCAGATGGAAACAGGCGGTTTTGCTGACGCTGGAGACCTGGGCCTCCATTGACAGCAATGGGTCAAAAACGACCCCAAGGCTCTTAACGGAGGATGTTGGGCATAATGCCTCGCCATCCAAGCTAGGCAGACAGACCTCTCCACCAACAGGGTGGCCCAGCCACAGTATCTCCATCTTTAAAGATGAAGATTTTGTCTATGTCCGTTGCATGCACTGTTTAAAATCATAATTGTGTTCCAATACCCTACTGAGCTATGCAATTGACATCAAGAGCCAAATACACTAGTTGACCATCATTTCAATGCCTATGACCAATATAGTGGGCAGGATGGTATTAAGTGTAGAGTCTCATAACTACAGTCCCTTCCAACATAAATGACCCCCTTCTTTTCACTACATATTTCAACTTTTGCTGTGTTTTTCCATCTGCACAGAAAAAAGATCACAGCTAAGTGATCCCTGTTGGCTCGCCATGTGTTTGCCAAAGTAGGGTGGTGAGTAGCACAATTGTGCATTTGACCAGTGGTTGGAAAACTTGCTATTCCAAGTACTGACCAAATCTAAGCTCAGACTGTTCAATCTTCAGCTTGGATCCTGACTGTGTTACCTTGGATCACTGACCCCAATCTGAAGGACGAACAGCACATAAAGGACTTCCATAGTTACTCCTAATCAGTAATAGGAAAGGAAAGGAGAATGTTCCTTGGGTATATCTTAAAATTCGACTTGAAACAGCATGGCTACTTTGGCAGAAGTTGAATGAGCTCTTCTAACTGTCAACTTTATTCCATGTAGGTATATGCTCTTAACTGGGTTATCTGAGTCCACACTGTCCTATAATCCAGTTTAATGTGGATTTTATTCAGCTGTGTGGAAAGGATCTTAGGGTACACCTATAATGTAGAATTAATGTGGTTTGATATGACTTTAACTGCCAGGGATTAAAGGTAAGGAATCATTGAAGCTTCGGTTTAGTGAGGAGCCATCCAGACAGGTTAAAAAAAAGCATGCCTTCCTACTTCTACAAGTGGGGCATCCAGATGATTCCCCACAAAAACACAAATGCTTTCAGTGTGACCTGCCCAAAGTCACTCAGTGCATTCTCACGGCTGAGTGAGGATTCATACCCTTAGTTCCTGAGTTATAGACATGGGCTGTCCAACTTCTACTGGCCCAGAGGCCTGAATTCCAGTCACTGATGACCTGGGGGGCTGTAGGGTCTGCCCCCGCCCCCGCCTCTGCCCCCGCCCTGGCTCTGCCACCTCCCCACCCCTGGCTTCACCCTCTCCCCCAGTGCCCTCTCCCCTCTCCCCTTATTTTTATTTAATATTAAATATATTTAATTCCATCCTCCCCTCTCCCCTTATTTTAATGCATCCCATCTCCCCTTATTTCATCTTTAAATATATTTAATTTTATATTTAATACATGAGGAGAGATGGGGGGAAGGAATGAGGAGCCCCCTGAGGTGCCCCGTGCTTTGGCCTACCTTTTCCAAACGCGCAGGATCCAGGAGTACCCGGACGACGAGAGAGGCGACGACCGACTGCGTCGAAGAAGGTCCTAATCGCGTCTGTGGGCCTCAGTGATCCAGTAGTAGAGTAGCTGAAGAGTATCGTGAGAATATGCAATCCACACGGGATTTAACTGTCAACGCCGGCGTGATCTTGAGTTGACAGCGAAATCCCATGTGGATTGCGTATTCTCGCGATACTTGCTACGAACCCGGAAGTAGGTTTTTTTAATAAAAAAATATTTATTTTATTTTTCAATTTTTATTTTTTATTAAAAAGCTTAGGGGGCCGTAGGGAAGAGGCTGGGGGGCCGTATGCGGACCCCAGGCCGCCAGTTGGACAGCCCTGTTATAGACCAACTGTTACGATGCAAGGACTCGGCCGGCCCCTTAATCACACACACAGAGACGAGCTAAAGGCTAACTACTTTATTGAATATATAGAAACAGTTCAAAAGGTAAATTGTCCATAAAAATAGCAAAAGCAATTCCAAAGGCAAAAGATGCAATAGTCCCAAACGCTTGGTAAGTTTCCAAAGGCTTGGCAAGGCTCCGCTCAGCAAAGCGGATCAAGGAACAAAGCAAGGTTGCAAGGATACTAAACAAGGCTTGAGTAGGCCACTAGCCCGGCTTGGCTCAGTGGTCGAGCTTCGCTACACGTCTGCTCAGATGAGACGTGGCCGAAGTACTGGGGATTCGTTCCCACGGATCCTATACTTAATCTTTCGGCCGAGGTCCCCGACGCTCTAGGCTTCGTCTTCTCCAATCTCTGCTGACAGACCTCGGCCTGTCTAGGCTGTGGTACCATCCCCTTCTGCTAGACTCGATGCTTCGTCTACTATCAAAGGTTCGGCCTTGTCTCCCAGCACCTGGGTCTCTATCTCCATGAGAGCTCTCCTCCCTAGAATCTTCCCAGCCGCTCTCTTCCATGTTTTCACTCACAGGATCCTGTGAGCCTCTCCCACCCGGCCGTTCATAAGTTTCGCTATCACTGCTTTCCATTTGCACCTGGTTATCTGTCTCTTCGTAAGGGCCAGGCCAACCTTCTTCCCATGCCAAACTTTCTGTGGGCGAAGGAGGCCCAATGATGGGAAACTCTCCTTCTTCTAACCCTTCTAAATCCTCTTCAGAATCTAGCTCTGCTGCTGCAGGCCCCAATGCCAATGGGACCCCCCGGTCCTGGCCCCTGGCCCCCAGGCACAAACAAGAACTGCTGTGCTACACCAACACTCAAATTGCTGGTTCTCAATATTATGCATTTATGAATGGACATTATACATGTGAGCTCATACGTTAAACAGTTGGAAACTGGAGTGAATATATTCATGAATTTCTATATAAGAGCAGTAGTGCTTGAGGCAGACTGATTTCTCATTTGAAATAAGGCAGATGTATTTAAAACTTTTCTTCCACATATTTCCATTAGAAACACAATGGAACTGTAAATTTAATATGTAAAATGTCATTCATTTACATTACATTATTAGCTGTGAACGGAGAAAATTGCTACTATATAGGCAATGTAATTCTTCTTACCATGTTTCACATTAATTTTCTTCTTGATTAAATTTTGTGCAGGTGGTATAGTATGCTGGGCAAGGAGAAGGTATCGGTTTGGTGTAAGTAGTTCATGGAGATTTATAAAACAGAGCACTGAGATAATTAAATATGTATTAAGTGGATTAGTTGGTTAGATCCCAAATCTCCGATATGGTTTTTCACAAGGACAAAACGCAAAATGACTGCAAATCCTATGACTTAATCATTGTGATATCTTATTTTCTAAAGCACATAAAGTTCTTCTTTCCATAACAATTCTGATGTTTATATTTTGTGCTGAATGTTCCCCATTTTGCTGGAGGGAGAGACAGAAAACAAAGGTCCAACAGGAAAGTAATTTACTAAGTTAGGTATATAAAAACTGATTTGAAGACCTAGATTTCAAAACAACTTTGGCTGTTTTTCACACTAAATTCTGTATTGGTTGAAGAACAAAGAGAATCGGAGACTTTCATCTTCTGTATGTATGCAGAAATTTTGTATTGAGTCATGTTTTCTTATGATATCACTAAAGTATGAGAGTTTTGGTTTAGTCGCCTGCATTTCTAATGAAAATTCAGTCTTGATTTGTTCTAGGGCCAATTTATTTGTAGCATTTCACCATATCCATAGAACTGGGTGGCTACAGGCCAGCAGGTTGAGGGTGAACCCGTCGAAGATGGAGGTCCTCTCAATTGGTTATGCTGGCAAGACCAGCAGGTTGAGGGTGAACCCGTCGAAGATGGAGGTCCTGTGGCTGGGTCGTCCCAGGGGGGGGGGGGGGAGCTCTGGCTGCCAATAATGGATGGTGAGGTGGTTAGTCCGTCGACACTGGTTAAAAGCCTGGGGGTCCAACTGGACCCTCTGCTGACGATGAAGGCTCAGGTCTCCACCGTGAGCAGAGCAGCATTTTTCCATCTGCGCCAGGCGAGGTGGCTGGCGCCCTACATTTCCAGTGGCGACCTAGCCTTGGTAATCCAGGGCACAGTCATCTTGAGACTGAACTACTGTAACGCCTTTTACATTGGCCTTCCTTTGTCGGTAATCCGGAAACTGAAGATGGTGCAAAATGCTGCGGCTCGACTGCTGGCTGGTGACACTAATATGCTACATCACACCAGTCCTCCAGCGTTTGCACTGGCTTCCCATGGAGTACTGGATTGCCTTTAAAGTGCTGGCGTTAACCTTTAAGGCCTTGCATTGTCTGGAGCCAGTGTATCTGAAGGACCTCCTCTCCCTGCACATTCCCCAGAGACCACTACAGTCCATGGACCAAAACCTACTGGAGGTTCCATCACTCAAGATTTGCCGATTGTCATTGACTCGGTAGCGCACCTTTTCTGTAGTAGCGCCTACCCTGTGGAACGCTCTCCTGGCAGAGGCACGAGCAATAACTGAGTTACAGGCCTTGAGGAGGGCCTGTACGACCACCCTGTTCCGCCAGGCATTTAATCTCTAAGGTTGTGCTTTCCATTCTGGTCCTAATCTGTTTTTATTCTGTTTTTAACTACGTTGTGTTGTGTATTCATTGTTGTGAACCACCCTGAGCCTTTCTGGGAAGGGTGGTATATAAATCAAAATAATAAATAAATAAATAATAAATAAATAATAAACTCTTATCTTTTTCCACATCTCAAATGAGTTGATTCTCTTCCTATATTCTTTCTTCCCTGTCCAACGTTCTCAGCAATATCTAGAAATGGTAAGTGCAATGGTATGGGCAATCTTAACTTTAGTTTTAAATTTTACATATTTGTACTTTGGACCATAGATAGTTCCCAAGTTACAAACATCTGACTTACAAACAACTCAGTTAAGAACAGGAGTGAGACAACAGGAAGTGGGAGAAATCTACACGTCAGAATGGTAATCATTCGTGAAAGAGTTATCATGGGGGAAAGGTGTCTAACTGAAGCTTTATCACTCATTCTTGTTTCCACAATATGCCATAACCCCATTATCACAGCAACAGGAAATGAGGTGAAATATTCTCAACAGGAGCGCAAACAGCAAAACAAACACCACAGAGGTATTAACCCTTCCCTGTGCTCACCAAAGATAGATAGCTGGATATAGATATAGATGTATAGATGGCTGGAATGACACTGTAATCCACTCTGAATCCCCTTTAGGGTGAGAAGAGCGGAATAGAAATAAAATAAGTAAATAAATAAATAAATGATCACTCCCTCCTTCCACCTAGATGCGAATTTCTTACTTTAATCCCATCTAGTATCTCAAGGACTGCCTGTTTGATTATAAAGACCTTAACCACTTTAGTTAAGTTTCTTTTAAAAAAATAAAAATAAAAAGAATCTTACTTTTTTTTATTGATTGATTTTGATTTTATTTGTCACGTTTCTATACCGCCCCTCTCAGCCCGAAGGCAACTCGGGACGGTTTACACAGGCAGTCTCTGCCCTCAATACAACACAAACAACAAGGCAACCCCCCCAAACCATATAATAACAAATTAACAATTAAAAACATTCAATTGCAGTCTCAGCGTCATGTTGAAATCAGTTTTCATCGCATTGTCGTCATTCCATATATCTCATTAAGCCTTATATTTCATCAGCAAATGCCTGCTCAAACAGCCAGGTATTTGGCAGCCACATTTCTTTTGAAGAAGTGTATATCACACTAAATTGACTGAGATAGTCTTTCAGAGGAGATGGCAAGAAACACCTGATATGAGACAATTCAAACAAGGCCATAGTGTATAGCTTTAGTCCAGTCAATGACCTTCTGTTCATTCCCCGGGATCTGTCAGCTTTTGTTGCATTTAGTATTGCTGTCACCGCATAAATTTGCATTTATTTGCAGATCTCCGTACCATTTGCGTGCTGAGAAAAATATTGTTGTCTAAAAATATCAAAGGAAAAATAGTCAAATAAATTGGGGAACTTTTTTAAACCTCATGAAATTTTCTTACTTTGTCTTTTCCAGCAAGAAAGAAAGAAAGAAAGAAAGAAAGAAAGAAAGAGGAAATAAAATGGACTTTTAACAGATTACAAACTTTAAAAAGATTGATTTAAGGGCTGCCACATTCTGATGTATTGGTTTACACTCTGCCGTATTGTAATGTGTCATTTTGGGCAACTTTCATGCTTTATTTCCTTGGCATTTCTGATATGATATGACACACAACATGACTGATCTAACCTCATAGGACCTAAGCAAACATGATGTTTTAGAAGAGCAATTTCCCCAAAGAGCTATCACAACTTGCTTCAGAAATGTTGCTTGTCATAATGTGGGCTCATCTTAATTCAAATATGAAATGAGAAAATGGGAATTTGAAATAAAATAGGGGAGGAACAGTCCCCTGATGAACTTGCACAGTGTTTCCCAACCTTTTTTGAGCCGCGGCACACTTTTAACATTAAAAAAATCCGGGGGCACACCACCAACCAAAATGACACAAAACGACACTCTAACAAAAGTAAAGAACAGCGGGGATGTGGGGCAGCTGCTGGGAGTGCCAAAGCTGGGAGGGGGAAGAGCCAGCCTGCTGGGAGTGCCAAAGCTGGGGGGAGGGGGAAGCCAGCCAATGCTGGCTTGGCACTGCCATGCCTGTGGGAGAGCTGAAGCCGGGGGAGGGGGGCGGAGCCAGGCCGTGCCCTGGCCCAGCCCCCTCCCATCAGCTCTCCCAGCAGCCCAGAGGGGGCAGTGCCAAGCCAGCGGTGGCAGAGCCAGCACAATGCTGGCTTGGCACTGTCCCCTCAAGGCTGGAGAAGCTGTGGGAGAGCCAAAGCTGGGGGAGGGGGAGAGCCAGGCTGTGCTATGCCCCTCCCCCTCTCCCCAGCTTCAGCTCTCCCAGCAGCTTCTCCAGCCTTGAGGGGGCAGTGCCAAGCCAGCGGTGGCAGAGCCAGCACAATGCTGGCTTGGCACTGTCCCCTCAAGGCTGGAGAAGCTGTGGGAGAGCCGAAGCTGGGAGGAGGGGGCGGAGCCAGGCCACAGCATGCCCCGCCCCCTCCCCTCAGCTTCAGCTCTCCCAGCAGCTTCTCCAGCCTTGAGGGGGCAGTGCCAAGCCAGCAGTGGCAGAGCCAGCACAATGCTGGCTTGGCACTGTCCCCTCAAGGCTGGAGAAGCTGTGGGGGAGCTGAAGCCAGGGGCAGGGGGCAAAGCCAGGCCATGCCATGCCCCCCCCCCCCCAGCTTCAGCTCTCCCACAGCTGAAGCCGAGAGAGGAGGAGGAGCATGAGCGGTAGACGGGCTTCAGTGGGCGGGGCTCCTCCTCTGCGTGGCTTCAGCGAGCGAGGGTCGGGAGTCATGGTGGATTGGAGGCAGGCTGGAGAAATGGCCGAAGGGGGTGACACCCCAGCCCCTTCTTCTTTTTCTTCGCCACCGCCTGGCCCTTCCTCCTCCTCCCCCAAGCAGCAGGAGTTCGGCAGGAGGAGGGGGGAAGGAAGGGGGGCAGAGAGCTTTTCTCGTGGCACAGCAGGAGGTCCGTCACGGCACACTACTATGCCGCGTCACAGCGGTTGGAAAACACTGAACCAGCAGACATGGTAACCTCTCAAACAAAATGAGGGGGATGTCACCTCTGACCAAGAGATCCTCCCCCCCAATTAAAAACAAAGAATGGCTAGTTTACCTACAGCAAACTAGCTGTGGAGACACCATTGTTCTCATTTACTTTAACGGAAGGAAGCACACTATGAATAAAAGAATAAATTTGCATGCAGAAATGAGCCCGTGATCACACAAACAGAACATTTTTCAGGGGCAAATGGGAATTCCAAATGGGAACACTGAAAATACCGGGTTTGAACTTGGAATGGAAAATGGCTGATCGGGAAGGACTAAAGTATCTCTCTCTCTCCTCTGTTCTTTTCAACTGGGGTTGATAATCTATCACATACATTTGCATCTAAAGTGAAGTTAGTCCCTTAAGCAAAGCTTACTGCACTTGGGTAGCATTAATGTTGAGTAGAACTTCATGACATCTTTTTTTTCATCTAATAGAAACTGTCTGAAGATAAAGAGGAGGGCATGCCATCTTGTCATATTACATGATTGCCTTGGAGTCCTTCCGTAACAACAGTTGTAAATTGTAGATCTCAGAAGCTGCCTGCAGGTTTTGTACACCTGAAGAAGAAATGAAGGAAATTGAGGGATTTGAAATATAAATAATATCCTTTAAACCTGCCAGCTTCCCTTTTTTAAAACCATAGAATTGTTTGGAGACCTCTTAAGGGTCAAAGGAACATGGGTGATTTTAAAAAGGGGAGTACTCATTCCAGTGCAAGATCCTCTTTAAGGGGATACACATACACACACATATGTGAATGTGTGCATATTTTTGTTTGTTTGTTTATTTATTATTCACTTTTATATACTGCTCCTCCCTACAGGCTCGGGGCAGCTTACATAAAACTATAAAGCATACATAAAACCATTTAATTGCATAAAACACAAGGACATGGATAGAAATTATCAGGAGGCGCTTAGATTGAAGGCCTGGTTAAAGAGGAGCGTCTTGCAGGCCTTCCGGAAAGGGGCCAACTCTGTAATAGCGCGAGCTCCATCTAGTAACTCGTTCCATAGAGTTGCGCCACTACGGAGAAAGGTCTTTGTCTTGTTGAAAGGCAGCAGGAACGGGCTGATGGAATCACCAAGAGTGTTTTGTTCTTCTGATTGCAGTGATCTCGGGGGAATGTATGGGGTGAGGCGGTTCCTCAGGCACACTGGCCCTAGATCATACAAGGCCTTGAAGGTCAAAACCAGCACCTTGAAGACAATCGGGTACTCTACTGCAGGGGTGCTCACACTTTTCCAGCGTGCGAGCTACTTATAAAACAACCAAGTCCCAAAGATCTACCTACTCAGAGATCTACCTACAAAGATCTACCTACTCACTACTCAGAGAGCCATAAAAGCAAAATATTAAGAAATGTATTTCAGTGAGAGCCATATAATACATTTTAAGACTGAATTCAACTAAATGTGAGTATAATAAGCCCCTGAGCATTCCTCAGAAATGGCATGGGAACCATACAAACTGTGCCTGCGTTCTGCCTGGGATCTACCAGGATGCCCTTCGAGATCTACCAGGACGCCCTTCAAGATCTACCAGTAGATCACGATCTACCTAATGAGCACCCCTGCTCTACTAGTAACCAGTGCAATTGCTGTAAAATTGGTGTAATATGCTCTCTTGCCAATGCTACCACCAGCAATCAAGCAGCAGCATTTTGCACCAGCTTAAGTTTCCGGATTTTCGACAAGGGAAGGCCAATGTAGAGGGTGTTACAGTAGTCTAGCCTCAAGATGACAGTCGGCTGGATCACCATAGCTAGATCACTCCTAGATAGGTAAGGAGCCAGTCGCCTAGCCTGTCAAAGATGGAAAAATGCAGACCTGCTAACCGTGGAGACCTGGGTCTCCATCGATAGCAGTGGGTCCAATTGGACCCCCAGGCTTTTTACCAAAAACGACGGGCTTAACCAGGGTAGGCAACTGGCACTCACCAACACCAGGATGACCCAGCCATAGGATCTCCATCTTCGAAGGGTTCACCTTCAACCAAAACAATTGTTTTGCCAATAGTTATGTTTTCAAAGTAAAGGAATTTCTGTTTAAAAATATCTGGACAAAATTAATGTGATCCTTATGCAGATGCAACCATATATTATGCTAACATAAAGAAGCCATAATGGGTGGGAAAGGCACAGAAAACCATATCCATCACAAAAGCAAACTGGCCTGCTGGAAGCGAGAAAGCTAAGCAGCTGTCTCTCATGATAGTGATTGTCTACACTTCCTCTACGATCCCTCTTCAATTACCATAATATTTCTTACTCCTTCTACTCCACTGTTGCCTACATTGCTGAACTGTATCACTATAGTTCTTCCAACAAACAGGTTCATGGTTGTTAGTACGAACATCTATACCAAGCAGGTAAGCCCTGTGGAAAACTGCTCCCAGAGCAGTCCTGATTTTAGCACTGGAGTTTTGTCCATTGACCTAGAACCAGACTGCCAAAAGATCACATCCTTCTTGTCTCCACCACCTCCACTCCTAGCTGGCCATATTCAAGTTCCTGACCATAAGGAGTGCCTTTGCTGATGTCAAAATCAGGTGCCTGTGTGACTAGCAATAAGTGGTTGTCCTGCACAAACTCCATTTTTACATCTATAGAGGTGCTCACAACAAGCATGAGCATGGATACTAGAACTCCGTGGCTGGATAGGAGAACTGGCAAAATCAATGCAGTCATGATCTATCCCATTCACCTGGAATGAGCAGTGTAGATAAACCGTGATGACAGCAGTGTTCATCTGGACAGTTGAATCTTATTTATTTGTTAGATTTATTTGCCACTACTCCCAGCCGGCTCGGGGTGGCTTACATCAAGAACCAAAATAAAACGACAAATCTACAGCAACAATAAAATCACAGAAATAAAACAATTCCTAAGAGATAACACAAGTCCTAGGAGGTAGCACATTACAGCTCAAAGACCTGCTGGAATAGGACTGACTTGCAGGCCTTCCGAAAAGCCAAAAGATTGTGCAAGGCTCGAACCTCCAGAGGTAGTGCGTTCCAGAGAACTAGGGCGATGATGGAGAACGCCCTTCTTCATGTTGAAGTTAGGTGGTATTGCTTAACATTGTGCACGGCTAGAAGATTCGACTCTTTGGATCTAAGTGTTCTCATGGGATGGGATGGGATGGGGTTAGGTGGTCCCTCAGGTACACTGGCCCCAGACCATACAAGGCCTTGAAAGTCAAGACTAGCACTTTGAAGGTGATCTGGTACTCAATAGGAAGCCAGTGCAGTTCCCGCAGAATTTGTGTAATATGGCAGCTTGCAGGGGCTCCTGCGAGCAATTGAGCTGCAGCGTTCTGCACCAGCTTGTGTTTCCAGGTCACCAACAGAGGCAAGCCAATGTAGAGAGCATTACAGTAGTCTAACCTTAAGATGACCGTAGCTTGGATTACTGTGGCCAGGTCGTGCCGAGACAAGTAAGGGGCCAGCCTCCGAGCCTGACTTAGATGGAAAAATGCCACTCTGCTGACAGTGGAGATTTGGGCCTCCATTGACAGCAGAGGGTCCAAAAGAACTCCAAGGCTCTTTACTGAAGACAACGGGCATAACGCCGTGCCGTCCAGGGTTGGAAGCTGGACATCCCATCTTGTCGCATCAAATCAAATTAATTATGTTTTATACCCATTTACAGCATTATAATGATGCAGCATTTTTCAGTGATGATTTACTGAAATATAAAACTATTTACATGTGTATGTATGCGCATGCATCAAGTGAGCTATTATGAATTCAAGTCATGGGTTTAATCATTGCAATAACACAGGAGACAACAAGAACAGTAACTGCAAGAGTCACAAGCAAACATAACTCGTACTGTGGCAACAAGGCATTAACGAAAAGTGATCACTGTGGGATTAGTGTTACAGCTCTTAAACAGTAAAAGTAACAAGGACAAGAGAATACTTGAAAAGAACATATTTTTAGCCAGAAGTAGATGTAGGCCAAAAGGGATGAGAAAAAGTTTGTGTACTTAAATGAAAAGGAAATATGTTGGATTCACAATTTCCTATAAGAAAATGTGAAGCACATTTTGCTCTTGGAATTTAGCATGTTTCGTCTTGCTGTTTTGCTGGAGGAAAACATAGAATTCCAAGGATAAATTTGAAAACTTGAATACGAAAATGTTTATACAGTGTTTGTTGAGATCCAGTGTCCAAGAAGCCAGGCCCATGAGCAAAAAGAGATAACAAAAGGTTTATTGAACAACAACTGGGGAAAGGACGAACAAAAAAGTAGCCAACTCGGCTCAAAACCCCTCAAAAATCCCAGGGAAAGACAACAAAGCAGCCCAAAACAAACAATAGACGTCCGTCTGCGATGTACGTAGGGAGAATCCAGTAGAGTAATCATGAAATCCGGTCCAGAAGTCCAAAGCAGGAGAAAGCCAGATGAAAAAAAGGAGACGATCCAAGGCAATCAGGAGCTGAGTATACATGAATAGCACAAATCAGAGCCCCCGTAACATACAATGCCAGCCTCCCTCCATTTCATACAATACCAGGTTCTGTAGCAGGAACTCACGTAAACTCAGCGGAGATCAAGCCCCGCCTCTGGGACACACGGCAGATAACTAAACAGAAAAGCATACATTGAATTCCAAACCCCCCACCTTTGCCCAAACAGCAGCTCACCCCAGGAACAAAGTGGATAAATAGCCCATAACTCACGAGTATCAGGGAAACTGGAACAAGGTACTTGATATCAGGAACACAGAAGAGTCAGAAACAAAAACCAGACATCAACTCTTTGACCGCCGCAAAAGCAGCCCCCAAAACTCATTTCTTATATAGCACTTAAACATCACTGTCTTCTGAAGAGTCCCCAGCTGCTGTATTTCCTACAGCTGCGGTGCTCTGTGTTTGCCTCCACTCTTGCCAACACTGTTGTGTGCTTAAAGAGTCCCACTCTGTTTCTGAACCCCCAGAAGGCCAGAATAAATTTATGTATTTATTTATTAGGCTTCTATGCCGCCACTCCCGGGAGGCTCGGGGCGGCTCACAACGCCGAGTAAAAACAGCATACGAACAATATTATAAGTTAAAACATAGCATAAAAACATCACAAAATACAAAATATCGCAAAAAACAGCAGGCATTAAAAACCTGGTGTAAATGTAACACCACAGGTAACAATTTACATACAAGGCGGGCTGCGCACAGGTAAGACTTACAAATCGAAGGCTTGTTGAAATAGGTAGGTCTTGCAAGCCCACCTGAAGGGGAGCAGCTCCTGGATTGCGCACATTTCCGTGGGAAGGGCATTCCATAATGTGGGTGCGATCACAGAGAACGCCCTTCTGCGGGTTGCTGTCAACTTAGCAGGCTTTGCAGAGGGGACATCCAAGAGGTTGGTACCTTCCGACCGTAGTGATCTCGTAGGGCAATATGGGGAGAGGCGGTCCCTCAGATACGCTGGCCCCAGGCCATGCAAGGCCTTAAAGGTAAGAACCAACACTTTGAAGGTGATCCGGTGCTCAATTGGCAGCCAGTGCAGATCCTGCAAGGTAGGTGTTATGTGACTACCAGCTGGCGTACCAGACAGGAGTTGGGCGGCAGTGTTCTGCACCAGCCTGAGCTTCCGGGTCACCGACAAAGGAAGGCCAACGTAGCGCGCGTTACAGTAATCCAGTCTGGAGATGACCGTGGCTTGGATCACCATGGCTAGGTCGTTCCGGGATAGATAGGGGGCCAGCCGCCTTGCCTGTCTGAGATGGAAAAAGGCAGACTTGCTGACCGCAGAGACCTGGGCCTCCATGGTCAGCTGGGAGTCCAAGTGGACTCCCAAGCTCTTTACAGAAGGCGATGGGCATAATGCCACACCGTCCAGGGTCGGAAGCTGGACATCCCCATCACCCGGGCGACCCAGCCACAAGATCTCTGTCTTCGCCGGATTCACCCTCAACCTACTGGCTCACAGCCATCTAGTAACGGCTTCGAGGCAGCGCTGGAAATTATCGGGGACGGATCCAGGCCTGCCCTCCATCCTCAGAATGAGCTGAGTGTCATCAGCGTACTGGTGACACTCAAGCCCAAAACTCCGCACCAGCTGTGCAAGCGGCTGCATATAGATGTTAAATAACAGAGGGGAGAAAATGGCCCCCTGCGGGACTCCACAAATTAATGGAGAGCCCTTGGAGACCACCTCAAATCGCTATCAAAGCCACAAAACGTGTCCGAAGTAGATTCTTCGTTACACACATCCCTTACTTCCTGAACCAATGTTGAATCTAACTCAGTATCACTTTCCTCTGACCCCATTTCTTCTTCTCCAGAAAAACCCTGAAAAGTGTCTGAATCAGAAGGTGCTCTAAGTATTTGCCAAATTCTTTTCCTCTGTTCCAGTCCTTCCACACTAGAATCACTAGCAGCCCTTTCCCTTCCAGCTGCAGAGTCCTGATTACCCAGAGCCACACCCCAATCCATACTATTGCTTGATGCTATTGAGCCAGTATCTTCCCCAATACTACTAGTAGTAGTAGCTGAAGGCTCAATCACAACAGTGTTCCCTCACTACTTTGCGGTTCACTTATTGCGGACTCCCTGTTATGCGGATTTCAAAAAATATTAATTTAAAATATATATCGTGGTATTTTCGCTGTTTTGTGGGGTTTTGCCACCGCCACTCTCCAAGGCACTTTCCCTCCTCCTCAGTCCTCTCTCTCTCCCTCCAGCCTTGAAGGGCCTTTCCTTCCTTTCCTTCACTTTATTTTAAGTTTATGAAGACTTAAAATAGTTTATAACTAGTAAAAATAATGTATAAATATTAAAATAAATAGAGCATCCCTATATCACAGCTTTTCACTTATTGCGGAAGGTCCTGGAACCTAACCTGGAACCTAACTGTAACAAGAAACTTTTGTTTCAAAAAGGGCTGAAATTAAGGAAAACATAAGCAGGCCCGGATCAGGCCCTTTTGCCACCCTAGGCCAAAGGGTCTGCCTCCGCCCCTCCCCCCAGCTCCGCCCCTCCCCCGGCTCCGCCTCTCCCCCTGGCTCTGCCCCTCCTCGCCGGATTGAAGGAAGGAGAGCGGGGCAAGGAGGAGAAAGAGGCACCCTCCTGCCGCGCGTCCTGCGCGCCGCCCACCCCTTTTTGGCAGGGCTGGCGCGACTCCTCTCTGCCTCCTCCCTGGCGTGGCGTCGCCAGGCAGGGAGGAGGAGACGAAGCCGCGCCGCTGCCCTCCTCCCTTGCGTGGCGTGACGACGCAAGGGAGGAGGGCCGGCAGCGTGACTTCTCTTCGCCTCCTCCTCCCTGCCTGCCGATGCCATGCCACGCCAGGGAGGAGGCAGAGAGGAGTCCCGCCGCCGCCCCTCCTCCCTTGTGTCGCGCCAGCCCCGCCAAAAAGGGGTGGGTGGCGCGCAGGACGCGCGGTGGGAGGGCACCTCTTTCTCCTCGCCCCGCCCTCCTTCCTTCAATTCGGCGAGGAGGCGGGGAGGGGCGGAATAAGGAGCGGAGCCAATCCTCCCTCCCTCCCTCCTAAAGCAGAGCAAAGGGAGAGGGCGGCCGCGCATGCGCCCTTTTGGGGGGGATTTTGGGGGGGATTTTTTTAAATTTGGGGGCCCGGATCCACTGCCCCCCCAAATGTGCCGCCTGAGGCCATGGCCTCGGGTGGCCTTATGGGTAATCCGGGCCTGAACATAAGCAGCCTTAACTGTCTGTAAAAGGTATATAAAGGATAGAACAGGTAAGAGAAGCAGAACCGGCATGTATAGCCAAAAATTGTGCCAAGAAAAATGTATCATACATATTGAAAGGCTCGGGAACCAATATCCTAATTCTAAATTGAGTTGTGGCTTTATTGCTTGGGTATGAATTGTGATGCGGCCAGCTCATTTAAAAGCAAAAACCCTGTGTTTGGTGTGAAATAACCAATTCAAAAATCAGCATGTGAACGGAGAGCTGAGCCAATGCAACAAAAGCATTCCAGGGACAATATGATCAATAAATTGCTAGATGTGTCATGAGTCTGATTATCATATCCCGGATCCAGTGAAAAGGACATATGTACCATCATCAGAAAGGTCAGCACACATGGAACTGCTGTAATCAAGGCAAACATATATTCTGTCAAACTGTAGAAAAAGTATAAACTTGAAACCAATTGCTGATTCTCATTAGAGAATACCAGATGAACGAGAGTCGGTATTCTCAATAGTTAATTCAGTGCATTCCTAAAAAGACTTCTCAGAATGGGTGCACATTGTTCTGATGCTGAATGTGGCATCTTCACTGAATCCAGAGGGTTATGTCCTGTCAAAGCATTAATTCATCTATAAATCTAAATTTCTGACCAAATCTTTCAGTTTTACCAATTAAAATGGTAACTATTAATCTCATTTCGGCATTACTTCCCGAATGAAGTTTCTTAGGAAGGACTCATCCCACGCTTTTTACAAGCGCGTTGATGACTAAAAAGGCCAATCTGAGATAGGCAAGTCCGGTTGAAGAAAGCACAGCAGAAAGTCTCCTTGGGTGATGTTGTTTCCAAGTTGTGGTTCTTTCTGCGTTGTCGTTTCTCTTCGAGACCCGTTCGGAGTGTCTTCTCGAAAGAGGCCGCAGCATTGTGGATAGTGCATCCCCATGCCTCCCGATGTGAGGCCAGGGTGAACCATTGTTGGTGATCAATCTGGCCGAGTCTGAGATGTTGTTTCAGGGAGTCCTTATATCTCTTTTTGGGGGGCGCCTCTCCTGCGCTGACCCGTGGCGAGTTCACCGTAGAGTAGTATCTTTGGGAGATGGTGGTCCTCCATCCTAGAGATGTGCCCTGCCCAGCACAGGTGAGTTCTCAATAGCATAGCCTCAATGCTGGTGATCCCTGCTTGCTCAAGGACATCAACATTCGTCACATAGTCGGTCCAGTGTATATTTAGGATTGTGCGAAGACAGCGCTGATGAAAGCGTTCGAGGAGTCGTAGGTGTTGGCGATAGATGACCCATGTTTCAGACCCATAGAGGAGAATAGACAGTATGATAGCTCTGCACACACTGATTTTGGTGCTTTGCCTCAGGTTCTTGTTACCCCAGACTCTTTTGTGAAGCCTTCCAAATGCACTCTATGCCTTTGCTAATCTGTGATCTATCTCTTTATCAATCTTGGCATCTGAAGAGATGATGCTTCCCAGGGAGGTGAACTGCTGAATGGACTTAAGCACAGATTTGCCTATGCTGACGTGGGGATGATGGTGTTCTTCCTGTGGTGCGGGCTGGTAGAGAACTTCCATTTTCTTCAGGCTGACTTCCAGCCCAAACAGCTGGGATTATTATTATCTATTATTATTAATAATAATAATAACAACAACAACAATACCCAACTTTTTCTCTCCCCAAGGAGACTCACAAATATCACCTGCATTGCAGCATG
This sequence comes from Anolis apletophallus, assembly GCA_030556195.1. Lineage (NCBI taxonomy): Eukaryota > Metazoa > Chordata > Lepidosauria > Squamata > Anolidae > Anolis > Anolis apletophallus. Next base: position 5,875,356 of record JARBWK010000009.1, read on the forward strand.
AAGTGTAGAGTGTTTTCAAAAAAATGGAGCCAATTTGAAATAGCTATATGTCTGTAACCGCAAGCCACTCATGCATCAAACCCTTACCCTTTGAAATCCTTTGTGGCATGGAGTTTCAAAGGATCGCTGCTAGATAATCCCTAGTCTCAGTGATTTTTAAAATGGCAACCAGGCAACATAAAGTCTAAAGAGATATTCTCCCTTTGCAGAGTTATTTTTTAGATTTCTTTTTGGCTCAAAATGGTTAATGAAGCTTTATAACTCATTAAATCAGTTGTAACTTTTTGTGCACAACATTTGGGGATCCTTGTTCTTCTCCTTACACTCCTCTCTGATGCTGAAAAATATGCTCCGGATAGATTGCCAACGATTGCAACAGAGAGATGGTAACTACTGTTGTGCCAAATTAAACTAGCTCAGCGTTGAAGTTACACCTAAGCTGGGAACTATATACATTTGGTCAAAAATCAGTATGTTGTTTACATATTCACAGGGCTTATTTGAAATGCACAGCTATTATTGCTCTATGGCTGCAATTTCACATACATCTCTTGACCCTATGGTACATTTGTTTTTATTTTAATGCATTGTGTTGTACTGCGTTGCATTTAAATCCCATCCTTCTCCCAAAGTTCAAGTTGCAACATATCAGAACAATCTGCAGCTAAAAATGATGTGTACAAAGATTTAAAATAATTAATTGACAATTTTCTTTGAAAGCCCAGAGGTAAAGCAGTTTAAAACACATATAAAACATAGAAAGGCAGATAAAAGCACAGCACGCCCCATTAAAATCTCCTTCTGCCACAACAAGTTATGAGCCAAATGTCTGCCGCCTGCCAGCAGTAAGACATACTTGTTTCCTATAGGCAGTTGCCTTACTTATTTATTCAACTGGCTCCATTTTGTGTTTCTTTTTCTGACTGTAAAGCAGTGTGTAGATGAAGATTGGTTTGGTTTAAGGCAGTCTTTCTCAACCAGTGTGCCGTGGCACACTAGTGTGCCGTGATGGACCTCCTGCTGTGCTGCGAGAAATGTTCTCTGCCCCCCTTCCTCCCCCCTCCTGCCGAACTTCTGCTGCTTGGGGGAGGAGGAGGAAGGGCCGAGCAGTGGCGAAGAAAAAGAAGAAGGGACTGGGGCGCCGCCTCCTTCGGCCGTTTCCCCAGCCAGCCTCCAATCCGCCATGATTCCCACCATGACTCTCGCCCCTCGCTCGCTGAAGCTGCGTGGAGGAGGAGCCCCGCCCACTGAAGCCCATTCACCGCTCATGCTCCTCCTCTGTAGGAGAGCTGAAGCTGGGGGGAGGGGTGGGGCATGGCGCGGCCTGGCTCTGCCCCCTCCCCCGGCTTCGACACTCCCAGCAGCTGCTCCAGCCTTGAGGAGACAGTGCCAAGCCAGCATTGTGCTGGCTCTGGCCCCGCTGGCTTGGCACTGCCCCCTCAAGGCTGGAGCAGCTGCTGGGAGAGATGAAGCTGAGGGTAGGGGGCAGGGGCATGGCGCAGCCTGGCTCCACCCCCTCCCCGGCTTCAGCACTCCCAGCAGCTGCTCCCAGCAGGCCACCAACCCCCAGCCATTCTTTACTGTGTTAGAGTGTCATTTTGTGTCATTTTGGTTGGTGGTGTGCCCCCAGATTTTTTTTAATGTTAAAAGTGTGCCGCGGCTCAAAAAAGGTTGAGAAACACTGGTTTAAGGGATGGAAAGAAATTCTGATGAACTTCTTGATGAAAGTTGTGTTTTCATGTCAACCAAGGTTTACTTTGAGAAAATTAGCACCATGCCTCCCACGAAAACTTTTACACATCCATCAAACTCAAGGTGCATTTTTCAAGAAATAAAATTGTCAGAAAACAATGTGCATAGTTAAGATATGACCATTTAAAATAAAGTGCATACGATTGGCAAAAAAAAGCACAGAAACATCCTTTAATTCAGTGTTTCCCAACTGCTGTTCCACAGCACACTAGTGTTCCGTGAGCGATCACCTGGTGTGCCGTGGAAAAACCTCTCTTCCCCCCTTTCTCCCCCCTCCTCCCGAACCTCTTGGGGGAGGAGGAGGAGGAGTATAAGTCGGTGCTGTGCGTCAAGCCCAAGGTCCACATCTACTGCGTGCCACCCAGGGCCTCCAACCGGGGCTTCCGGTGAGTCCAGGGAGAAAGGAAGCAAAGCCCACCACCAAGGCCCGCCCCTTCTGCCTCCTTCACTCCCTCCTCACTCACTCAGGGCGGCGGAGTGGCAGCTCGACCAGCCGGCCTGGAGCAGGCGCATGCGCATCACCACCAAGGGGAAGACAGCCTACATCAAGCTGGAGGACAAGGCTTCCGGTAGGGAGTTCAGGCTGCGTGGCCGTCTGCCGGGAGGGCTTTGGCGGTGCCTTCCTCCCTGACAGAATGGGGCCAAACTGGATGGCCTTTGGAGTCCCTTCCAGCTCTATGATTGCATTATTATTGTTGTCATTATTGTGTTGTTCTTATTGTATCATTATTATGAAGCAGAGGCTGTGTGGCCATCTGTTGAGAAGACTTTGATTGTGTCTTCCTCCCTAGCAGAAGGGCTGGACTAGATGGCCTTTGGGGTCCTTTCCCGCTCTAGGATTGCATTATTATTGTTGTCATAATTGTGTTGTTATTATTATTGTATCATCATTCTTATGAAGCAGAGGCTGTGTGACAATCTGTCAGGAGAGCTTTTGTGTCTTCCTCCCTAGCAGACGGGCTGGACTGGATGGCCTTTGTGGTCCCTTCCAGCTTGAGGATTGCATTATTATTATTATTATTGTCATTATTGTATCATCATTATTATGAAGCAGAGGCCGTGTGACCATCTGTTGGGAGAGCTTTGATTGTGTCTTCCTCCCTAGCAGAAGGGCTGGACTGGATGGCCTTTGGGGTCCCTTCCAGCTTTAGGATTTCATTATTATTGTCATTATTGTCATTATTGTATCATCATTATTATGAAGCAGTGGTCATATGGCCATCTGTTGGGAGGGCTTTGATGGTGTCTTCCTAGCAGAAGGGCTGGACTGGACTGCCTTTGGAGTCCCTTCCAGCTCTAGGACTGCATTATTATTGTTGTTGTCACCATTATTGTATTATGCTCTCTTTCCAGCTGGCTTCCCTGAGGACCGGGTACGTTTTCCCTGAGGACCAGGCGACTGCGATAAAAACTAAACACAGAGAGAGACTGACAGCTGTTGAGCAAGACCTTCGTGTGTGTGTCTTTCTACCATTCCTGCCAGGATATCTATGTTGTGTTCATCGAAACAGGCCCAGGTTTCACACTGAGTGTATAAATACATTTAAAAACACATTAACTATGTATTACTGTGTTAGAGTGTCATTTTGTGTCATTTTGGTTGGTGGTGTGCCCCAGGATTTTGTAAATGTAAAAAATGTGCCGCGGCTCAAAAAAGGTTGGGAAACATTGCTTTAGTCAATGGGGGAACATTGCCTATATTAGGTAATTTCTGCAACTAAAAGTACACATGAAGAACAATGGGTCAAAACTGTGAATGTCAGTATGGGAAATAAACACAAACAACCTTATGACATGTGATGGGGAAGCACTGCTGTGAGGGAGAGGTTACCAGGGCGATGGATTTGCTGAAGAAGCAGAGGGGCAGTGGGGCGAATCCATCATCTTGTGCGCTGCTCCCTCCTGGTGACACTTTCCCCATTATAACTCGGAAGCACCGCCCAAGCGGCAAGGATCCGTGCTGGCTCCACTGAAGCCAACACAACAGGGGTAGAGTCCTGTCTTGGGAAGTGTCATATGATGCTTCCACTCCAATTGTGGATGGAGCCTCTGCCAGAAGTCCAGCAACATTGCTATCAATGGAAGCCCAGGTCTCCACCGTCAGCAAAACCGCTCTTTTCCACCTGTGGCAAGCTAGGAGTCTGGTCCCCTACCTATCCAGAGATGACCTAGCCATGGTGCTCCAAGTCACGGTCATCTCGAGACTGGACTACTGTGATGCCCTTTACATTGGCCTGCCCTTGTCAGTGATCCGGAAAGTTAAGCTCGTCCAGAATGCCGCTGCCCGACTTCTCACTCGGACTCCAGTGAGATGTCACATAACACCCATCCTTCAGTAGCTCCATTGGCTTCTGGTTGAGCACCGGATCACGTTCAAGGTGATGGTGTTAACTTATAAGGCCTTGCATGGTCTGGGGCCGCTGTATCTGAGGGACCGTCTCTTCCCCTATCAACCCCAGAGGTCACTTCGTTCCGAACAACAGAACCTCCTTGAAGTGCCGACCTTCAAAGCAATTTGTCTTACATCGACCCGGCGCAGAGCCTTTTCCGTAGTAGCGCCGTCAATCTGGAATCCCAAGTGATGTGAGGGCCATGCAGGACCTATTCTCTTTCCGCAAGGCCTGCAAGACCCATCTTTTCCAGCTAGCCTTTGATTGCTAAGCTGGAAAACCTTTTTAGTCTAGTTTAATATGCTGTTTTACTTCTGTTGTGTTTTTACATGATTGTGAGCCGCTCTGAGCGGGAGGGAGACACAAGTCCAAATAATAAATAAATAAATAAATAAATGTTGTGGGATGACCCACACCACTGGACTGGAGGCGAAGCATCCTAGGATGTTTCCCAAGTCCTGTCTGATGAGGTCCAACAGCCCAATGCTTTGGAAGGATAGAATGAAAATGCAGGTTAGATTCAGAGAGTCTGAACAAAATAAAGACATGCCTGATTGCTCTACTTTCTTATCCATGTTTACTTTCATGTCTGTATTTAGCTTCACTAGGTCCTAAGATCTTCCAATAGTGAAAAATGTGCTTTGTTATTATGTGCCTTCAAGTTATTTCTGACTTACAGTGACCCTAAGGCAAATGCTTGGCAGAATTTGTTCAGTACAGGGGTTGCCTTTGACATCCCCCAAGGCTACAAAAGAAAAAAAAACAGGGGAAATTGATGGTATTACACTGTTTCCGATCAGATTTAGCAATTGCAGTTACTTGCAACTCTAGTCCAGATTTACAGTCCTTTAAATGCAGCATCTTCAGGATTCTCTTTTGGTTTGTGTAAGAAAAAAGAATACAAAACAATAAATAGAGATAAATGTACTTGCAAATTTTCATTGGTCACACTGCTTTCAGTGAGAATACAGCACAACACCATTGAAAGGAACAACAATCCGAATCACAGTCTCTTTTGTCATAATTCCTTAACAATTATAGAAAATTGTCCCATGCATTATACAAAGCAACATTATATCAGAGTCCATTGAAATGATGAAACAGAAGCCTGTTGTGTTACAATACATGCAGGAATAATGAGCCTCCTGAAATGTGCTGCTCATTATGCCATAATACACTTTATGCTAATTGTTTGAATTAGTATTGGAGAGCTTACATTCTTCTATGACATCCAAAGTATCCAGAGTGATATTGCATTAATTTCTAAATGTTTAAGATTCATCAGTAGCTTCATGTTCAGTCAAGAGCTTGCAGTTTCAACACTAAAAGCACATGGGGTAGGGGGGTGCACAATTTTGTGATATATATATAGATATATATATATATATATGTATATATGTGTGTGTGTGTATGTATATATTAGGCATGGTTTCGAACCCAAAAATGGCGACTCTAAAATCAAATGGGGGGATTTTTTTATTAGTAAAAGAAAGACTTACAAAAAAATTTCCAAAAATTTCTAAAATGTAACTTAATTACTAACAAAATTCGTTAGTAGTTCGTATGCCAGAGCATGCGCATTCAGATGAGTTTTGGCCTACAACTCCCAGAAATCCTAACAGCTGGTAAATTGGCTGGGATTTCTAGGAGTTGTAGGCCAAAACTTGAATAAATCACACTGAATTCTAGATGGGACTCTCCAAATAGGAAGGAGGGAGGGAGGGAGGGGGTATTCTATTCTTGGAAGCAGCAAAAAAAAAGGAGGAGGAGCCCCCCCCTCGCTCCTCGCTGCCTCTCTCTCACCCCGATCCTGAGGGAGCGAGGGCCCAAGTTTGCCCAGGCTGAGAGGAAAAGGAAGAGGCCTGAGGCTGTGAGGAATGGTGGGAGTTGAAGTCCAAAACACCTACCTGGAGGGCTGAAGTTGGCCCCTGCGATGGGGCAAGGCAGAGCAACGGGGACGAGAAGGAGGGGGAGAAGCCAGCAGGAAAGAGGAGGGGGCAGAGACGCATGGGAGAGAGAGGAGGAGAAGCGGGCGCGTGTGTGTGTGTGAAGTTGGCCCCTGCGGTGGGGCAGGACAGAGCAACGGGGAAGAGAAGGGCGGGGGAGAAGCGTGGAGGACTACACTTTCCAGAATGCCTAGCACAGCAGCGTCACTTCCAGTTCCCCATAGAAATGCGGGAAAAAGAAGAAGCTGAATGAAGGCGGGAAGGAAATGAGGGGGAGAAGACAGGGAGAAGTGAGTAGTACAATAATTAAGAATTTATTACGATCATAATGCAAATTGTTGGCCTCAAGGACCGTAAAAGAAAGTCTACTTCCTGGTTAGTTGCCGTGATGCGTATAAACTAGAAAGTCCCATTACATACGAATAACTTACGATTTCTTTTGATTTCCATAACTTTTTTCTCATGCCTAGTGTATATATATATATATATATATATATATATATATATATATATATATATAATATAAAGGGGTTCCCATCATGGAACGACTGTCCCAAACAGAGAAACCTTACAACACAGAAACACCAAACTTGCCAACAGAAATAGGCCTCAAGCAAGGTAGGTTTGTAGCAAAGAAACTTCCCCCCCAACACCTAAAAGGCCCCCAAAACAACAAGTTAAAAAAACTACATTTCCCAGCATCTTCCGGGGCTGCCAACGACTCTCCCAGCCTCTACATTCTGACAACATGATTGGCTGCCAATAAGGGCGGATTTGCATAACTCCTGTACTGGCCAGCCAACATGAACATTCCGACCCATAATAAACTGTCAGAGGAGGATAAGGCAAAGGGCTGAGGCACAAACACAAACACCCAATTCACTTCCCACAGAAAATTTACACCCCTACAAATCACAGACCACGCCCAAAATTGACAGTAAGGCTAAATTAACTTAATTTCCCTGACTAAGCCTCACTTAATGGAATGCAGTTTACGCTCTGAATTGACAGTAAGGCTTCATTAACTTGATTCTCCCGACTACGCCTCAGCACATTGGACATTGTGTATGGCCTGAATTGACAGTAACCTACTTTGGCACACAGAGCACCTATGACCCATGCTACATTCTACTACAGTTTGGAGGAGGGTGGACCATGGATTATGGGACTTGAAGTACCTCCATGGATAATGGGATTTGTACTACTTCAAAACCCATCATTCCCCACAGACCACTGTGGCCCAGAACCAAGACCGATAAAGACCAAACTTGGCACACAATGCCCCCCATGACCCACACTCCATCCGACTGCCGTTCAGAGGAGGACACACCATGGATAATGGGATTTCAAGTACCTCCACTCACTTCCCAAGTACCCCACCTACACAAGCATCAACCTCTACATCAACACAGCAGACGGAAAGACAAAAAAACATTGTATATCCACAAGCTATGCAGAACGCCAGCAACACCACACACCAACAACTCCCCAGGACTTCAACATCCCACCCACCAGAACAACCCACAACGACACAGCCATGGCCCCAACAACACCATAACTAACAACAATTCCAACCCTTACATACTCAGACTTTCTCACATCTCCTAAATAGGGCACAGCAACGCGTGCCGGGTACAGCTAGTATATATATATATATATATATATATATATATATATATATATATATATCACAAAATTGTTCGCTCCCGGCATTACTTCTCGAATGAAGATTCTTAGGAAGGACTCATCCCACGCTTTTTACAAGCGCATTGATGACTAAAAAGGCCAATCTGAGATAGGCAAGTTCGGTTGCAGAAAGCACAGCAGAAAGTCTCCTTGGGTGATGTTGTTTCCAAGTTACAGTTCTTTCAGCGTTGGCGTTTCTCTTCGAGACCCATTCGGCGTGTCTTCTCGAAAGAGGTCGCAGCATTGTGGATAGTGCGTCTCCATGCCTCCCGATGTGACGCCAGGGTGGACCATTGTTGGTGATCAATCTGGCCGAGCCTGAGATGTTGTTTCAGGGAGTCCTTATGTCTCTTTTTTGAGGCGCCTCTCTTGCACTGACCTGCGGCGAGTTCACCATAGAGTAGTATCTTTGGGAGGCAGTGGTCCTCCATCCTAGAGACGTGCCCTGCCCAGCGCAGCTGTGTTCTCAATAGCATCGTCTCAATGCTGGAAATCCCTGCTTGCTCAAGGACAGCAACATTAGTCACATGGTCGGTCCAGTGTATATTTAGGATTGTGCGAAGACAGTGCTGATGAAAATGTTCGAGGAGTCGTAGGTGCTGGCGATAGTTGACCTATGTTTCAGACCCATAGAGGAGAATAGACAGTATGATAGCTCTGAACACACAAAATTGTTCAATACCCTTATAAAACTATTAAGAATGGAAAACACTTGTCTGCATTCTGAATAGCTAGTGAATATAGGCAATGTTACAATCTGGCCTTTAAAAGACAAAATCTATCTTTGTAAACATATGGATTCTGTTTAAAAAAGTAATTGTGGTTGCGTTCAGATTCCTGTTGGCGACATGTGCTTATTTATTTATGTATTTATTTCTCGCATTTGTACCCTGTTCTTCTCACTCCCAGAGGGGGACTCAGGGGGACTTACAACAGGCATAACCTTGTTGGTTCTGACCTTTAAGGCACTTTATGGTCAGGGGCCATCATATCTCAGAGACTGCCTCTCCCCTCTTCGCCGCCAGTGGTCGCCACGACTCCTCCAACTAAACTTACTGTATGTTCCAGGCAGGGGCGGATCTTACTGGAGGCAAATTAAGCGGCTGCCTCAGGGCGCCACGTGGCCCAAGGGCGCATCTGGCTGCGGTCACCATTGCTGGGGGCGGCTGGCGAACGGGCGAAGGCAAGAGCAGTAGGGCGAGGACAGGGGGCTCACCACAAGGCCAGAGAGAGGAGTTGGTATTGTTGTGTATACTGGGTTAAATGGCTGTGTGGAAGGGCCCTCAGAGAAAAGAACTGGCAAACCACTTCTGGGGATTCTCAGCCTAAGAAAACTCCATTAGATTAAATGCATGGCTCACTGTAAGCAGACAAGCCATTTAAAGGCACGTGCACATGCTATCAAAATATTTAATGCCTGTTGCCTTAGTTTTCCTGCCCTGTGGACTTTGCATTTTGGTTCTCACTGGCTATTCTTATATTAAAAGGTACCTGCAAGTAGGCTCTTATTTCAGAGGAAGGAAATATCTCTGAGGGCCCTTCCACACAGCCATAAAACCCAGAATATCAAGGCAGGAAATCCCACAATATCTGCTTTGAATATCTGAGTCCACACTCAGATACTGTGGGATTTTCTGCCTTGATATTCTGGGGTATAGGGCTGTGTGGAAAGGCCCGATAAGAAAGGAAGGGGAATAGATATAGACACACACACAAACTCAAAGAGAATAGGAAGAGGGCAGGGAAAAGGGTGGGCGAGAAGGAAGGGGAATACACACACACACAGAGGCCTGGGCCAACTTTGTCCCTCCCTCCAGGTGTTTTGGACTTCAGCTCCCACAATTCCTACAGCCGGAAGTGTGGGAGTTGAAGTCCAAAACACCTGGAAGGGGGGAGGGTGCGAAGTTGGCCCAGGCCTGATATCGATAGATATACAGATGCGATAGAGGCGACCCCCCTGGCGCACAAAGAGAATAGGAAGAGGGCAGGGAAAAGGGTAGGAAGGAAGGAAGTGTTATATATATATATGATTTGTTCGGGGGGGGGGCAAAATACTGTTCGCTTACCAGTTAAAATTACCTATGTCCAGCCCTGGTTCCAGGCCCCAGGGAAGTACGTCTCGAGAGCACAAGGCGCAGGGCCTTCTCCATCTCTGCCCCTGTCTTGTGGAACTCCTTGCCTCCCCACTTGAGGGCCATGCGTGACGTGCGACCCTTTGCTCAGGCACTCAAGACCTGGCTTTTTAGCAAAGCTTTTAATGTTTAATGCAGTCTATTTGGTATTGTGTATTTTTTAAATGCAATTGTTTTATGTAAATTGCCTGGAGCATTTTAATGGAGGGCAATTAACAAGTGAGAAACTGATGATGATGACTGATGATAATGCTGTCATGGCCATTTATGTGTCCAGATACTATCCAGTTACAATTCTGCAGGTGTAAAAAAAAGACTGATATCACATTTCCAGATCTTCAGTGACATTTTGGAGGGGCTGAGAGAGTCCGACTTGCTCATGATCACTCAGTGGGTTTCATGTCTGAGAGGGCAGGCGAACTCTGCTCTCCAGAGTGATAGTCCAGTGCTCTAATCCAGTGTTTCCCAACCTTTTTTGAGCCGTGGCACACTTTTAACATTTAAAAAATCCGGGGGCACACCACCAACCAAAATGACACAAAATGACACTCTAACACAGTAATACATATAGTTAATTGACCTTGAGTTTTGGAGTTGTAGTTCACCTACATCCAGAGAGCACTGTGGACTCAATCAATGATAGATCTGGACCAAACTTGGCAAGCGGGCCCCTCAGGCAGTAGAGCAGGCAGAGGGTCGCCACCAAGCCCTGGCTCCAGCCCAGGGTCCCCCCGCCAGCCTCAGCTGCTCCCATTGCCATGGGTAGCGGCTCACGGGTGAAAGGGGCGGCAGGGGAGAGGGCGAAGGCGACAATTCCCCATCCCCGGCGCCACTCTCCGCCATGACCCCAGCCTCTCGCCCACTGAAGCCTGTCCACCGCTCATGCTTCTCCTCCTCTGCGTGGCCTCATCGAGCGAGGGGCTGGAGTCATGGTGGAGAGTGGCGCCAGAGATGGAGGCCGCTCTCCGTTATGACTCCCGCCATTACTCTCGCCCCTCGCTCGCTGAAGCCCCGTGGAGGAGGAGGAGCATGAGCGGTGGATAGGCTTCAGCCCCGCCCACTGAAGCCCATCCACCGTTTATCATTCTCCTCCGCGCGGCCTCAGCGAGCGAGGGGCCGGAGTCATGGCGGAGAGCGGCGCCAGAGAAGCTGCCCTTCCTCCTCCCCCTCCAAGCAGCTGGAGTTCGGCAGGAAGAGGGGGGAAGGAAGGGGGGCAGAGAGCTTTTCTCACGGCACAGCAGGAGGTCCGTCACGGCACACTACTGTGCCGCGTCACAGCAGTTGGGAAACACTGCTCTAATCAATGCACAAAGTTGGCTAACATTAAGAATTAACATGAACATCACATTTAAGAAACCACAAGAATTAACTATTCCAAGCACAGTCTAATATTTTAAATTCGATGTCAGCACCTAATGCATAAAACACTCAAAATTTTGTCCTTATGTTCTATTTTCAGCTTTATGCCTCTTTTTCCATCTGTTTTTATTTTATTTTACTTGGAAAAAGTAAGATCTTTATACAATTCAAATGGGCAAAATATATTGAACATCCTATTTCAATACTTTGGGACCATGCTAGCACATTTTAATAGATGTGTGATAGACAAAAGAATTTAGTGGGTAAATACAATATATGTAACCTTGCAAATTAGTTTAAAAGGGTTTTTGTTTTTAAAAAACTATTAAACAAGATAATTTTTTTTTGGAAACTATCCCCCCCCCCCAAAAAAAATTTTTTGTCCCTGACTGTATTCCTGTGACATGTCAGTTCTGTGTTAGTGGTGAATATAATATTCCTACCATAAACAGTGTAAATGTATGACATAAGGTTTTGAAGAAAATATAAATTCCAGATGTATTATTTATAATACATTCGCATGATGTCAAAAATTGCACAAAAAACCTCCTCACAATACCATGATTGTTCAAAGCTACACGATGCTTTTAATGATTTATGAACACTGGTTTTACCATCTTGTTTCATGTATAAGTCAATGTGTGTTATGTTATGCTCATAAACGAACATTACTTCTGCTGGCGGTGCATGCACACGTTTGAAAAGGGTAACTGTGATATTATAGTGATAACTATAATAATTATAACAACTATATGCTAGACCACAAATTGCATAGATTTATTGCTTTTGTGAAAACGCAACTCCCTCCAAAGTCTTGCTGGTGATATTACATTTCTGCTGTTGTCACACCAGGATGGCAAAACCATGTGATCAAAAATGTGTCATCACCAGCAAGCCTCTGGAAGGGAGTTGCTTATTTGTGGCAATGGCAGAGGTGACCCTGATGTGCCCTCAGCCCAACTGACCATGTGGATAACCAAGGGGCTCTTGGGTCACTTTACATTGCATCACAATAAACTGCATCCCTTTACACATGATTTACTCGTATCTAGTAGGTATAGATGGTGTATCATACTATGAAATAGAAGAACACATTCATTCCTAGATGTGACCTGTTTACATCTGTCTATCCAGATGTGACCTGTTTACTCGTGTGTGTGTGTGTGTGTGTGTGTGAGAGAGAGAGAGAGAGAGAGAGAGAGAGAGAGAGAGAGAGAGAGAGAGAGAGAGAGAGGAAACTTTGTCACACACCACAAGCCATTCACACAAAGCAATACAGCACTTTCCCATTAAGTTTCAGAAATTGCCTAACAAGTAGGAGTGCAACCACCAGAAAGCAGTGTCACTAACTATACGGCTCTTTAAACTTAAAACTGCTGAACATTTAATTTGCTGTACTTAGGAAACAGTAACAATCTGTTTCCTTTTCAATTTCTCATGAGATCTAATGATCCACAGCTTGCCTTTAAGGGGAAAATAATGCACACAGCACTCTTATCTCCACTTGTCAGTTCAAAGATACATATGTATATTCCTCAGGGGTGACCCTCAGTGCAACATAAATGTATTTCTACGAACGTTGTGTGTGTGTGTGTGTGTGTGTGTGTGTTCAGTTACATCAGAAGGTAGGGCCTGTGATATCATTAAGCATGAATCATTAAGCATTAAGCACACATGTTCAGAACATATAGCTCAAAGTATAAATACAAAGTCTAATAAATGAGAAAATATTTCTCTAATAGCAAAATTCTGTTTTCTGAACTCTTCGCTGAAAAGAAATGCACGCAAACATTTCCTAGTCCAACAATTTTCTACAATTTTGTAAACATGGTTTCTTAAAAACACACAATGGTTGTAGTCCAATCAAATAATGTTTTCCAAGCTCTCCTATAAAATATATATTTGCAGTTGTTTATAACACCATTCCAGGTAGTACTTTTAATAACATGTGGCAGTTTTATCCAAATCAAAAATGGTTTCCAACAAAAAAAAATCAAATTCTATTTTACTGGCTTATTCCCATTAATTAATTATTTTATTGGTCATATTTTCATTCCATTATAGAGCACATTGTAGTATCCTTCCTAACCCCCAATATAATCATCCTTACCATAATAATCACCATCACCATTATCAGTTCAACATGATATAAAACAGTTGACTCCCTTTAACCTGCCTATAGGACCAGACTGATTCACCTTAGTTCTTTCAGTAAATGCACTTGCAGGTACAGTTCTGAAAACTCACCAGTATTCTCCAATGACATTGGCTGGATCATCTTCTGGATATTATCCTATGTCCTCCTCTGGAGATTTTGTGATTCTTTGCTGATGGTACCCAGTAACAGTCAGGAGTTCTCCTGGAGCTCTATATTCATCCAACAGCGCCCCCTACAGGTCAGATCTTCGGAGCACAAATCACGTGTGCGAACGGGATGTGATAATTCCCTATTATACCAACATTGTAAGGACAAGCAGCATCACCCTGACACTATCCAATTATTCGGCTTGGAAAAAGTATTCATTCCATCACATGCTGACCCACACCAGATTTTATTGCGTCATGAGTCAAAATGGATCTCAATGTTAAAGACAGAACACCCCTTAGGGTTAAACGAAAGGCTTCAGTTAAATGCTTTGTTGATTTAAAACAGCTGTCTGTCTCCATTACTTGACCTATATAATGTTACCTTTGTATGTATTCCTTACCTGCGCTCTATGGGCGAGCCGGTCATTACCTGTTATCATTACCTGGTATGTATTATTTGTATTGTGTCCTTACTGCAAATACTGCTTAGTTTTGAAGGGCGTCTTTTAGCATTTTGCTTTATGTCCCCCTTTTGTATATAGTTGCTCCAGCTTACAACTCCATGGACGTCGAAATATGTAACTTTGGGTCTTGAAAAAGCACATTGGCGAAACGGAGTGGCCGACCTAACAGTCTCCCGTCGACCCTTCTACCCTCCTGGGGTCTCTTTTGTGCATTCCGGATAACATCGATGGGATGCTGCATTAATTCGCAAAGAGGCTGATGTATTGACTCCTCTTCGTACGCGTCCAACCATCGGAGACGGTCTGGTGACTTTTTTCCTCAATATAACCTTTGGCGATCTTAGATCCTACTACATAGTGGACCCTATGGTGAACTATTATGCTAATTCTTCCTCCTTGTGCCGCTTTGGTAATTTTCGTCATTTTGACTGAGGACTGATTCGGACTTTATATCCAGATAATGCAGATTATAATCATCACAGATTACTCCGTAGGGTTGTGAAACCTATTCTTATTCTGACTTGTATTATGTACTAATGAGTGTGAAAATTGATGCAATGATTTGATATATGACTTTATTATTGAAATTATGGTCAATGTGTTTATGTTTACATGCACAATCGCTACTCATGAATGTGTTCCCTAGCATCCCTTATACTGCCTATAACGGGCCTGCCCAACAGGCGGTCCGCGGGCCGCACACGGCCCACCAGCCCCTTGCATCCGGCCCTTCTGCAATTAAAAAAAACCCCGATTAAAAAAAATTCCAAAAAAATACAAAAAGTGTGCATGCGCGCGGCGGCGCAAGCGCCATTCACGGCCGCCACCTCCTTTGCTCTGCTCCCCTTGGCTCCTCCCTCCCTCCTACAGCGTCACGGAAGTGGCGGAATCGCCGCTTCTGTCACCCGGTGTGACGCTGTAGGAGGGAGGGCGAAGCCATGGCGGGCTCCCCTTGGCTCCTACCTCCCTTCTACAGCGTCACGCCGGGCGACGGAAGCAGCGAAATCACCGCTTCCATCGCCCGGTGTGACGCTGTAGGAGGGAGGGCGAAGCCATGGCGGGCTCCCCTTGGCTCCTCCCTCCCTTCTACAGCATCATGCCAGGCGATGGAAGCGGCGAAATGGCCCCGCAAGCGACCCCGCCCCCGTGATTGGCCCCACCCCACGATTGGCCCCGCCCCCTGCTGCGGCCCCCCAGGTGTTCAGTCACCGGGATTCCAGCCCTTGGGCCGGTAGAAGTTGGACAGCCCTGGTCTATAATGTACAATATTGAGGGGAACACTATATATGTCTTTACAATTCTAATTCCATGAATTTTTGATAATATAGATATTTCGAACTTTTGAATATATGAGCTTCCCTTTTCCGTTTGTTGTGGTTTCTACTCAGCAGTAGTTCCGTTGTTGTATGCTGAATTGGTTTTGACCATGCTGGACAGTCTGGACTTTGTTCCACTGCCTACACAGTGGAGGTCTGTCCAGAGAATTGCTACTCTGGATTGACCTAAGATTTTAGTGTAGGCAAAGATGAGCCCTAGAGGTGCATCTATATTGTAGAACCAATGCAGTTTGATACTTTTAACTTCCATGCTTCCATGCTATGGAATAATGGGCGATCTAGCTATATTTAGGATATATTTGTGCTCAGTGAGTCTGAACTCAACTATGACATTTATCTCAGCCATATTGTTTTATGAAGTTGTTTATGACCGTGTTATGCTTTATTATTTTTATTTGATTGATTTTAACTATGTCTCTGTTTTTCTCTGTAATTTTTGGACTTATTAATTTTATTGTATATTTATTATTTCGATTTATATACCACCCTTCCCAAAAAGGCTCAGGGTGGTTCACAACAATGAATACACAACACAACGTAGATAAAAACAGAATAAAAACAGATTAGGACCAGAATGGAAAGCACAACCTTAGAGATTAAATGCCTGGCGGAACAGGCTGGTTTTACAGGCCCTCCGAAAGGACTGTAACTTTGTTATTGCTCATGCCTCTGCCGGGAGGGCGCTCCACAGTGTAGGCGCTACTACAGAAAAGGTGCGCTGCCGAGTCGATGACAATCAGCAAATCTTGAGTGATGGAACCTCCAATAGGTTTTGGTCCATGGACCATGGACTTGTCCCTCTGTAAGCCGCCCTAGGTCTCCTAGGGGAGATGGTGGTGGGGTATTAAAAAAAGTTGTTGTTATTGTTATTGTTATAGTTATTTTATCTTAAGTTAGTTGCAAATGTTTTCCTTTGACTTCACAGAGGGCCACTGAGCCTGTAATGGGAACTGAATAGCATTTTGGGTCAGCTTATACCAGTGTTGGGAATGGACTAGGGATGGAGTTAGTGTGTATGGGAAGCATGTGATAGGAAGTAGAGAGCACACAGCTCTAGCATGTATTGGAAGAACCCAGGGGCTTTTAGTGCACCTGAAATTATTATTATTATTAAATTCACATTTGTATACCGCTTCATCCCGAAGGCTCTAAGTGGTTTACATAAGATTGTGTGCCCATTGGCAGCACAAACAGGACAGTACAAAAGACATGGGGAGAAACACAAGGGTAGGGAAAGGGAGGGGGGAGGGGAAGAGGTCAGCAGCGATGCCTACTGGAACACCACCCCGCCATCAAAAGAAGGTAGGCGGGAGGGGCAGCAGGATCGCTGGTACTGAAGCGCAAGCAGGGAGCAGGGGCCGACGTCTCCCCCATGGGGTCCGTCTTTAAGGTCCCGACCCGATTGCGCAGTGTCCAGGTTGACCCTCGCGGTGGTCTGCCGGGTCCTATGGAGCTGTGCCGACCTATAGCCGGCGCTCCAGAACGTCCTGGATGGGAATGTCCTACGGGTCTTAGAGTCCTTGCTTCTGGGGCCCACCTACCAGTGAGCCAACCAGAGCTCCGGCCCTAGTGTCCCGGTTCCCTTGGGTTCTCCGACAGGGAGATGGGTCCAATCCGGGGCTCACGGTGCGTAGAGTGGGGAATTCACCTCCCCTTCGCTTCCGGCGCCGTCTCCTCCTCCGGCGGGTCAGGCCCGGATTAAGACCTTTTTGTGCGCTAGGCCACACTTTGGAATTACGCTCCCTTTTGCACACCGCCACTCGGGCCCTGCTCCCGGAGGGAGTGATGTCGTACGGGCCCCGCCCCGGAGGGAGTGACGTCGCTCGGGCCTCGCTCGCGGAGGGAGTGACATCACTCAGGCTGCACTCCTCCTCCCTCCCTCCTTCTGAGGCCACACCGAGTTGTCCCAGCGGCAGCTGCTTGGCACCCTTCCACGTGGCACCCCATTCACGCAGCACAGCTGCCGCTGCCCTTGGGACAACTCGGCGTGGTCTCAGAGGGAGGGAGGAGGAATGCAGCTCGAGCGACATCACTCCCTCCGGGGGCAGGACTCGAGTGACATCACTCGGGCCCCACCCCAGGAGGGACTGACGTTGCTCGGGCTGCACTCCTCCTCCCTCCCTCTCGAGGCCACGGCGAGTTGTCCCACAGGCAGTGGCAGCTGGGCTGCATGAATGGGGCACCGCGTGGAAGGGCGCCAAGCAGCTGCCGCTGGGACAACTCGGCGTGAGTCATCACCATTTCCTTTTGGCCTTGATCTGGCGCCCCCCTCGGTTTACGCCCATAGGCCATGGCCTTGCTGCCCTAATGGATAATCCGGGCCTGGTGGTGGTACTAGAATGCATGTCCATGTCTTTCACAGACAATTTGCATTGCATGGAGAAACTCAGTGTTCAAATGGGATTTTAAGGTAAATGTGAAGACATTATTCAAGCTATATTGAACAATTGTATGGAAGATATATTAAAGCAATTGTATCGAAGATGACAAGTGCTCAGGATCAGAACAACTCTGGGCACAGGTCTATTTTTTTAAAAAGCAAACCAACAATTTATACCCATAAGGACATTTTAGAAGAATAGGATATGGCTTACAGTTACATAAATTATAAGGATGAGAAAGCTGATATGATTTAAAGTGAGGAGTAAAAATAGGCCTTTGAGATAAAAATGATTGAAAAGCAGAAAGGGAAAATAAAACCAATTGAAAACCCTGATGCAGCCTTAAGTGAGCAATGGAAATGGTGAGCCCAAATAAGATCGATGCAAAACTTGAAGTGATTTAAAATAAGGATTGGAGGCTGGAAGCTAAAATAAGTGCATCTGAAAATGCAATTTAAAGGAATGAGTGGAAACAGAGGCCGGAATAGAATTAACTCCAAAGTTCATAAGGATTAAAGTGTCATGTGGATTTTCAAAATAAGACTGAAGACTTCAAATTATAGCACTGTACATTCAAGCCAGTGTCTGCGGAAAGGGTAGAATAGAGGGGGTAGGTATTGCTTGGCTACATCTCTTCAAAGGCCCTATTTAGCCATATAAATTCTTTTTCTTTAGTCTAAGACAGTGTTTCCCAACCAGTGTGCCGCGACACACTAGTGTGCCGTAAGCGATCCTCAGGTGTGCCATGGGAAATTGGAACAATCAAAGCACCCCCAATAGACAGCTCACCAGCCCGCCAAAGACCTTGTGAGTACAGCTAGAGGAACTTTCCTCTTTAATTCTTCGCATCTTCACTTACTTGCATGTAAGCACTTATCTAATACAGTCTTTCTCAACCAGTGTGCCGTGGCACACTAGTGTGCCGTGACGGACCTCCTGCTGTGCCACGAGAAAAGCTCTCTGCCCCCCTTCCTCCCCCCTCTTGCTGCTTGGGGGAGGAGGAAGCGCCGGGCAGTGGCGAAGAAAAAGAAGGGACCGGGGCGCCGCCTCCTTCGGCCGTTTCCCCAGCCAGCCTCCAATCCGCCATAACTCCCATCATGACTCTTGCCCCTCGCTCGCTGAAGCTGCATGGAGGAGGAGCCCTGCCCACTGAAGCCTGTCCACCGCTCATGCTCCTCCTCTGTAGGAGAGCTGAAGCTGGGGGGAGGGGCTGGGGTTTGGTGCGGCCTGTAGGAGAACTGAAGCTGGGGGAGGGGGCGGGGCATGGCGCGGCCTGGCTCTGCCCCCTCCCCCGGCTTCAGAACTCCTAGCAGCTGCTCCAGCCTTGAGGGGACAGTGCCAAGCCAGCATTGTGCTGGCTCTGGCACCGCTGGCTTGGCACTGCCCCCTCAAGGCTGGAGCAGCTGCTGGGAGAGGTGAAGCCGGGGGTAGGGGGTGGGGCATGGCACAGCCTGGCTCCACCCCCTCCCCGGATTTGGCACTCCCAGCAGCTGCTCCCAGCAGGCCACCAACCCCCAGCTGTTCTTTACTGTGTTAGAGTGTCATTTTGTGTCATTTTGGTTGGTGGTGTGCCCCTGGATTTTTTTAATGTTAAAAGTGTGCCGTGGCTCAAAAAAGGTTGGGAAACACTGATCTAATATGTCACATGTTGTGACTATATAAGAACTTACTTTAGATGTGATATGTGTGATGCGCCACCAATTACTTAAATGATTCATGTGTATATAGACACATATGGAGCGATTGCTCTATTTTGATTTATTCTTAATTATAGATTGTGCGTTAACACTCCGTGCTGCCCTTTTCCTCTTTAGTTTGTGTGTGCGGTACAGCCACTCTTCCTTCGCATTTCCCTGAAGGACATTCAAGAGCTGTCCAATCAGGTTTCCACATTAGACATGGTTAGGTTCATTCGGACTCTTCATAATTCAGAATAAATTGGGAAAGATTTGCTATTTGAAGTAATCTCAAAGTCTTTAAGGAAACGGGAAGTCCCTTTGCCCTTCCAAAGCTTTTTCTGCCATTTCTGTTACGAAGCAGTGAGTGAGTCGGAAATGACTCAGCGTTTCCTCACTTCTGGTCCCTGGCCTCGGCTCAAGCCTGGGAAGCGGTTTACAACCCAGTGGATGGCTTTCCTCCCTCCCGTCTCCCCGTATGAGCCTGGGAAGGGATTTAAAACCCAGTGGATGGCTTTCCTCCCTCCTGTCTCCTCGTATGAGCCTGGGAGTGATTAAAACCCCAGTGGGTGGCTTTCCTCCCTCCCGTCTCCCTGTATGAACCTGGGAAGCGATTTAAAACCCAGTGGGTGGCTTTCCTACCTCCCGTCTCCCCATATGAGCCTGGGAAGCGATTTAAAACCCAGTGGGTGGCTTTCCTCCCTCCCGTCTCCCTGTATGAGCCTGGGAAGGGATTTAAACCCCAGTGGGTGGCTTTCCTCCCTCCCGTCTCCCCATATGAGCCTGGGAATGGATTTAAACCCCAGTGGGTGGCTTTCCTCCCTCCCATCTCCCCGTATGAACCTGGGAAGCGATTTAAAACCCAGTGGGTGGCTTTCCTCCCTCCCATCTCCCCGTATGAGCCTGGGAAGGGATTTAAACCCCAGTGGGTGGCTTTCCTCCCTCCCGTCTCCCCGTATGAGCCTGGGAAGCTATTTAAAACCCAGTGGGTGGCTTTCCTCCCTCCCATCTCCCCGTATGAGCCTGGGAAGCGATTTAAAACCCAGTGGGTGGCTTTCCTCCTTCCCATCTCCCCGTATGAGCCTGGGAAGGGATTTAAACCCCAGTGGGTGGCTTTCCTCCCTCCCGTCTCCCCGTATGAGCCTGGGAAGCTATTTAAAACCCAGTAGGTGGCTTTCCTCCCTCACATCTCCCCGTATGAGCCTGGGAAGCGATTTATCCCCGTATGAGCCTGGGAAGCGATTTAAAACCCAGTGGGTGGCTTTCCTCCCTCCCATCTCCCCGTATGAGCCTGGGAAGGGATTTAAACCCCAGTGGGTGGCTTTCCTCCCTCCCGTCTCCCCGTATGAGCCTGGGAAGCAATTTAAAACCCAGTGGGTGGCTTTCCTCCCTCCCATCTCCTCGTATGAGCCTGGGAAGGGATTAAAACCCCAGTGGGTGGCTTTCCTCCCTCCTGTCTCCCCGTATGAACCTGGGAAGCAATTTAAAACCCAGTGGGTGGCTTTCCTCCCTCCCATCTCCCCGTATGAGCCTGGGAAGCGATTTAAAACCCAGTGGGTGGCTTTCCTCCCTCCCATCTCCCCGTATGAGCCTGGGAAGGGATTTAAACCCCAGTGGGTGGCTTTCCTCCCTCCGTCCCCGTATGAGCCTGGGAAGCGATTTAAACCCCAGTGGGTGGCTTTCCTCCCTCCCGTCTCCCCGTATGAGCCTGGGAAGCGATTTAAAACCCAGTGGGTGGCTTTCCTCCCTCCCATCTCCCCGTATGAGCCTGGGAAGGGATTTAAACCCCAGTGGGTGGCTTTCCTCCTCCCCGTCTCCCGTATGAACCCGATTTAAAACCCAGTGGGTGGCTTTCCTCCCTCCCGTCTCCCCGTATGAGCCTGGGAAGGGATTTAAACCCCAGTGGGTGGCTTTCCTCCCTTCTCCCGTATCCTGGCTTTCTCCCCTCCCAGTGGGTGGTCTCCCCGTATGAGCCTGGGAAGCTATTTAAAACCCAGTGGCTTTCCTCCCTCCCATCTCCCCGTATGAGCCTGATTTAAAACCCAGTGGGTGGCTTTCCTCCCTCCCATCTCCCGTATTTAAACCCCAGTGGGTGGCTTTCCCTCCCATCTCCCGTATGAGCCTGGGAAGCTATTTAAAACCCAGTGGGTGGCTTTCCTCCCTCACATCTCCCCATGAGCCTGAAGCGATTTAAAACCCAGTGGGTGGCTTTCCTCCCTCCCATCTCCCCCGTATGAGCCTGGGAAGGGATTTAAACCCCAGTGGGTGGCTTTCCTCCCTCCCGTCTCCCCGTATGAGCCTGGGAAGCAATTTAAAACCCAGTGGGTGGCTTTCCTCCCTCCCATCTCCCCGTATGAGCCTGGGAAGGGATTTAAACCCCAGTGGGTGGCTTTCCTCCCTCCCGTCTCCCCGTATGAGCCTGGGAAGCAATTTAAAACCCAGTGGGTGGCTTTCCTCCCTCCCATCTCCCCGTATGAGCCTGGGGAGCGATTTAAAGCCCAGTGGATGGCTTTCCTCCCTCCTGTCTCCCCGTATGAGCCTGGGGAGCGATTTAAAGCCCAGTGGATGGCTTTCCTCCCTCCCGTCTCCCCGTATGAGCCTGGGGAGCGATTTAAAACCCAGTGGATGGCTTTCCTCCCTCCCGTCTCCCCATATGAGCCTGGGGAGCAATTTAAAACCCAGTGGATTGCTTTCCTCCCTCCCGTCTCTGTCACACCACAGGGACTTCAGGCAGCACTTTTGCTTGAGTCTGCATTGAGCCATTAGGGCTGTAAAACCGTTAATTGATCAGTTTGATGCTTTCCAGGCCGCATCAGGGCCTCTTTGCATTCTCGTGTGAAACTGGCACAGAATGAGTACTCCCTACAGCCATAGAGTACTCCCTACAGAACATCTGGGCCCTGGTAATTGGCAGCGCATTCCGATGGGCCTTAGGTAACAATAAACATATAGTTTCTCATCAATCATTGGGCTTGATGTTCGACGCACCGGAGCTGGTCAGCAAACCCTATATCTGTGGTCCCCTCACCATAGGGATCATCTCGGATCAACTTTTGCTAAGGAAAGATGCTACTCTAAAGCACCGGCCATGAACGGCCTGCCTTAAGCTGCACCCGCCCTTTCCAACGGGCTGCCTTGGTTCATCGAACTCGGTGTGCGTCTTGCCCAAGCCTTGTTCCTGATAAGACTCTGTTGCTTGAACTTCCTTGCTTTCCAAGTTGCCCATTTGCAGAATCAGAGGGAATCTGTTTAGAGACTCTACCTGCGCATCCGGCTTGGAATCCCCACCGCAGGACTATACCTACCTGCTGTTCCTGATTGCTACTACTCTAAGGCTTTGTATTAGTCTTCACGCTTTCTTTATTTCCTGCACAATAAAACTGTGTTGTACCTCAAAGCTGTGTGGTTTGTTCAGGGAGGTCAAGTGTGCCTAGACCCTAGGAGGCGGCAGTCTCCCCATATGAGCCCGGGGAGTGATTTAAAACCCAGTGGATGGCTTTCCTCCCTCCTGTCTCCCCACATAAGCCTGGGGAGCGATTTAAAACCCAGTGGATGGATTTCCTCCCTTTGCTTCACCCACTTCTTGAGCAAAACAATTACTTTCAAAGTAAAGACCACCCAATGAAACAGGAAATAACACTTTGAAACCATTAACGAAGGATTCAGAAGTCTCAGAAGTTTTGAAAAGGTTCAAACTTTTTTCTGTGAAAATCAGAATTGACTTTAGATCTGAACCACCAGCGCCTCCTACATCTGAAATGAGTTTTGAACCATTTTTTGGCTCAAGCAAGCCTATTGCACATGGAATGACAGGGGCACCTACCATCTTGATCCGTAAATCAGGTGAGCAAATGTCCTGTGCTTCTACAAAGAGAGAGCAGAGTTTGTTTTGGGACCTGTACAAGCCAGTGAAGAGAAATTCAGGGAACAGGCAATGGGGCAACCGAGTCAAGAGGAAGCCACGATTTCTTTTCCAACTTGTACTTTGTTCTCAGATGGAGAAGAATTCAGAGACTTTAATAGCTCACAAGAAAGGTGCTACAAAATCGAATTCTATATTTTGATGCAACTGAACTAAGAGAGAAATAGGACAAATTGTCCATCATTGCCCTTCTCCATGACACCTCCCATAATTCAAATAAATCTTGAAATGCATCTTCTATTGTGTCTTTACAGCTACTTTTGTTCTTCACTATTCTTTGATTTAAAAGTTCACTTCTCTTTTAAAGTGGGTTATTTCAGCCTTCAGATTGTGAACCTCCTCTCCTCCTCCTGCCCTTTAAATCTTTTCAACCCATGTCCTTTTGCTTTGTTTCAAAGCTTTGCCTGTAACAGACTCACAAAATCTTTAGGTTGGCCGAACATGCCCACCCACTTTGGATGAACCTTCAAAATGAAACAAAGCAGATCAGTATTCATTAGAATCTACTGAAAGGTCATGGACAATCAATATAATCTCTTTCCTTTTGGTCAGTCTTGTTTTGATTCATTTATAAAACATACAAGAATATGATACAATTACTTGTCTCTCAATGATATAGTGAGATTAGGCTGCCCATCCAGAAGTGTGGTTATATACAGTACTGCATACCATTGCCACCAAACAGCTGCATTACTGCATCCAGAGAGCACTATAGACTCAACAAGGATGGATCTGGACCACACCTGACACGAATCCTCAATATACCCAAATGTGAACACTGGTGGAGTTTGGGGAAAATAGATCTTGACATTTGGGAGTTGTAGTTGCTGGAATTTATAGTTCACCTACAATCAAAGAGCCCCTGGCACACCACCAATGATAGAATTGGGTCAAACTTCCTATACAGAACCCTCATGCCTTGAAGGGACTAGCTGGTGTGAGCCTTCATCCCACCTCTCATACTCTCCCTCGCCCACACATGTGCATCATGCTGCCATGTGCCAAGCACGCCTGCTCTCCCCTCCCTGCTTGGAGTCTCAGAAACAGCCCTCCCCTTGGCTGGGAGGCCTGCCAATCACAGCAAAGAAGAGCTTTAGGTGGGAGAATTCGCAGTCTGTTTCCAAAAAGAAAGAGAAGGACAAGCGGAGAGATCTTCAACCTTCTCTACCAAAGGGCTTCCTAAGACCATCAGAAATATATATGTTTTTGATGGCCTTTGGTGACCCCTCCAAAACCCTCTCGTGACCCCCCCTGGGGGTCCCGACCCCCAGGTTGAGAAACACTGCTATAAGCTATATTTTTGTATAATTATAATCGATTTTTTAAAAATTATATTGTATGAATATTTTTGCTATACCCCACTAGTTTGTTTGTGAGTCCGGCACCATGAGATGCAGACCCAACCTTAAGAGATGGGGCTACAAATGGAGTCCACAACATGTGAGTGTGGATAAGAGCAAATCACAGACCACCTATTACAATGCAGTCTGGCCCCTGCCACATGCACGATGGAGGACCTTCTTACAGCAACACTAGAGGCACTCCAAGTGGCCAGCTTCTAGCCAAAGGACATTTAGTATAATGCCAAGTTTTAAAACTTTGTGTTTTAAAATACACTACAATTGTGTCCTCGGTTCACTTCTGACACAATAAATAAAATTTTAGAACCTATACTGAGCCCAGGGACAAATGGCATTAACAATGATAATGACTATATTTTGAGCAAATACGGTTCGATATGAAAATGATACAAGAATTCAGCCTTTTTATTGAGCACCATTCAACCAATCCATTTAGGCAAAGGGAAACATAATGCATTAGAAACATGAGTAAAACAGTCTATTAAGAGACAAACAAGATACAGGCTCGCTGAAAAGACTGCGAATGCAGATAATTACACTTAAAAAGGATGATAGCTTAACGAACAAAGAAATTGAAATGAAAGGAGAAAGGAAGGCAAATGGGAGGCACATAACCAATATAAACAGCAACATAAAAATTAGCTGGAAGCAGTAAGGGGGAAATTGCCTTCCAAAGAGAAAAGTGAAAAGTGTAAAAACCCGAACGGAGATGAGTGAAGGCTGTGAATTCTAAGTGCTTTTTAAAAGCTCGCCTTGCCTTCTCATTATTGTTTCATCATTGGCTTATCTATCTTTCCTTCCTAATATTTTGTTGCCGTTATCAGACAAATTGGTGCTTTTTTTGCAGGCAGCCTCAGCCCTCACTTACAACCATTTTAAATGAGCTCTCGAGCCTGCAGAAATCCCGACGTTCTGCAAGTCCACTAATCACAGTGTGCAGATGTCAATGGTTGTTCATGGCTCCAAGGTGATGTGCTCAGAGAAGAACTGTGCTAGTGAAAGGGGAAAAGCCAGCCTCCAAAACACACTGTGAAGGGGAAGAAAAACAAGGCATTGGAGACATAAAACATTGATGTTATCAGCAAGCCTGCTTCATAAAATTACAATTCTTGGACAGAATGTGTGATGACTGTCCTTTCAAGAGAAGTGGCCATACTGTGCTTATTACTATCATGACTGAAAAATATTTTTTATTATCCTCATGGTCAAGAACACAAAGTTCTACCAAAAAAAAAACCCCCGTTCAACAAGATTTGGGAATAGGAGGGGCATTTCAACAAAATGCTTGCAGCCAAATTGTTAGTTTTATCCTTAATCTCCAACAAAGATGGACACACTCTAGAAATCAAAAGCCACATTCACTTTCATCCCTTGGATAAGCTATAGACGCATATAATATTTATAAAACATCGCATTTCTCTTGGCCTACAAGGCAGCTTGCACGGGTTGTATATGGAAATGACAGTTGGGTGATCAAAATCTCTTCCAGGCCCTAAATATTTTTTTTCTGTTTTGTGCTAAGCTCCCAAAAAAACTACATTTAAGAAACAAAGTGAAACTTCAAGAGTTGGTTTTCATGAAAAGGAGGGCGAAATCTCAGCATAGACCTCTCAAAATGAACTTCTGCAGTCTATAAGAACATGATTATGTATTTAAAACTTTTCTACCCCAGTGGCCTTCTCACCTCCGAAGAGGGACTCAGACCGGCAAACAGCAAGTATTCAATGCTAACATTTAAAATCTAAAAGCATCATAAATTTACAATAACATGTACAATAAAATACAATACAATAAATACATTTAAAAAGCCTTTCGCCAAAGTAAAATCAAGTCCAACTTAACCCATATATTCGGTCCGTATCAAGTGGTTAGTGACTTTAGTCGCTTCGCGATCTCCTCCTTCATTCTGCAAAGGCCTCATTGCACAGCCACATTTTCACCCGTTTCCTAAAAGTCAGGAGGGAGGGGGCAGATCTAATTTCATTTGGGAGGGAATTCCACAGGCGGGGGCACCACAGAAAAGGCCCTGTCCCTCGTCCCCACCAGACGTGCCTGCAAAGGTGGTGGGACCGAGAGCAGGGCCTCTAGAGACGATCTTAGCACTCTTGATGGTTCATAGGGAAGAATCCGTTCGGACAGGTAAACTGGGCCAGAACCGTATAGGGTTTTGTAGGTCAACACCAGCACTTTGAATTGTGCTCAGAAGCTCATTAATTAAAATGAAGATATTTCCCAAATTAAATTTTCTGTTTCAGACCCTACCCATCTTAAAAAACCAATTATTGATAAAGAAATGGCAATCGGATTTGGCTTCATTTGTTTGGAATGGGAGAAAAGCTAGAATTAAATTAAAATACCTCCAACCATCACCACAGCAAGGAGGATGCGGACTCCCCGACCTTGCTAGGTACTATGAGGCAAATTGCTTGGAGAACATAAAACCATGGTTAGAGATTAAAGACAGAGAGCTACTAGATCTGGAAGGCTGGGAAAATAAGAAAGGCTGGCATGCATATCTATTTTACAATGGATGCAGTGGCGATAAAAAATTTAGAAACCATATTATAAAAGCACCATTGCTGAAAATATGGGAAAAAACATAGAGACATAATATGCGCCAAAATCCCGCTATGGGCCTCTCCGATAGAGGCACTCGCTATTGACAGAAGGGATAACAGGGAGGTCATTACATACAGAGATTTAATTAATAAAGAGAACAACAGCTATAGATTAAAGTCCCAGGAAGAAATAAGAACATTAAATCTCGGATGGCTCCAGTACAACCAAATAAAAGCAAGGTTTGTAAAAGACAAAGAGGTTGGCTGGGAGACTAGTCCCGCCGACGGAGGTAAAATCCTCCTTAAGGCACAGTCTAAGAAAGTGAGTAATATCTACAAGTTGATTATTAGACATAAGTATGACAAACCCCCAGTATTAGATTACAAGGAAAAGTGGCACAAGAATTTAGGGTACAGGATAAGCCAGGAGAAATGGGAGGGAATGTGGAAAAAGAACTGGGAGTATACATGCGCCCTCTCCTTGAGAGAGAATCTATACAAGGTAGTGTATAGGTGGTATATGACACCAGCCCAACTAGACAAAATATACAAGACGGGTAATGACCGCTGTTGGAAGTGCTCGGAAAGTAGGGGAACTTTCTACCACCAGTGGTGGTCCTGTGGAAAAGTGACTAAATATTGGAAAGAAATCCATAAATTCTTGGAAGACATGACACAAAAAAAATTGTGTATAAAACTGAACTATTTCTTTTGAATATTATAGAGGGAAAAGAGCTGGGGACGGGCCTTGAAAGATTGATACTCTTTGCGGTGACGGCCGCCAGAATTACCCTCGCTAGACATTGGAGGGATAAGAAGACCCCGGAATTGGAGGAAGTGCTATATAAGTTGTTAGACATAGCCGAGATGGACAAATTGACTATGTCACTGAGAAAGTACCCAACAAAAACCTTTGAAGATACGTGGAGTCCCCTAAAAGATTATGTAAAAAGAAAGAAGAACATTGCCCTGAAAGGCTACTGGATTTGAAGGGTAGCAAGTTACAATACCGACCAAGAAATATTAATAATTTGTTACTTTTGGATGAAGTCAATCAAGCTTGTTTTTTTTTAAACGTACGTGTATATGTCATTGTGATTCCCCCCTTTTCCCGATGTTATTCCCTCACCCCTTTACGCCCACCTCCTTCCCATGTGGATATTGTGACTATGTTAATCAGCGTGTTGTGTCTGTTTTTAATCAATAAAAACTTTATTAAAAAAAAGAATTGTGCTCAGAAGCTAATTGGCAGCCAGTGGAGCTGGCGCAACAGGGGAGTTGTGCACTCCCTGTATCCCGCTCCCGTTAGTAGTCTGGCTGCTGAGCGCTGGACTAATTGCAGCTTCTGGGCAGTCTTCATAGGCAACCCCACGTAGAGAGCATTGCAGTAGTCTATACGGGATGTAACCAGAGCATGGACCACTGTGGCCAAGTCTGACTTCCCAATATACGGGTGCATGATTCCAGAGAGAATGGAACTATGTCTAAAGCGTAAAAGGTATGCAATAGCAAACTGGTTGTTATTAATTTTGGCTACTTGTGGGCATGTTTTCAAAACAATAAAGTTACAATACATTGCATTAAAACCCTGATCATCATCCAAATGATGGCGGTAGGAATCTGAATATCATGAAAACAATAGCAAAATTACAATCATTTCGTATATCAACATTTCGCATTTAGTAAACCTCAACTTGACCTCTGGTTTGTTATTCTGGGGATCTTAAGTAATTGCGACCCTGATTTCCATCTTTGAACATTTATGATTTTGTAATTACACTCACTAATGTATAATCTGATTGTCTTATTTATAAAACACTGCATTCGTCATAATCTTATGTTGCCTGTCTAACAGCAGTTTTCTCAGTAGTACTTGGCACAAACATTTCAATGAAACTGAGACATTAGAAACTTTCAATTATCAAGCCAATGTTTTGGAAATTAGACTGTTTTATAATATGTTAACAGTGTGCAATGTTTCTTTCTCTGACATATCTCAAGAAAAAGGAAAAGTTGCTGGAAAGCAATGGCAAGTAAAGTTTTGTAATTGCTTTATCATTCCTTTGAAAGGAGCTAATACCTGAGCAGATTTTTTCCAAGTTTAAAGCCATTCTCTCATCAGTTCTAAAGATCTCCCTTCAGAAGAAAAGTAATGAATATTGTTGCAGCTGTTGATTATTATTTCTATTTATTATGCAGCACTGTTAATTTACGTACTATAGAAAGTGATCTTTGACCTAAGGTATATTTGGAAATATTCAAAAATTATTTATGTGTTTATTTATTTTCAAAAATTAGTAAAATGTGTTTCACAAATGAAGAAAAACTTGGGAAGAATCTTTGACTGAGAGGAAATTCTGGATATATGCCTTCCTTTGTTGGTAATCCGGAAACTGAAGATGGTGCAAAACGCTGCGGCCTGTTGCACTCTATACCTGAAGGATCCCTCAGTAAACCACTTGAGACCAGCCGTGATTAAATGCTTTATTTGGAATAAATGAATAGAGTAAAGTAGAAAGAAATATAGTCCATTGTTGCCCTAAGCATCAGGGTATTGCAAAGCAATAGTCCAAAGGTAAAACAGGATCAAAAAGGTAATAGACTCTTGATGCCCCAATGGGCTAAATCCAGGGATAAGTTCTTGGCTCAAAGACCTGGCAAACAGAGTCCAAAGGCTGGAAGGCCCAATGGCCCAGACAAAGTTCCGTGAAGACTGGCTTGAAGCTAAACGTTGGCGAGAGATGCCTCGAGCTAAAGGGAAGCAGCTTAAGTAGGTTTTTCTCCTTGAAGACGTAGACTGCATCGGAGCCTCTTCTCAGGCTAGCTGGTGGAACTCGCCCCGCCTGGGCCTCTCGGCCGAGATTGCAATGTAAGCTATTTAGTGAAGACACCTGGGCCTTTGTGAGGCACTGCCGCTTCACGGTACCAGTCCTCCTTATCGGCCTGGGAATTAGAAGGGTTGCATTTGTCCTTGAACGCTGGGTGAACTAGAGGTTTCTGCAGCAGCTTACTTGCAGGCTTCTCTGAGGCCTGTGATTTAACATGGCGTTGGTCTTGCTTAGGGCCCGAGGCAGGCTGGGGCACGACATGGCCTGACTGCTGGCTGGAGTGACACTATCATGCCACATCACACCAGTCCTACAGCGCTTGCACTGGCTCCCTATCGAGCACCGGATTGCCTTCAAAGTGCTGGTGCTAACCTTTAAGGCCTTGCATGGTCTGGGGCCAGTGTACCTGAAGGACCGCCTTTCCCTGCATGTTCCCCAGAGACCACTATGGTCCATGGATCAAAACCTACTAGAGGTTCCATCACTTAAGATCTGCCGCTTGTCATTGACGCGGCAGCACACTTTTCCTGTAGCAGCGCCTATCCTTTGGAAGGCCCTCCCGGAGGAGGCACAAGCAATAACTGATCTACAGGCTTTTCGGAGGGCCTGTAAGACCAACCTGTTCCGTCAGGCGTTCAATCTCTAAGCTGTAACCCCTACTCTGGTCTTAATCTGTTTTTATTATGTTTTCAAGTATGTTGTGTTTTGTTGTTCATTGCTGTGAACCACCCTGAGCCTTTTCGGGAAGGGCGGTATAGAAGTCAAAATAATAAAATAAAATAAAATAAATAAATAAAATAAATAAAATAAATAAAAAATAGAATAAATAAAATAAATAAAATAAATAAAATAAATAAATAAAAATATGCTACATGATCTATGGAAAGCTACATTTTCTGCATAGAAACTAGATTTTCCTGCATTTCCACTGCAGAAAATACTTTAATTGTCAGAGATGGTAATAATTTTAAAAATATTCACTCATGTTTGAAAAACCTTTCATTTGAGTGCCAGGAATTTTGGAGTGACAAGAATATTTGCATTTCAGGATTTACTGTTCCAAATATTCAGAATTGGTATTTTTGTGCGGGAAGGATTTTTTTTGCATAGGAAACATCATGTTCTGTATTGTATGGCCGATAGTTTGGCACAGAATAGGTCTTGTTCTGTGACATTTATTTTCTCACTATGAAAACTCTGTTTAGTGCAGAAAGTTTGCACATAATTGTTTTGGGTAGAAAACAATATTTTCTGCATGGAAAATAATATTTCTGTACAGAGTAACTTCTGGCCTGCAAATGCTTTTTGTAAAATGTGCAAAAGAACAATAAGTAATTTTCTTTTACTATGAGAATATATTTGAAAACTGCAGTTTTCCAAAACCATTATCACAGGGCCCGTTTGCCCTGATCACTTAGGTTGATTTCAAACTGGCATAGAAGAAAGTGGTTGCAGTATGCAAATGAATAAATTGGAAATCCTGGAATCAGTCTGAAGCCCGACTGTTGATTAAACACACTGCAGAAGCTAGCCTCCATCTGATTCCAGAATCTGCAGTTTCTCTGTGACTTGACAGCTACAGAAAATGCGTTTTATTTATTCTTCCTGCCAGAATTGCATGTGCACATTTGGGTGTCCACATAGGATTTGCATTCTATGAAGCTAATTATACCTTGGGATGAGAATCCCCTGACTTTGCTTATCTTGGCTTAAAGAACTTAAAGCATGCTTCAGTGCTCTTTTGCAACGTGTGTTATACAGTTGCTACGCTTTGGAGCTGTCCTCAAGCTCCATTAAATAGTCAACATAGAGGGGCCCACAATAAAAGAAAATTGCTAAAATTATTCATTGCTTCCTTCAAGAAGAAAAGGAGCAAAGAATTGAATCTGTTTGGGGCATATCTCTTATTTGAACTTGTTAAAATTATTTCTTTATTTACAGCACTTCTACCCCACCTTTCTCTACCCCGGAGGGGACTCAAGGTGGCTTACAAGTAGTCAATCCTACAAAGCCATAGGACACGGGTGCCCACACTTTTTCAGCATGCGAGCTACTTATCAAACAACCAAGTCACAAAGATCTACCTACACAGAAATGTAAAACGTATAACTATTTTCTAATTTATTAAGGATTCTTTGTATGTACAATGTATGTTGATGTACCTTGCATAACTGAATAAGCCAATATTGCACAACACACATGATAAATAATTATTTACATTTTTTTGTAATTACCTGAGTTTACTTTGATGGCTTGCACTGAATTGAATCAGTGAGGGGTAAACTGGCAGAATGAAAGCACACAGACCTTTCAACTGCAAGGCCATTCAATGCTGATCAATGTGGCCAATGGAACACTATCATATATTCCAGTTCAAAACAGAGATTGTGGGATTTTCTGTCTTGTTATTCTGGGTTATAGAGTTGTGGAAGGGCCCTGAGTCCACACAGCCATATAATCCAGTTCAAAGCAGCTAGTGTGGGATTTTTTGCGTTGATATTCTGGGTTATATGGCTGTGTGGAAAGGCTCTGAGTCCACACTGCCATATAATCCAGTTCAAAACAGCTAGTGTGGGATTTTCTGCCTTGATATTCCGGATTATATGGCTGTGTGGAAAGGCCTTGAGTCCACACTGCCATATAATCCAGTTCAAAGCAGCTAGTGTGGGATTTCACTGGGCTGCGTGGAAGGCAGAGGAGGGCCCTAGGACCCTGCAAGAAGCTGCCCAACAGCTTCCTCCCCACTCACCACTCTTCGGCCCCCATCCGCTCTCTCCCAGAAGGGCTTTTTCTCTTCTCTCGGAAGCCCCTTCAGGCATTCAGGAGGCATCTTGGGTGAAAGGAAGGAGTGCGGAACGTTCTGCTTTGACCTCCCTCCCTCCCTTCGTTCAGTTGAGTTTGAGCCGCGAAGGCGAAGAGGAGGAGGAGAAGGAAGGAGAGGAGGAGGAGCGTGTGCCGCTACTGCCACCACCATTATTCTTCTCACTCTGCTCCAGTCAGCGCCATGAGCGGCAGCGCGTCTTGACGGCGGCACAACTGGGCCCACTCCTTCCCTTCATCTCCAGGATGCTGAAGCCAGGCAGCCCATAGGAAGATGTGCGCCGCGTGTGGGGCTGGGATCAAGCAGCTTTGCCTCCGCGAGCTACTTGTCGATCGTGATCGACCTAATGGGCAGCCCTGCCATAGGATATGTACAATTACAAATATATAAAATACATTAAAACAGTTTAAAAACATATAAAACAGTACATTAAGGGTTAATCATATGATCCATTAAATATAGTCCGGTCATTCCAGTTAGTCAGCGCACATCAATTTTTAGGAGAATTCAATGTTTCTGTTCTAGACCGTAACTTAATCAAATAAAAATAATTTACAAATATTTTTCTTAAGGTACCACAGACATTCTTGACACTTTCTAAATGTGAAAACATAAGGTGGATTATGGATTCGACCTCTGAGGACTCAAGAAGAACTTTTTCATATAAATTACTTGCATTTTTTACTGAATTATCTGAGTAACATAATATCAGTGACTTTTAAAATATACCTTTTTGTTGAATACACATTTAACTTGCTCTCATGTCACTCACAAAGAATAATGCTACCATCCGTACAGCATGGTGTTTGTGATATTCAGTTGGTCTTTGATCCTCTTACACTTCATTATAATACAGATTTTCTTTATCCTATCATCTTTGCAGAGGGAGGGAGTGTAATTTCATTATAGCAAATGATTGGATAATAGCAGCGCTATAGCGGTGCTATTATATATCTGTCTGTCTTTCTTGATTTAGAAGCAAGAGGGTGACCTCCCAATGTAGCTAATTTAATCTGCAAAAATAACCTTGCAAATTGACTTGCCAGACACTAATATTAGATGAAATCTTTTTTCTATTGAATCTGACTGTCATTAGTGAATCCCTGTGAGGGCTTTAATCTACAATTGTGATGCAAAAAAAAATCCCTCCTAATGTTGTCAAGTTTCATAAAATATCTATTTTATTAAAGAATTTGGGATGTAGATTCTGATGGATTAGCAATATTTGCCAGACAGCTGGATCCTGATTCAGATTCCAGACGCCTTTCACATTACATTTTGGTAATGCAAAAGAAATGCTGCTTTAGCAAATGTAGCAAGAAGGTGACAGTGGACGACGGAGCGAATCATATATATTAATTCAGGTCAAAAGTGAAGTGAATCATATATGAATATTTTGATGCCTATGGGTCAAATAATAAATCTGCAGGCATTGGATGGCTGCAAACCCTTGGCAGGTCCCTCAGAATCCTTCTCAAGGTGGAAGAGTTTTTGACTTCTAACTTTTGGAAAACTGCTCAAAAGGAGGTGTCATGTGTAAAATATTATCTCTATATTATTTTACTTTAAAATAATCCATCTCTAGAATAACATGCCAAACCAGAATTTTACTATCTGGCCCAGAATTGTGATTTTAACTATTATTATTTATTATTATTTATTTATTACTTCATGCTTATAGACCGCCACTCCCCGTGGGCTCAGGGCGGTTTACAACAGTGGTATGACTGTCGCAGCAGACGCCAGTTCAGAGAGCCAAACCCAGTTGAAGTGTAAATAGTAGGCTTGGTTGATCCATAAAAAAGTGGTTCTAAAATACAATGGGGGGGTTTGATTAGTAATAGAAATACTTACAAAAAAATTTCCAAAAAATTCTTAATTGATATGTAATTAATAATGAAATTCATTATTAGTTCTTATTCCAGCACATGCGCACATCAGGAAAACAGGACTGACATCACAGGCAAATCAAGGGGGAAACATTTGCCTTCACTTCTGGAGGGCAATTGACTGGAGCTGAAGATTTATAACATATAGAAATGGTACCACCAACTTATACAGTATGAGGTTCTTCTAACAGGAATATATCAACCTTCTCCAAAATTGCTTTTTAGGGTGACTTACAGAGTATCACAGTGCTGTGCGGCCCTTCTGCCTGGTCGGAGGAAAAGCGCGCGAAGGCTTTTCCCCTTCAGTCCTCCAAGGTGCTCTAGGAGTCCCAGTTCTTCTCTATGGTTTCCCCTTGCTTCTGTACTTTTTCCTTCTTCACTCTGTGGTCTTGTCACTCCCTTCTCCTCTTTTTTCAGCCTTTATTCTCTGCTTCTCCTTTCCTTCTATCTACCCCGATTTTCTGGATGTTTAAAGTGCAATTTTCCCTTCAATCCTCCAAGGTGTTCTAGGAGCCCCCGATTTTTCTCTATGGTTTCCCCTTGCTTCTTCATTTCCTCCAGGAGGCCTTTTACTTTAATTATCCTCCGACCAGGCAAAGGGCCGTGATATGTCTGTAAGTACCTGAAAAGCTATTTTGGAGGAGATAAATATTCCTGTTAGAATAACTGAGAGGGAAGATACGATCTAATTACAATAATTAAGAAAAATGGCGGTCCCCAGGTTCGGTAAATAAATTATACTTCCAGGTTGGCGCACGAGGTTCGGTAAACAGTAAAATTAGCTTTTTATACGAATTTAATCCGATTTCAAATAATTTTTAAACTTCAGAGACCAACCCTAGTAAACAGTTTTGTTTTAATATTCACAGAGTCTCTGGAGACAAGTATTTGCAAAACAAAAGCACTTAATGGTCAGTGAAAATGCTAACAAAAGGAAGCCTTAACTGGCATGAAAACAAACAGGGGGGAAAAGGCCTGCATTCAAAATGCCAAAACTCTTTAGCAAAATCAAAGCAAAACAAACAGAGAAAGGCACGCTGAGGGCAGCAGGGAAGATGTCGTTGTCAGAATCAATCCAAGGTCATCAGCATTGGAGTCATCAAAGGGTTGTCCAAGAAGGCATCCAAAGGTGCGTAGGAGAGATGTAATCCAGGAGCCAGGCCAAGGTCAAGGAGAGGAGATAGAAGTAGAAGCGAAGACACAACCCACAGTCCAACTGGGGAGCAAACCAGTGGAGTTCAAACCCCACCACAGGAAGCAGCAGAATCAGTCTGGAAACAAGGCTTCAAGATGCAAGATGACAGGATGCAAGAGTCCTAGGATTCAAAGGCAACTCCTTGCAAGCCACAGAGGTTAGTCCCAAAATGCCCACCTTTTAAGCTCACTACAAGTCATATCCACTTGATGAGGTCAACGACCTATCATCATCACCCTCAGGTGTTACTCTCCCAGCAGCTGCTGCCCTTTGACTGACCCTCCAAGATTTCCACCTGTGGTTAAGACTTGAGGGCCAATCCTGATCGTCAGTGAATCCTACCCAGGTGTCTGAACTTGTGGGCTCCTCACAAGCCCTTTGAATTTCTCTTACTTGAGTCCAATCCATATCAGTAGAAATGTCCTCTGTACTCTGACTCCCATCATTCCCAGAGAATCACCTTCTGTAAATGAAGAATGTGTGCAACCATGAAATGATATCCCTATATCAAACACCATTATGAGCACAAAAATATATTATTTTTATATATATAGGAACCTTTGACAACCATGGGTGCAACTACACTTTAGTATTAATGAAGTTTGACACCACTTCAACTCCCATGACTCAATGCGATGGATGGATGGGGGTTAATTCTACAGAGCAGATGAACCCCATGCAGTAGGTCAGTAATAATCAGGTTTCCAACATATGTATCTTGGAGCTGAAACCAAAAGTGTGTGCATGTCCTTCATAGGCAAAATTGTCTGAATGTATATTAGTTATTGCCTTATTCAACAATACATTCCTTGGTACAAAAAAAATGAAGTAGCTCTGCATTTCCTTGGTTACATCTCCCAGTATCACTTTTAATATGCTGTCACTTGATAATTAATCACAATTGCTCACGTGAACTGACCCTGAACCTGGATATAACCTGCTCTTATTTTCCAAATGGCCATTTACCTAATACAATCCCCAAATGATCGGACCAACTAGATGAATGACTACACAATGAACTAAATGACCGAGGGACTAAATGAACCATACTTAAACACACCTTCTAATGACTGCATGGCCAGATTACATTATGGCCTATTACGATGCACCAGGAAGAGAATCAGAGCCAGTGAGATGCAATGAACCCCAAACCTATTCTTCAACAACTGTAAAAAAAAAAAGAAGTTGCAAAAACATTTTTTTTAAAGAAGGTAGAGAGATTTAAGTTGATACATACACAACTGTCAAAGGTCTCAGTTTCACTGTTAACAGGTTCATTTTTGGACCTTTCCATTTTGTGCAAAAGTATACTCATGGAGTCTAAACACAACAGGTGAGGTTCAAATAAAAGTAATACAAACCACCAAAATGTGAATATTTACTACTACACGGTACACACTACTTTAGAAAAGGAAGCAAGAAGAGATATGAGAAAAGGGAATTGATCAGTGAATAATAATGATAGGGTGGAGGCTGTGAAGATAAAACGAAACCGGCAGATCTTTAAACAGGACGGTTCAGAGCTGCTTGTGTTATTGGACCTCACAGTAGCTTTTGATACGGTCGATTACAATCTTTTGGCCCACCGCCTTGCCGTTGCTGGAGTTAGGAGAACAGCCCTGAAATGGCTGTTGTCCTTTCTCCACAACCGGGGACAGCTAGTGCAAAGGGGAGGTATGGTTTCCGAGAGGGCTCCACTTATTGTGGGGTCCCTCAAGGTGCCATTCTCTCCCCTTTATTATTTAACATCTATATGCAACCACTTGCTGGTCTAGTCCGAAGCTTTGGGCTGGAATGTTATCAGTACGCTGACGACACCCAGCTCGTTCTGAAAATGGAAGGCCGACCGGACTCCGGACTCTCTTGTTTCCAACAGTGCCTTGAAGCCGTTACTGGTTGGCTGTGGGCCAGTAGATTGAGGGTGAATCCAGCAAAACTGGAATTCATTCAAGACAAAGCAGGAAAACCCTGCTCTATGAACCTAGAAAACTAACCTCCTCACCAAAAAAACCCCCATAAGAAGCCATTAAAATTACTGTTGAATTTAGAAATGGAAAAGAAAGAATTGATGATTATTTTACTCACAGCGGCAAGAATTATAATAGCAAGGAATTGGAAAATAATAACTAATCTTACACTGGAAGCTTTGTATAGGGAGGTATGGAAGGTAGCCTTAAATGATAAACTAACAATGGAAATGAGGGTATTCAAGGGGGGGACGGGACTCCCCCTTATTATTTAACGTTTACATGCGCCCCCTGGCCCAGCTGGCCCGCGACTTTGGTCTGGAGTGTTATCAATATGCGGATGACACCCAGCTTCTGCTGAGAATGGACGGCAGGCCGGACTCCGTACCCGATTGTTTCCAGCTATGCCTCGAAGCCGTGACTGGTTGGCTGCGTGCCAGCCGGCTGAAGGTGAATCCATCGAAGACAGAGATCCTGTGGCCTGGTCGACCTGGGCTGGGTGGGTGCCGGCTGCCTACCCTGGACGGCGAGCGGCTTAACCCTTCGCCATCGGTTAAGAGCTTGGGGGTTGTGTTGGACTCCTCGCTGACCATGGAGGCCCAGGTCTCCGTGGTCAGCAGGATGTCATTTTATCACCTCCGTCGGGCTAGGCGACTGGCGCCCTACCTGTCCAGGGACGACCTGGCCACGGTAATCCAAGCGACGGTCATCTCGAGACTAGACTACTGTAATGCCCTCTATGTTGGCCTTCCCTTGTCGACAATCCGGAAACTCAAGCTAGTGCAGAATGCCGCTGCTCGTCTGCTGGCAGGAGTGCCGGTGAGGGAGCATATTACACCTGTTCTCCGGCAACTGCACTGGCTTCCTATTGAGTACCGAATTGCCTTCAAGTGCTGGTTTTGACCTTCAAGGCCTTACACGGCCTAGGGCCTGCGTACCTGAAGGACCACCTTACCCCGTACTTACCCCCGAGATCATTGCGCTCAGATGAACATAATCTGCTGTTAATTCCATCAGTCCGCTCCTGCCACCTATCGACGACCAGACAAAGGTCCTTTTCCGTGGGGGCACCGGTGCTCTGGAACGCCCTCCCGGACAATGTCCGAATGATTTCGGAATTGGCCCCATTTCGGAGGACCTGTAAGACGGCCCTTTTCGGCCTAGCCTTCAACTAGGCACACCGGACCAAGAAACTAGACCGCTGTCCTCTCACCCCATATCTGACATTATAACCTGTTTTTAAATGTGGTTTTATGCTTCTATGTTTTATTAATTGTAGGGTCGCATGTCGACATGTTGTGTCATGCCACCCATGGAATTTTTTACTGTGAGCCTGCTGGGAGGAGCGGAATACAAGAGTGAATAATAAATAAATAAATAAATAAATAATAGATCAGATTTTGAGGCATACTGGTCGGTCTTTATTAAATACTCTTTAGAGAGTGAAAATGGAATGCAATATAACCCTGTTGGTCAGGAATTTTGGATATGACATTTGATTAACGGTTGATTTATAAATATATGGCAAAGGAAAGGATACCTGTTCAGGTGGGTTATGTGTATGTAAAATGTTCACTGTTGTGTGTTTTGTTTACATTGTAAGATGTTATTGTATGTAAATAAAATCTTTTAATAATGATAAAAAAGAAGAAAAAGAGAAGCCATTAAAATTAAAGCAATTCACACAGACACCATTAAAGTACTTCTGGAATCCTTTTGGCACGCAGAAATGATGTGCTAGGAGACAGGGGGTGAGGAGGAAAATTGCTCCTCACCCCCCTCACCTCATCTCCTGGCACATCATTTCTATGTATCAAAAGGACTCCAGAAGTATTGTAATAGCAGACAGGTAAGTTGTTTTAATTTTAAGGACTTCTTTTGGGGGACTTTTGGGTGTCTGGGCACCCTCCCAGAAGGTACCAGGAGGGCATCTAGACACACACACCAGTGTGGGGTCCAGAACATAAGAAGAATGCTGAATCGGGCCTCAGCCCATCTAGTCCAGCATTCTGTGTCACACAGGGGAAGTGTACACGGGGATCTCTAGCAGAAAGGAGGGCAAAACCCTCACCTGCTCCCGACCCCCCACAACCAGTACCCGGGGAAATCCTGCCTGCCTCCATCAACACAGAGGTGGCACTTGGATGTCCATTTCAGTAGCTACTGCTTAAGCAGTTTC
The DNA here is from genome assembly GCA_030556195.1 of Anolis apletophallus. Classification (NCBI taxonomy): domain Eukaryota; kingdom Metazoa; phylum Chordata; class Lepidosauria; order Squamata; family Anolidae; genus Anolis; species Anolis apletophallus. The sequence continues at coordinate 5,915,506 of JARBWK010000009.1, forward strand.
TTAAACCCACTTTTGAAAGCACCCTGATAGCAGTAGAACCATATTAATACAATGCCTCCCAGACTACACAAATTGTCAAACCACCTCATACTTAAGAAACTTGGAATGCTAGCAAGAGATCACTGGGGCAAGGCTAGATTGGTAGGTAAATCTGTGGTTAGCTGAGAGCAGAAATGATCAGAACTGATCCCAAAGGCAGCTATATGCACTCTACCAAAATGTCTGCAGCACTATGTTGGTGTCCACAAAATCCAGCCAGCCAAAGTCTACATCAGTCCTGCTGGTTCTTCCCTCCTCTTCTATGTCACCACTTCTTTCACAGCTAGCCAAAGAGCTCTGTATGAGCTTCTGGGCACCGGCGGTACTCTGGTCTGACATCGGCAGAGGTGCCAGGAAGAAGGAGGGGAAAGACTGGTGGTCATAGTTTCTTATCTGGACAGTGGACCAGTAAACTTATTTTATTTGTTTGCCATGCTTCTATACCGCGTCCTCAGCCCGAACGCGACTCAAGGCGGTGAACAAGCGGCAACAAAGGCCCATATACAATACATCACAAGATAAAAACAGTCATATAAAAACATATAAAATTAACAGTTAAAACTACAAAAGGCAATCTCAGCTCCACAACCATTGCAAAAAGCTTCATGTCCTGTTGTACGTACTGGACCCAAGCCAGCTTTGCAGATAGTCCTGAAACCAGCAAACTTTGGAACATCTCCCAAATTGAGACAGGAGATAAATTTTAATAATAATAATAATACACTTTATTTATATTCCGCTCTTCTCACCCCGAAGGGGACTCAGAGCGGATTACATCACACATACAGCAGGCAATCCCTGCCAGAAGACGTACAGTTACAATACAACACATACAATTTTTGAAGGATTTTTTTCTTTTTCTGGCTGTGTCACAGGGTGCGTCATTACGTCACAAGGGGATGCTGTTGCTTCATCCTCATGATGGAGGGCCTCTATTCCTCTGATCCACATTCCACCTTCCGACAGCCGATCTTTATTTATTCAGACATTGTAAAGTCTTTTACTGAAAATAATCCTCTCCCTCTTTAGGTGGTTCCCATTTCATCTATTCACAGCTGGGCTGTTTTCGAACTGCTGTGTGTCCAAGCCAGCTCGGGAATTGAACTAGCAACCTTCAGATTGCCAGCACAGCTGTTCTACCACTGTGCTATCTCTCCAACCCCATTTTAAGTATTTATACTATTTTAGTTCCTTGGGAATTTTACTGGTTTATTTTTTAATGATACCTTTATGTCTGTCAGGAGAGTGGGGGATTTATTTGCTGGACTTTTATTTGATAATTATTTTTATATTTGTGTGTAATTGCTGCTGTAAACCACCTTGGGTCTTCAGAGAAAAATAGTACAGAAATGTCTCAAATAAATAAATAAACTTTAGATGAAGTGAGATGAAGCAAGTCTAACCCAGAAATACCCACAACATCACGAGGACAGCCAAGAATGAATTCAGGGTGACGCTGTATTTTCTTGCCCATGTAAGCTCTAGTTATCACAGAAGTCCAGATAGTTTCATCTTGTTAACTAAATGTTACTGAATATATATGTTAATATTTGAGACATTTAACATGTGAGCCTGTCCTTTGTAGATGGCAGAGTATTTCCCCTTAACCCATATTTTTACACACACATGCCAATCTGGAGAAACTCCATATACACCAAGTAACCACGTCTAGCCTTTTCCAATTCTTTCCTTTCTTATCAGAAGTCTTTTATCAGTATTTTTCAGTTAAAACCTCAACTCAGAATTCCTAATTATAGAACTGTGAGCCATATCTCAGTTCTTAGAAAACCCACTGAGAATCTAATTAAAGACAGAATGGCACAATGCTAGGATGCCTATAATCCCAGTGAGTACAACAGAGGAGAGGCAATGATGTTTCTTGCCAACCATACTAATTCTGTTTATCATTCTGTACGAGGCTTGCTTTTCTCAGCCCAAACAGATAATAGGCTGGGAATGCGTACTCAAAGAACACGTCTTTATTCTGAATTTCACACAACCCCTTTTCCAAGATGTGAGACAGGTTGCAATGCCTTTATGAAATCTGTGAAAATGGACATTGGTGGCCATGAAAGAAACAGGAACAGAGCCATTCTGGGTCAAAGAAGTTCCCTTCAATATATAGGACAATGCTTTCTTTTCTTACTCAAAAGGAAAGGTACGTTTACCTGGCCTTATTTTAAAATAAGAAAAAACACCTGGATTGTAATCTTAATGTGGATATAAAGGTAGTTAACCTTTTTCTATTATGGTTACAATTCAGAGAGATATTGTTACGAGAGAAGCTCAGTAAATGCCAAGCCAGGAGAAGATTCAAACAAAAAGTTTATTGTCCACAGTAAACTAAAACTTAAAAGGCTTAAATTCAGCACAATTATAACAAAAAAAAGTGCATAAGGAAAATACTCCCTGGACAGCTTGATGCTGTATAAATAAATAAAATAGTTTGTTGTATTATCCTTTGGTTTCCCGAGACCCTACTATTTTAGAAACAAACAAAGCTAATATTTCTATTGTTTTTACCCAATACAGTTCACACTTCATGTGTCCAACTTACAAAACTGAGTTCTTCCTCCACCTCTCTCTCTCTCTCTCTCTCTCTCTCTCTCTCTCTCTCGCACACACAATAAGTAAGTCTGTATGAAATGCAAGTATGTCAACATGGTCTTGAAGTATTGTTTGAACAGGGATTTTGTTGTATTTGTGCTGCAGAAGTCGACATGGTTTTCTTGTGCAGAGTACAAATCGTCAATTTATCTTCCTATTCATTGCCTGTTTTGCATAGATGGATAATGTATTTATAAATGTTTATTTATCACAATGTGTTGAAACCTCCTGCCTATATTCCAGACAACTTATTCATCAGCATGGTAGGAACAGCTGAGAAAGATTCAGTGACAAAATCTGTTGAGTTCGAGTAATCACAAATCTGTCTTCATAGCATTTCCCCAATTGCTCCGTCTCTTTGTAATGCAAATATCATGGGAAAAATACAAACATAACGCTCATCTTAATTGCCTTGTAAAATCTTTATTCATTTTTCAACATAGATTTCCTTCAGTCAACTATTCATTAACTGATCATTTGCTGTGTGCAGATAATATTTCTAATATATAATGCATATCATAGAGTACAAAAATGCTTATAGTGCAGTTTTTATATAGGTCACTGACCTATCTGAGAATTTATGAAGACCTTATCAAGTTTGTGGTCCAGAGAAGAGTGAGGCATGCCATCCATGCAAATTGATCGTGCTTATCAATGTAAATGCCTTCTGCCTTTCAAAACCAAATTGAAGACTGAGATGCTTCTATTAGCCCCACCTCGCTAGGATTGTGATGACAATTCTTTTAAAAATACAGCATTAAATGAACAAATCTAACTCTCATCTTATTTTTGGGATTACCACACAAACATGATGAATAAAAGCTATGTATGTAATAATCCACATTTCTCTGACTGTTTTTAAAATTGTATTTAAAGTGCAATTCAATTTTAGTCATGAAGCAAAATTCACTGCAAATTCCTTTTTTAATGTTGTATTTAAAGTGCAATTCAATTTTAGTCATGAAGCAAAATTCACTGCAAATTCCTTTTTTTGTCAAGAATTTAGAAAACATCATTATTTATTTATTTTCTTTGAAAAGCATATACACCTGCACCAGGGTAATTTTAAATAGTAATTTTAAATAGTAAGCGAACATTATTTTGCCCCCCCTCCAAAAAAAACATTATTTTGGCGCCTCTTCCTTCCTTCCTTTCTCCCCTTCACCCTTTCCTTCTCTTCTTCCTTTTCCTTCCCTTCCTTCTTTCCTCCATTCTCCCTCTTCCTTCATCTTCCTTCCTTCCTAAAGCCCCCATGCTGGCCTCAGAAGCGGCAATTTCGGCATGACGCATGAAGCGGCATGACACTTTAGGAGGGAGGGAGGAGCCAAGGGGAGGCCTCGCCCTTGGGGGCCACTGCCACGCATGCACGGCATCGGCTCCGGGTGTGAGGCTTTCCTTCCTCCTCCTCCTCGCACTGGCGAGGAGGAAGAGGCGGAGCCATGGCGGGGGTGGAGCCGGGGGTGGGGGCAGATCCTTTGGCCTAGGGCGCCAAAAGGCTATGATCCGGGCCTTCATCTAAGAGGAAGGCGAAGGGCCCGAGGATGCGTCGGCGGCTGGGAGGGGTGGGCCGGGGCCTCCCGATGCGCCCAGCGGGCAGAAGAATTCGCCCCTTCCCAGCCCTTCCAAGATGGCGCCCTACGCGAGCGCGTAGTTCACGTATACGGTCGGACCGCCCCTGACCCGCACACACCCCCTTTAGCAACGCCAATATTTACAGTGTCTTTTAATGGAAGTCTCAAGTTTTCTCTGCTATGGCCTCCCAAACATACCCAGGGCTTATGTTTTATTGCTCTTTGTTCTTATTCCCCATGTGGCCAAGAAGAAGAATGGCCACTCCCTGTATTGAGATCTTTCCATACAATCTCAACGGACAACAAAAGTAACATCTGAGATCAGGAAATGGGCTGTATTTGGTATGTTGCCATTGGAAAACATGGGTTGAGAGTATCATAGCTATATCTTTAGATCAGTGATTTTCAACCAGTGTGCCACAGAACACTAGTGTGCCGTGAGAGATCATCAGGTGTGCCGTGGGAAATTATTTTCGAACCTCAGTACGATAGACAGTACGATAGCTCTGTACTTTGGCAGCATGTGTTTTGTAGCTACCGCTATGTATGTCCTGGTTTCTTTGAAGGGCTATTTGCTCAATCCACAAGCTCAAAATTTCCACCAGACTGTCTGGGGAAGGCTGGTCCACAACCACAAAGGACTGTTGGGATTGCCTTCCTGCTTATCACGGGAACAAAGGAGTCTGTTGAAACTGGCACCATCTCTCCTGTAGTTTGAAGAGCTAAATAGAAAAATCCAAGGAGACAAAGTGAACAAACCAAACTTGGAAAATTAAGAGAAATACTTCAGACCCAGGAACATTTTGTCGTTCAAGTAAGATTCTTGTAGCTCATAAAGGAAGTTATCTGTGACATTTACTATCCAGGAAGACACAAATGACAGTTGGATAGGCTGTGCTGCATGTTAGATTTTTGTTTACCTCATTTAAGCTCTTGGAGTTGTAGAGATATATTGCGGAGTAGAGTGTTAGCTCTGGGCAGGGAGCCAGTCTAAGTATGGACAACGATAAGATTGAGGTAATACCTGGCTTATAATAATAACAAGTCCAATAATATGTTACTGGATTTATGCCAGGAAAACACCATCATACCTGTACTCAAGAAATGGAGACACCATTAGGTCAGTAGATAAAATAAACCTGAAAACGTACACTGGCTCAAACAGTAGAATAGTAATGATGCCCCCTTACATTAGACTCATCTTTAGATTTTTTGAGAGAGCAAAAATGAGTGTAGATATTTCAAATGACCGATGAAAGGAAAACCAAAGAGAGTGTAAAATGGAAGCCTTGAGAAAAGCAAAGCACCAGATTTTGTTCTCAGTAAACTGGCCTAGTTCTGCTGCTAGGCAATTGCTGATAATTCAAACTTCTATGTATAACATGATATTATTTTCTTTATGAAGTTTGTAATTCAATACCTAACCTATTGCTGGTGTATAGATATGCAGGAGAGGGTATGCAATATCTTGCTCTATAATGATAATAGAAGTGTATATGTTGTAATTGAGCCTTCAGCGTCTACTGCTAGTAGTGATAAGGAAGATGCTGAGTCAGTAGCATCTAGCAGTAGTATGGAATGGGGTGTGGCTCTGAGTAATCAAGACACTGGGGCTGGGAGAAAGAGGGCTGCTAGTGATTCTAGCCTTGAGGGTTTGGAGCAGAGAAAGAAGATCCGGCAGATACTTAGAGCCCTTTCAGATTCTGAAACCTTTGAAGGTTTTTCTGGGAATGAAGAAATGGGGTCAGAGGAGAGTGATACCGACTTAGACTGGACTTTGGTTCAGGAAGTAAGGGATGTGTGTAATGAAGAGTCTAACACTGATACCTGTTTGATAACAATTCGGATTGGCCTTCTGAGACTTTGGAGACAGACTGGGATACTTTAAGTTTCCAGGAATTCTGGGAGACATGGAGAAATGCACAAAGCACAGCAGCTGCAGGAAAAGAAACAGCTGATGCTCCTGATCAAGGGGAGTCTTAGGGCTAGTCTGACATTTAGGGCTATATAATGAATGGGTTTATGAGGCTGCCTTTGCGGCAGTCAAAGAGTTGTTATCTGGTACTTGTGTCTGGCGTTCCTGTGATTTTTGGCATCTTGGTATCGTGTGTCTTGTTCCTGGTTCCAGTTACTCATGAGTTATGGGTTACTCCACCACCTTTTTTGGGATGAGTTGCTATGGCTGCTCTGCTACTGTTTGGGAAAGGTGGGGGGTTTGGGATTCAATGTTTGTTTTTCTGTCTAGTTGCTGCCGTGTATTCCTGTGGCGGGGTTTGATCTCCACTGAATCTGCTGTGAGTTCCAGCTGCAAGTCTGGTGTTGTATGACATGGAGGGAGGTTGACACTGTGTTTTATGGGGACTATAATATGTGTTATTCCTGTATACTCAGCTCCTGGTGATCCTTGGACTGTCTCATTTCCTCCGTCATTCTCCTGCCCTTGACCCTCGGACCGGTTTACAATTACTCTTCTGGATCTTCCCACATTGGACGTCGCAGATGGACGTCCTGCGTTTGTTTTGCATCTTGCTTCAGTGTTTTTGTTGGGTTTTCCTGAGTTTTTAAAAGGGTTTTTAGTCGAATTGGCTGATTTTTTTGTTCGTCCCCTTTCCATTTATTGTTCAATAAACTTTTTGTTACCCCCTTTTACACCTGGGTTTGGCTTACTTGGTCTCTGTGTGACGACAGTATATGTTATACAGATATGCTTAGACCGAGTCAAGGTCTCTGTAAGCTATGCCACCGAGGATACAGCTTTCATATTACACCGCATATTTATTTTTTTTGTATCTGTGTTACGAGAATAAAAATCAATATACTGTAAACCTGCAACATGCTTTCCTGTTTATTTCCAGATAGAAAAAAAGATATAGGAATACTTAAGATGCATACATATTGATCTGAGTTTTGGATAGGACAAGTTTTTCAGCCCTGAGAGGTGACTATGACTAACATTAATAGGAGGCAAGCTATTATCTGAAGTTATGAATGTGCTTGTGTATGTTATCCTAAATATGTTAACCATTTCTCCAGACATGAAGTGACAGCAAATTTACTTTTCCATAATACTTTATTAAGTATAAAGTTCATGACTATTTCAGACAAAGAAATTAATACCTAATATTTTCAGAGGCATAACTACATTACATCTTTTGGCAGCTTTGTAAGCAAAAAGGAACTAATTCTGATTGGCTGGCTGGCTGCTGAATTCATGTATATTTCCTTCGATATTTGCAGTTCCCATTCCTAATGGAAGCTGACAGAATGTAAATGAGTTTCTAAAGGAACCAGCAAAAGTGGCAATTTTTCTCATTTAATCTTCAGATGAGCTGTCTGTCTCCCAGATGCTGAGCTTCATTAGAATTCTGAAACTAATTTCACCTATCAACACATGATTATTGGTTTGAGTGAGGTTTTGGGAGACTCTGAGTAAAAATCACTATCAAATGCTGGTTGGCTAAAGAGGAGAGGAGAAAAGACCGCACTAAAGAAGGGGGGCGGGGGGCGAAGGGGAAGACAAAGTAATCTACTTGTGTAGTTACTTATACTACTGAATACTTAAACCTCCCCTTGGCTCCCAAATCCTCACTTTAAAGTCAGTTAAAGGAATAATAAAAAGTAAATCTTGGATTGATATAAGACCTAAGCCAAGGGTGACACCTCATTCCTAAAGACATTTAGTGGGATATAAATGCTGTTGATTTCTGTGGAATTTACTTAAAAAATTAATGCAGTTCACTTTGCAAATAAAATTTTAGTGCCACGAGTCACACACACACAGGCATATAACATGATTGCCTCTATACGGAGAAAGTACATCAGGTGGAAAGATTAGTTTGATTTTTGAGAAAGAGAAAAACTGGCCTAGTTTATATACTACTGGTTAAGCCACTAGCGTCACATTCCCTATTATATTTTTTACCATCTGGACATTTCTGTTCCAAAAACCATTCACTTACTGCAGTGTTTCCCAACCAGTGTGCCATGAATGATCATCAGGTGTGCTGTGGGAAATTGGAACCTCCAATACCCTTTCTTTCCCAAAACTTGGGCAAACTTGGACCTTCCAAGTGTTTTGGACTCCAACTCCCACCATTCCTAGCAGCTTCAGGCCCTTTCCCTCCCCCCTCAGCCATTTAAGCAGGAAAGGGCCTCAGGATGTTAGGAATGGTGGGAGTTGAAGTCCAAAGTACCCAGAGGGCCGAAATTTCCCCATGCCTGTTTTAGGGACCTTAAAGTGGTGAGCCTCCTTCCAACATTGTGATTCTGGATAGAAAACAAACAACAACATAACATAACATTGTTTGAGTCCACAGTGCTCTCTGGGTGTAGGTGAACTACAACTTCCAAACTCAAGGTCAATTCCCAAGCAAACCCTTTCAGTACTTTCTGTTGGTAATGAGAGTTCAATACGTCAAGTTTGGTTCAATTCCATTGTTGCAAGAGTTTAGGATGCTCTTTGATTGTGTGTTTTAACTATAAATCCCAGAAACTGTAACTCCCAAATGTCAAGGTCTATTTTCCTCAAACTCCATCTGTGTTCAAATTTGGGCATATTGAGTATTCATGCCAAGTTTAGTCCTGATCCAACATTGTTTGAGTCCACAGTGCTCTCTGGATATAGGTGAACTACAACTCCAAAACCCAAGGTCAATGCCCACCAAACTCTTATAGTATTTTCTCTTGGTTATGGGAGTTCTGTGTGGGAAGTTTGTGTCTTTCTGCCATTCCTGCCAGGATATCTATGTTGTGTTCATCGAAACAGGCCCAGGTTTCACACGGAGTGTATAAATACATTTTAAAACATATTAACTATATGTATTACTGTGTTAGAGTGTCATTTTGTGTCATTTTGGTTGGTGGTGTGCCCCAGGATTTTGTAAATGTAAAAAATGTGCCACGGCTCAAAAAAGGTTGAAAAACACTGACTTAAACTACTGAATACTTAAACCTCCCCTTGGCTCCCAAATCCTCACTTTAAAGTCAGTTAAAGGAATAATAAAAAGTAAATCTTGGATTGATATAAGACCTAAGACAACGGTGACACCTCATTCCTAAAGACATTTAGTGGGATATAAATACTGTTGATTTCTGTGGAATTTACTTAAAAATAAATGCAGTTCACTTTGCAAATTAAATTTTAGTGCCACGAGTCACACACACACACACACATAACATGATTGCCTCTGTAAGGAGAAAGTACATCAAGTGGGAAGATTAGTTTGATTTTTGAGAAAGAGAAAAACTTGCCTAGTATCTGAGAAATCCCCTCTCGACTGTGGAGTACCCCAAGGTGCTATTCTATCGCCAATGCTGTTTAGCATCTATGTTCGACCTCTCGCCAAGATAGTCCAGAGATTTGGATTAGAATGTTTCCAATGCGCTGATGACACCCAGCTTCTCCTAAAACTAGAACATGGAACAACTTCAGTACCGGATAACTTCACCCGGTGTCTTGGAGCAGTGACAAGATGGCTACGTGCCCATAAATTGAAAGTAAATCAAGCAAAAACTGAAATCTTGTGGCCTGGCCGCCCATCAGAATTGGTTGGTCCATTACCATCTTTTGAAGGGGAACCGTTAGCCCCATCCCCCACTGTGAAGAGTCTCGGTGTTATCCTGGATTCCAAAATGACGATGGAAACCCAGATGGCCTCCACTAGTCAAAGGGCCTTCTTTCATCTACGCTAAGCAAGGCAGTTGGTGCCTTATTTACCAACAGAAGTGCTGGCCACGTAATCTATGCCACGGTTACGTCGAGGCTGGATTACTGCAATGCATTGTATGTGGGCTTACCTCAAGCAGCAATTCTCAAGATCCAAATTGTGCAAAATGCAGCTGCTAGACTCCTCACAAAAACATCAGTGAGGTGCCATATAACGCCGTCTCTGCAGCGCTTGCATTGGCTGCCGGTTGAACACAGAGTTGTCTATAAGACTCTGGTCCTAGCATTCAAGGCCTTTCGAGGTCAGGGTCCTTCATATCTAAGAGACCATTTAAGGCCACTCCACCACCAGAAACTGCCACGGTCAGCTCATGAGAATCTTCTCTATGTCCCTGGCCCTAGAGAGGTCCGTTTGGGGTCCACAAGACAGTGATCCTTCTCCATTGTAACCCCAATCTTGTGAAACTCTCTACCGCCAGACCAAAGAGCCACTCCTGATCTACATACATTTTTGGGGGCACTCAAGACATGGCTTTTCAGAAGAGCCTATGATTGTTAGTAACAAGCGGTGACTATGTCACCTGTTTATTTTCATTGTGTAAGTCGCCCAGAGCACCTCTGGTGGAGGGCGACTCATAAGAAATAAAGTTAGTTAGTTAGTTTATAAACTACTGGTTAAGCCACTAGCTTCACATTCCCTATTATATATTTTTCCCATCTGGACATTTCTGTTCCAAAAACCATTCACTTACTGTGTCCCATCAGTTTTAGGTAAAATCACAGGGGCTTTTTATGTGTTTAATCTTCTGCTTCTCTTTCATAATGTTACTAGCAGAAGATTCCACTTTGAAAGATTCCACCCTAGAGCTCCCTTTCCTTGATTTCACTGCCCCTCCTCTCTAATCCCTTTCTCCTCTTTTATCTCTTTTCCATTCCAATGTTCATTCATCCTTTAGTTCTCTTACGGCCTTTTGTCCACTTACTGGACAGCAGGGTGTCTTCACCCCTTCTTAACTATCTCAATAGCTAGGGATCCCTGGATAAGAGCAGTATACATAGCTGCCTAAAAGCCTTGTTGGCAAAAAATGAATTTTTCAGGTTTTCCTACAACTTCTTCTGTGATTGTTAGAGGAGATTTAGTGTCCTACACTCCAGTCAGCAAGTGTCCAGGAATAAGGTGGTTGAAATACAAAAACTGTCAAGGGGTTAATCAGGGCTGTAGCCAGGATTTTGATTCGGGGGGGCTGAGTTTGGTTCGGGGGCTGAGACTGGGTGGAAGAGGGTCTACCCTAGCAAACCTTTTTGTATTGTTATCCCAATAACCCCATTAATATGGGATATAATGAACATGGTGATCAGATCATGATTTAAATGCACATAACAGTTTAAATAATGTACCAGTAAGGCCTTTTCGCAGACCATCCTGAGAATTTCCGGGGGGCTGAAGCCCCCTTAGCCCCCCCCCCCTGGCTACATGCCTGGGGTTAATTCAAGTTCAAGTCAGTTGCGGGATATTCGGCAAGCTGAAGGAAGAAGCAAGAATGTGGCTGTCGTGACTCCCACAGATGGCTCAAAGACATGCCAAGCTAGCAGAAGTATTTACAGTTTATTGTTCAACAAAACACAGCCACAGTCCGGCATAAAAGGAACCCCACACCCGAAAAAGCCCAGTAAACAAAAACAGTGAAGACGTCCGTCTTTTGAAGTCCTTGGCTTTATTCCGGCCCGAAGTCTGTTGCGATGTGAAGACCCGTCCAAAAAGGAAAGGAAGAGTGCTTCTCCAATTCCAGGAGCTAAGTATACAAACAAACACATCAAAGCCCCCGCATCCCACAGCAACTCCCCTCCACCCATATACGATACCATATAAGCGACAGACACTCACAGCAACACAGGAAAAGCCCAAACGAAACGCGGTAGTCACTAAACATAAAAACACACATTAAAACCCCAAACCCCCAACATACAACATTTTCAGCCATGTTGGGTTCTGGCAGCTCCCCCAGAACCCAACATGGAACACAGCACAATACTCACAGCTTGCTGGGAATCAGGAACTGCGACACAAGAACCAAGAGCACCAAATACAAGAACCAGCAACCCACCAGCAACACCTTGGCCGACCGCAGAGTCCCAAATCCCCAGGCCTTACTTTAATACCCTTACAAATCAGAGTCATCAGACCCCCACCCAACTCTGCCCCATTCCCTCAGCTGCAGCCCTGGGTGTGTTCCTCCAATCTTCCCACCTTTGCTGAGCAGTTAAAGGACCCCAGTCCGATTCAACATCCCCACTAGGCCAAGCAGGGTCACTCGAAAAGCCAAAAAATGAGCTCTCGCTGGACTCAGCATTTATCACATCCCTGACATCTTGCACCAGTGCTGAGTCCAGCTCGGTATCACTCTCTTCTGAGGGTAACTCTACGTCAAACCCCTCAAAAGTATCATCACTGGTAGGCTCCCTAAGTATTTGTCGGACCTTTCTCCTGTGCTCTGCCTCTTCCAAACTCTCAGCACTTGCAGCCCTTTTCCTCCCAGCTGCAGTCATTCTGCCCAAACCTCCCTCTTCCAGTGACATGTCCAACACAGAATCCTCCTCCGAGTTACTACCTGTAGCAACTACAGGCTCAGTTTGCTCAACTACAACAGTGGCCATCAACTAGTCCAGGAACAACAATAACATTATCATCAACAACAACAAACTTTATTTATTGACTGCCTTATAAAATCAAACATTCAATGCATTGGTGATAAACAAACACATAAATCAAAAAAAGTATAAGGTAACATCATTATAAAGTAAAGACACAAGGAACTGAAAATATAACACAGAGTAATACTCATGAAATTATAAAAATATATTCTTAAGGCATATACCACCGAAACAGTCCCTTCATAGGGAGATAGTGATGAGCACAATTAGTATAGAAGAACAGATATAGCAATATACATTTACATAAAGATTATATAACCCAAACAAAGCCGTGACACAAAATCCGCCAAATAGATGGTACCTCCAGAGACACGCAGATGAACAGGAGAAAGGTAAGTCCAGAAAATCCGATGTATTAAAGTACCATGGTGATAGTCCAAACAGTTCAATAAGAAAGTTCTGCGTGATCTGAAAATATCGGCCTAATACTGGGTGGTGTATCAGGCAAGGGCACTACGTCCCGGAGTATATCCTGAGACGCCGGACCCAACCGCAACGGTCGATCTGCAAGGCCTGATACCGTTTCGCCTCTGAATCAGGCTTTCTCAAGCAGAAGGTTTTACGGAATAGATGCAAGGCGTACTGGATACACACATCAGGGTAAGTATGGAGATACGCATTGTGAATCAGCGTGACCCGAAGGTCATCATCATTATAAACTCTTAAATTACTAACAAAAAATAAAAATAATAATTAAATAGCATAATTATCTAAACATACACATAAGCTCCATAAGATCCAACCCTACCAAGATGCACAATATAAGTAAAATGCATAGTATAAGTGAAATCATCCGGGGGGAGCTGCTGGGTAAAGACCTGTAGCAGCTCGAGAGCAAATTTAGAAAAAAGTAATGAAAATGAACCAATAAAGAGAATTGGACATATATTTCTTGGATTGGGAAGAAGGGGGAAGCGGTGGAAGATCCATAAGCAACAAACGAGTCTTCAAAAGGTAAAGATAAGCTGATGATTTATGAATGCTGACTGAGGGTTGAAAACAAAAGTGAACATTTCGTCATTCGCCATTACTGAAAATACTGAGAATACTGAGAATATAAATATTTATTTATTTATTTGTTAGATTTATTGGCCGCCACTGCCAGCCGGCTCGGGGTGGCTTACATCAAGCACCACAATGAAACAACAAATCTACAACAGCAATAAAACCACAAGGATAAAACAATTCCTAAGAGATAACACAAGTCCTAGGGGATAGCACAAAGGCCTGCCGGAATAGGGCCGACTTGCAGGCCTTCTGAAAAGCCAACAGATTACGCAAGGTCCGAACCTCCGGGAGTAGTGCGTTCCAGAGAACTGGGGCGATGATGGAGAACGACCTTCTCCGTGTTGAAGTTAGGTGGTATTGTTTGACATTGGGCACGGCTAAAAGATTCCAGTCTTCGGATCTAAGTGTTCTCATGGGACAGTATGGGGTTAGGCGGTCCCTTAGGTACACTGGCCCCAGACCATACAAGGCCTTAAAAGTCAAGACTAACACTTTGAAGGTGGTCCGGTACTCAATAGGAAGCCAGTGCAGTTCTCGCAGAATTGGTGTAATGTGGCAGCTCACAGGAGCTCCTGCGAGCAACCGAGCTGCGGCGTTCTGCACCAGCTTGAGTTTCCGGGTCACCGACAGAGGCAGGCCAATGTGGAGAGAGTTACAGTAGTCTAACCTTGAGATGACCATGGCTTGGATCACTGTGGCCAAGTCGTCCCAAGACAAGTAAGGGTCCAGCCTCCTAGCCTGGCAAAGATGGAAAAATGCCACTCTGCTGACAGCAGAGATTTGTGCCTCCATTGACAGCAGAGGGTCCAAGAGAACTCCAAGGCTCTTTACTGAAGACAACGGGCATTTTGCCACGCCATCCAGGGTCGGAAGCTGGACATCCCTACCGTCTGGACGACCCAGCCACAGGATCTCAATCTGAAAAACAATATCAGCAGCTTGAACAAGTTGATAAATGTCCAGATGATTACAAAGAAGACCTTAAGTAATAACTTTAATTGAAATTGGAATGCTATAACCAGCTATAAAAGGCAGTGGCCACTCGGTCCCTCCTTTGAAGAAGCAAGTGAAGAAAATTTGATAAGCAGAGGGAGAGTGAAGGCTGCAAAACAGCAAAAGCACAAAAAGGGGAGTTTGAATGCAAGAATTACAGGCAAAGCATAAGCACAAGCATAATTAAGACTTTCTTTTGGGCTATGCAGAGTTAATTAAGGCTTTATAAACTCTATAAACAATTGGATGGGCGAATTTGACAGGTGTTTGAACGAGAAGGAAGAAACAAAAACAAGAAAAGGAGCAGGAAAGCCCTCCAAGCAGGAAACCTCTCTGGGTACCTCCCTTCAGATAGAGCATTCGCAAAGTTGGAAAGGGTGACCCCAGAGACCCCAGTGAAAATGAGAAGACATCCTCCAGCAACCCAGGGCAGATAGCTACAACACACGCCCCCTTCTTCTACTACATCTACTTCCATATATATATAGCCTCTCCCCCACAACAAGGGGGCACCAACGGAGAGGGATTGTTATTTACTGTTATATTTCTATAATCTTTTTAGTACCTCACTTGAAGACAAAGGACATTTCTTTTCAGCTTATATTTCTACATGCCACTGGCCTGACAAGATTCCCAGTTCATCCTGGCACAAAAATGATCAGATGATTCTGAAGATTCCCATGGGATGTCAATGACAGTGGCAATATTACTACGATGGCATATTAACTTGCTTCACTTAACCTCTTTGGTGTAATGATTCTCTGAATGGTTGGATAATCTCTGATCATTTGCAGCTGATCGCTGCATTTATGGATTCTTTGGAACTGACTTGCATTAAAAATGCGTATGCTCCAACTCAAGAGCAAGCAAGGATTCAGGCACAAGGCTGAGACTCTCACTGCTTTCTCAGAGATGATAAATACCATTTATAATGCTAAATTATAGGTTTTAGTCCTTTTAATTGGTGCATTTATCAAATGGATAGGCTTTGAATCATGCACCTCCCCCACACACATAATTGCATGGAATCCAGGTTTGTATGAGCACTTGTATTTCACAAAAGAGCAAAACCAAACCAAATCAATCTTTTTGGTGCAGTGTGGACATCAGTATCAGGCATGATTTGAAGCAGTCCATTATCCACATGGTACACTGCCATCAGATTAGGCCTGTGTCATTGCCACTGACAGACAGCTGTTTCTAGTCATCACAGTAGTTTCTGACATCAGAAGCACCTGAACAACCAAGAAGAAGAAGGGACTATTGACTGCTTCTTCTTCCTGCTCATGTGGGTGCCTCTGCACAGGGCACGAGGATCTCATACTTATAGCCATATAGAAGCAGAGATGCAACAGAGAGTAAGGTGCTAGACTATACAAGGATAACCAATATACAATATTCTTATAGAGTAATATACCTATAAATACAGCTTAGTATCACCATAAGAAATAAAGATAATGCCCAAAAGTGGGTTCCTACCAGTGATGAGTTATTTATTCTATTCCAACGATGTGTATTCCTATATAAGAGTCATGTACGCAGTTCAAAAGAGTCCCAACCTAAAAAAACTGGCTCTTCCAATGTGCCTTTGGCGAGTGAATATATATTCCATTTTAGTGTGTCCCAATTACAGCTCTGTCCTCATGATGCACTTTCCTTCTGCCCTTAATTGAAGGTTTAGTCCCACTGTTCAGCCCTTTGAGTTCCCCCTTCAGAAACACATTCTCCCTGAGAAACATATTCTACCTATATTATCAATTCTATCAATTTTACATCTAGTACATTTGGCCCGCCCACTCTGTCCCATTTCCCTATCCTGTCTTTTTGGAACTTTTTATTTTATTTTATTATGTTATATATTTATTTTGATGGTATTTTTGCTTTTTGTATTTTATTTTGCTGTACTTATAATGTATTTTGTTGTAATTTTGGGCTTGTGTTGGGCTTGTGGCTTCTTTGGCTAACAGGATGGTGGGATCTGCAGTGCAAGCAGATCTGAGAGATGGGAATTTTCAAGAGCTGCCTTTCCCTGGGAATTAGTCTGTTCAAAGCAGAGACAGATAACTCCTGGGCTGATATCAGCTAGCAGAGACGGAATTTTAATTGTCAAACTCCAAGGTCTTAGCTTTCGGCCGGTGGAGGGAAATGTCAATTAGGGGATATCGAAAGTGGTTTGGTTTTGGCTATTTTAGTTCAGCTTGCTTGGAGAAGCCTCAAATCTTGGCAACGTCGGTTCTGGAAGGACCTTTGCATTGGGTTTGCATTCATGTTCACGGACTTAAGATTCTGCCTTGCTTTTGGAAATTCTAGTTTAAGTTTGTAAGAATTTGAAGCTCTTGGACTCATTTGGATTTTTATGACTTTGATGCTTTTGGACTCCATTGGATTTTATCATCTGTGCTGCTTTTGGCTCCTGAAACATTCCTGCTTGGATTATAACTGTGTTTTCCTTTTACCCTTTTAATTCTTCATTGCCTTACTGGATATTATCTGCTTTTAATAAATGACTATATTTCAAGTGCTGGTGTTGTGTGATTACATCTAGAGGGTCCACGTCCCTGGAGTGCGTCATCTTGGCCTCATGTTAGCCGCCCCGAGTTACTTTTGGGAGATGGTGGCGGTGTATTAATAAGTATCATCATCATCATCTTCTTCTTCCATGTCTTTCCTCTGTAAAAAAAATGAAACACCCATCATGAATCTCCCCAATCATATGCACATTGGCGCTAAGTCTGTCAATAATCCAGGGATCATTCACACTACCCAGTCAAAGCACTATTATTTCCCAGGATACCATAGGATGGAATGTAATAATAATAATACTGTTTATTTCTATTCCGCTCTTCTCACCCCGAAGGGGACTCCGTGCGGATTACAATACACATACGACAGACAGTCCCTGTCGGAAAGACATACAATTACACATAGAGAAATACAGTGCAGTTTTTAGAAGGACTTCTTTCCTGGCTGCGTCATACAGGTGGGCGTCACCAGGTGTGAATGCTCCATTGTTGTTATGTCCCTGCGTCATTGCGCCATCACGTCACAAGGGGGTGCTGTTGTTCCATCCTCATGACAGGAGCCTCTTGTTTCCACCACTTCCGCCTCTCCCTTCTCCGTCAGCCTATTTCAGACAAGTCTGTGCAAAAGTCCTTCCCCACTTTTATGGTCCCCAATTTGTTGTTAATTCACAGCTGGGCTGTTGAACTGCTTGGGTAAACAGTAGACAGGGCTTACAGCTGGCGTCTAACTCAGCCGGGATTCAATCCTGCAATCTTCAGATCTTCAGATTGCCAGCACAGCTGTTGTTGTTACCGCTGTGCTATCTCTCCGGCCCTGTAGACAGTTAAAGTAGATTAACATCAATATAACCATTTAATGTACCCTGAGTCTTCTTTTCCTGAAAGATGTGATAAACATGAATCATTCTGTATCACCACTTTTTATTTGCCCTTCGTGGAAGTTTATAAATATTAGTGTTTCAGAAGTGTGTTCATGTAGGTTGAAGGTGAATCTAGCAAAGACGGAGATCCTCTGGCTGGGTCGTCCGGGCGGTAGGGATGTCCAGCTTACGACCCTGGATGGCATGGCGTTATGCCCGTTGTCTTCAGTAAAGAGCCTTGGAGTTCTCTTGGACCCTCTGCTGTCAATGGAGGCGCAAATCTCCGCTGTCAGCAGAGTGGCGTTTTTCCATCTTCGCCAGGCTAGGAAGCTGACCCCTTACTTGTCTAGGCACAACTTGGCCACGGTGATCCAAGCCATGATCATCTCAAGGTTAGACTACTGTGACACTCTCTACATTGGCCTGCCTCTGTCAGTGACCCGGAAACTCAGCTGGTGCAGAACGCCGACAGCTCAGTTGCTCGCAGGAGCTCCTGCGAGCTGCCACATTACACCAATTCTGCGGGAACTGCACTGGCTTCCTATTGAGTACCGGATCACCTTCAAAGTGTTAGTCTTGACTTTTAAGGCCTTGTATGGTCTGGGCCCAGTGTACCTAAGGGACTGCCTAACCCCATACTATCCCATGAGATCACTTAGATCTGAAGACTGGAATCTTCTATCCGTGCCCAATGTCAAACAATACCACCTAACTTCAACACGGACAAGGGTGTTCTCCATCATCGCCCCAGTTCTCTGGAACACACTACTCCCAGAGGTTTGGGCCTTGCGTAATCTGTTGGCTTTTTGGAAGGCCTGCAAGTCGGCCCTATTCCGGCAGACCTTTGAGTTGTAATGTGCTATCCCCTAGGACTTATGTTATCTCTTAGGAATTGTTTTATCCTTGTGGTTTTATTGCTGTTGTATATTTGCTGATTTATTGTGGTGCTTCATGTAAGCCGCCCCGAGCCGACTGGGAGTGGCGGCCAATACATCTAACAAATAAATAAATACTTGTTGAATGTGTGGATTTTGCATGGCAAGCATCTCTAGTCAAATGCAGGGAAAGAAGCCTTTGTCTTATTTGGATGATGTTATTCTTATATTTACAATGTTTTCAGTTCCCCGGTGATATATTTTAATAATCCAACACAAGCTATGTTGTGTGTGTGTGTGTGTCATTTTTATGATTATTTCATGTTTCAGACTGTGTCCAAGACAGGTTCATGGCTCAGCTATGACAGGTCCTTTTTCAAAATAATCTTAGACTGATCCAGCTAGAGAACAGTGCTGTGGACAACTACGGAGTGTCTGAGCAGGGGAAAAAAAAGAATGAATGAAAAGAGGAAAGAGAGAGCGCCACAGTGGAAGGTGAAAAGAAGATGATTGTATAAATTAAGAATCCCATACAGAAAATAAAATGGAGGTCCTTATTACTTTTAAATAACTTATCTCATAGTATAATAGAAAAATGCTATAAACTAGAAATTATTAACCACTGCATGTATTATGTTTATCTATCCAGCTTCCTTTGTACTGAGTATTTGCATACTGTTACTACAAGAGACCATAGCTTCAAGGTAATGCAGATGTTTGTGAGAGATTCCTCTGTATTCAAATGGATTCTTTTGACTGGAACAAAATGATGCATTGATAGCATCACCCTGCACAAAAGCATCATATACAAAAAGCCCAGAAGGTGTAGTGATGAGACCAATCATCTCTCATTCCAGCATCACATATACTGAAATTTCACACAATCAACACTGAATGACTAAGGCAAATCATAATGTGAGGTACTATCCAGTTAACTTGCATTTTTCTATTCTAAGGTTGATATTGTAAAGAAAGAGTACATCACATTCATTAAGTCTATCTGTGTGAGCAACACGATTGACTAGATTTTCAAAGGTCTTCATTTTCTATAGCAAAATTATATTAATACAAATATAGTGTGAAAGAGTGATCACAGAATGTATAGCCTTTTCCAGGAAAGCCATAAAGAAGCAGAGAATACAGCAAAATTCTTGTCAGTATTCCTAGATAGGCATGTATTCAAGAAGTACATTACTGATTTTGAGAGTTGTTACTATAATGATGCATCTGAGGGATATTAATATAACACCGTGGATAAGTCTACACTTCCCAATAAACCCGAGAACAGTCTGGTGTCACATACACTATGCAAAACCCACTGCAGAAGCGAGTTCATGTTCACATGGTCCAGTCAGGCTGAGACCGCATTAACCCCACTGAACTGTCACCTCTCCCTCCATTACACAAAACCAGCAAAGGGTGGGTGCAAAACTACTCCAATAGGGACTCAATCCATATAAAATTTCAAGTAACAACAAGATGTAGGACGTATGTGAGTGATAGATCCCCAGAAGACCATGAAGCCGACAGGACAGCGTGAGTATATCACGTCTTCCACTGGCCAATATGATCCGTTTCGTGTAGCAATATCGTGGCTCGCTTTCTCAAGGCTTCAATAGTATATAATTCAGTGTCCTCATCTGCAAAGTAAGAAATATTACAGCACAGGCTAACAAAAGCAAACCCTCAATAAAGAAATCACTTACATAAAGGGATACATATCATTGTTTTTGTAGCAACAGCATAACCTCACATGTACATGTGTGAGGTGACCCAAAGGTAATCGGTCTATATTCAAGATCCCATATATATAGTGCTCATAATTAGATACATCAGCTGATTATATCAACATGGAGCTTAATCCTATTATTTCATTGAGTCCTTTTGGCCACTCTGTATTTAAAGTTAATATCCATTTGTTTTCTATTCGCCGCAGCACCTAGTTCACATTCATATGGGGTGATGAATCAAGCCTTTCGAGCACCTGGATTTTTAAAGAGCCCGCTGAGTGGTTGTGTTGTTTACAATGTTGGTAAAAGAGGATCTCCTCACTGCCTGAATTTATTTTTCTTCTATGCTCAATAAATCTTTGTCTCAGTTGTCTGGTAGTAATTCCTACGTAGGTTTTTGGCCAAGAATAATGGATGGCATAGGCTAGGGTGGTGGAGGCACAAGTGGCAAAGGATTTCACCTCGAAGTATTTACTGTAAGAAGCACTGTATACAGTTTTGCCACTCTGGATGTTTGGGCATATAGAACAGTGTCCGCAGCATCTCGTGGCCGGGACTAAATTACTCTTAGGTTTGATCCCGTGGTTGGAATGCGTGAGTATATCTCCCAGGTTCTGGGTATGCTTGAACGCTATCATCGGGGGTGTTTCCAGCCCTTTGATAAAGGATATAAGGGACCAGTATTTTTTAACAATGTTGGCAAAGGATCTACTATTGGGTGAGAAAGTAAGAGGCCAGACGACCCTATCAGGCGATAGTCTAGGAAAGATTAGGAATAATGAATCTCGATCTATTCTTTCAGCCCTCAATCTAGCTTTGTTGATAATGTCCAGCGGATAGCCTCTATGGAGGAAGTCAGTGGTCATTCTGTCAGCCTCTTTAGCAAAGTCTTGATCTAACGACAAATTTCTTCTTATCCACAAAAATTGGAAGTAAGGAAGATTATATTTTAAAGCAAAAGGGTGGTAGCTTTTGCGAGCCACAATATTGCTACAGGAAACGGATTATATTGGCCAGTGGAAGACGTGATATACTCACGCTGTCCCGTCGGCTTCGTGGTCTTCTGGGGAATTACCCCTTGGATCTATCACTCACATACATCATACATCTTGTTGTTACTTGAAATTTTATTTGGATTGAGTCCCTATCAGAGTACCTTTGCATTCACCCTTTGCTGTTCATACTTCGGATTATACGAGATTACACCGGAGATATCGCAGATTTACTTCAGCTCCACCAAAGATTATTAGAATTTCATGGACTATACTTTTCATGGGATTGGATTATTTCCCCCTGGGAATGTGGTATCGTATGATGTATTGTACTCTGCTTTCACTGTGAAATTGATTATACTTACTCGTGATATTATAAGCGATTTGATATTTTTGAGAGATTTGTGCTTTGTGTTAGCTTTAGTTTACCTCTCCTTCCATGTCACCACCTCTACTCCCAACCTTCTACAGAACTTCATGTGAGGTCCTGGCTACTGCAGGCACCCTATCCCAATACCAGCAGAGGCGCCCACACAACCAGGAAGAAGGGAGATATCTTTCCTTCCCCTCCTTTTTGGTAATATACCTTCATTTTATCTTGAGGACATTTGAGGACTCACCCCTTATATGCCTGCGCTGTGTTAGTGCAAGTACTCACAGTTTTGCTCCTCGCTGACTCATTCCTTCCTACCACTATCATTTGAAAATTAAATGAAAAACAAGGCTGCTTGCTTCTTGGATGTTGTGGTTTAACAAGGTTACTTAAATAGGGAGCTGGAAGGACAGTGGCAAGAGCGAGGAGGCATGTGAGCACTCATTCTATCCCAGTTTTCATCTGTGAAGTGTTGCTGGATATGAAAGTGCATCCCTCTTTTATTATCTGTGACTATATGGATTCAAGTAAGATATTCAAAATATGTGCTATTTTTTCCTTTCTTCCTGTTTATTGAAAATATGAAAGCAGACAGAAGAAAAGGGGTTTTCTCCCCCTTCTCCTCTTTCTCGTTCTAGCATCTTAGAACAAAAAGATCAGACCAGACAGGTTGCCTCCAGGACAGAGCTTGTGAAGAAGACAAAGACATCACTAGAGGAAGAACCTTGCCTCCTACCAAGAACAGTGATTTGATTACGTAAGGCACCCGAGTCAGTGATAAATCTTTTGGCTCTCAGAAAAATTATTTTTAAAATGAAATAATATTGGTTACAAATAGAATTTAGGAAAAGAAAGAACAATATTTGAGGACAGTATGCCTATGAAATGCATACACTATCATAATGAAAAAAACAAATGCAATAAATGCTGATCCAAGAACTGTTTCCCACTTTTAATAAAGAGCATGTTCACATTTATTAGATCTATTCTCCCCCAACTCCAGCCTATCCGGGACTCCTATTAATATTCAGCAGAGTTGGGCTCGTGCATTGGGGTAATATATATTCTTATATTTACATGCAGACATTTGTAAATCTTCTCCTTTTCATATCCAGAAGGAATTTAAGTTTATAAATGTGTAAACAAATCAGCATGAGTAGTGTTTGGTCTGAGGTTTGGTGAGGTTGCAAAAGACATCATATAACTTAGACTGATTTACTCTAGTGGAAAAGGACAAAAGTGCACTCAAATTATATAGCATAATGAACTATAAATATACCATTCTGTGCATATATTCTAATTATTTTAAAGGGCATTAATTATACAGCTCGAGTTTAATTACTGAGTACTTCCACAGATCTGCTAACAGAGCTAGTTTCATGGATCTGCTAACAAAGCTGGTTTAAAGAGACATATACTATGTGGAGGAGTCCCAGATATTTTGGGAGTAGTCATTTCCATAATTACTTACTTAGGCTCATGTCTTTGCTAATCATAAATTCACAGTTTTCATAGATGGACCAATACACTTTCAAAATGGGAAACAAACTTGTTTGCTTCCTCCTTCCCAACATGTCCAGTGGCAAATCTAGTTGAAACCTATGCCATCAAGACTGCTGATAGGCCCCATATCCAAGTCTGCATTAGAGATGGGAAGCATATCTGTAGCTTTTATAATGCATGAGAAAAAGTTGTTTCCTAACAGCCAACCCAACAAGGAAGTTTAGACAGCAGGTTTCAGAGGCAAACATAATTTATCCCCCACCCTATAGTATTAGAATCATTGCCACTCTGTAAGAAGAATAATGCCACTGGTGCATTGTTGTTGTTGTTGTTGTTGTTGTTGTAATTCAGCCCTCAGCATTGCCTGATAGCAGAGCTGTAGAAGACGCTGAGTTATCACCAGCTGGGAGTAGCATGCAGTTGGGAGGGGCTAATGATATTGCAGACACTGGAGTAAGCAGAAAGAGGAATGCTAGCAATTCCAGCACTGATGAGTTAGAGCAGAGGAAAAGAATTCGGCAGATACTTGCATCTCCCACAGATTCAGAGTCCTTTGAGGGTTTTCATGGAGATGTGGAACTTGAGTCAGAAGAGAGAGATACCGAGCTAGATTGGACTTTGGTAAAAGAAGTTCAGAATGTATGTAATGCTGACTCATATAGTGACACGTTTATGGGGTTTGACAGTGACAAAGACTGGCCTTATGAAACTTCTGGGAACGACTAGGAAACACTAAGTTTTGAGAAACGCTGGGAGACCTGGAGAGACTCTCAAAGGATGTCAGCTGCAGAGAGGAATGCAGCTGCTTCGTCTGAGCTGGAAGGGTGTGACTCAGACTAGTCTATGAGTTGTGTCTGGTATCCTGTTACCTTGGCATCCTATTATCTGGTATCGTGTTCCTGACTACTCCTACAGCCATGTGTTCTTAGTGGCGGGGTTTGACTCCGCTGGATCTTCTCTCCTGTTGGACCTTGGACTGTCGCCTCGTTTTTCTCCTGCTCTTTACTTTGGACCGGTTACAGACAACGATTTTGGATCACCCCACGAAGGACGTCACAGAGGACGTCCTGAGTTTGTTTTGATTTCTCCTGCAATGGTTTTTTGGGGGCTTTCCCTGGGTTTTTGTGGGTTTTTGCTGGTTTGGCTAGGTTTTTGTTAGTCCCATTCCTTGTATAATAAACCTTTTGTTACCCCCTTTTACACCTGGGCTTGGCTCTAATTGGCGTTTGATTTACAACAGTTATGTTTATTTATATCCCACTCTTTTTCTCCGTACGGAGACTCAAAGCAGCTCAAAATCAAAAGCATTTTAATACAATTTAAAATATACAAATATTAAAACCGTATTAAACAACATTAATATTGAAACAATCCTAGTTAAAACCATAAAAGCATATAAAATCACATCACAAAATCGCAACAGCTCTTGATGGTCTTCTGGGAGTTATGATGGTAGGATGGACAGTGTCAGCAGTGATTCTGACTATGGGCTTCTCCAGCTACTACTGCTAGCTACTCCTTACTCTTGGCATCTTTCTTTTTCTGGAGGATTTGGAGATGCTAAAGCGTATCTTTGGCCACACAAGGCCAGATAACAGAGTGGTCCAAGCAGACAGAAAAGTGGCTTCTAGATTTGGCTAAATTCTCATTCCATCCAAACACACACCCATAATCTCATCAGGCATATGCCTTTCTCTTGCCCCCTTTGTGACTCCCTGTGGAATAACGGTCAGAAGAAAGAACGGTGTTTGCCAGTGCATTTGCCCAACTACAGAAAATGGGCAATGTAATTGCCAGATGCAACAATAAGGTCATACTCCCAGACATTTGAAGAACTCCCAGGATCTCCCAGAAGATATCTCCCATGTTGTGTGTCTAGTTGCTTCCTTCTCAACATTTTTCCTTAAGAAATCAAAAATGTATTTCATTTATGATGATTATGTGTTTTTTTAATGTGATCTTTCAATTTTGTTCCTTTTGTGGGTTTAAGAGAAGGTGAAG
The DNA here is from genome assembly GCA_030556195.1 of Anolis apletophallus. Classification (NCBI taxonomy): domain Eukaryota; kingdom Metazoa; phylum Chordata; class Lepidosauria; order Squamata; family Anolidae; genus Anolis; species Anolis apletophallus. The sequence continues at coordinate 5,940,957 of JARBWK010000009.1, forward strand.
CTTTCCAGATTTGGGATTTGGTTTGATAAAGAAAGCAATTTCCCCATTTTTAACTGATTTCTGGTCTCACATAATCTTTTGTAAGGTTTAGAATGTTATTTGTTTGTTTGTTTTACATCCTACTTTTTCCATATCATTAAGATGTTCCACTAAAATGACAATATATTTCACGCTAGCTTGGGGTTATTTGAGAAAGGCATTGTGTGCCAAGGTTGGTCCTTATCAGATGTTTACGTTTCTCGCAGTGGTCTCAGGAAGTTAGTGAAGGTACTGCGAGTCCCATCGGCCATGGTCCATCCCCCTCCCAACAGCACCAGGAAGTAGAATGGGTCATGAGGGCTCTGTGTGCCAAGTTTGGTCTTGATCAGTCATTGGATAAGGGTCACAGCAGTCTCGGGAAATGAGTAAAGGTACTTCAAGTCCCATCATCCGTGGTCCACTGTCCTCCGAACTGTACCATGATGTAAAGTGGGCCATGGGGGCATTGTGTGCCAAGTTTGGTCTTGATCAGTCACGGGATGAGGGTCGCAGCAGGCTCGGGAAGTAAGTGGAGGTACTTGAAATCCCATCATCCATGGTCCGCCCTCCTCTAAACTGCAGTAGGATGGAGTCTGTGTCATGGGGGCACTGTGTGCCAAGTTTAGTCTGTATCGGTCTTTGTTCAGGGCCGCAGTGGCAATCAATCCCCTCTGTCTGGTGCCTTAGAATGTTGGAGTGCCAAGGCTGGCCAATCAGAGTCCTTTATGCAAATACTCCCTCAGAATGTAGAGGCTGGGAGCCAATCAGACAGCTACCACATGAATACAAACATACATACATACATACATACAAACCCACAAACACTCTCTTTTATTATATATACAGATATTAAAACACAAATTAAAATCATTATGCTTACAAAACATTCAACATGAACCAAAAATAGAAATTTAAAATATTATTCTTAAAATATATTTTTAAACTCCATCACATACATTGGCATTCTATTAACAACAGCATCCACGTAAGAACACATACAAATTATGTGAGTTGCAAAGTGTTGTATAAATTGTCCACAGAGACATATCAATTGGTTTCCATTCTTGTTTTGGTGGGCCAGTTCATAATGGATCACTTAAAACAATTTTACTGGGTGACTGTAGATAACGTATTGGCAGAGAAATATGTTTTTTTTTCTTTTTTGCCAGTACTGTCATGGTCTTCCTGTGAGTCATGCTTGATTGGGATTATTGGGAGGGTTTTATAAAAAAAAACTATTGTTACTGTCTCCTTTCATTACCAAGAACCCACTGGTAAACAATAGAGCCAGTTAGTTTTATTTTGTAGGAAGGCATACTCAGCAGCAATTGTGCCCATTGTCCTGGGTATTTCCTTATTCCAGAGGTTACTAGGAATTTTGACAGAGTTTCCTGCCTGGCTGTCACGATGCAAGGACTCGGCCGGCCCCTTAAACACACACATAGAGACGGTAATCAGCTAACTATTTATTGAATAATAAAGAACAGGTGAAAAAGTAATTGTCCATAAAAATATTGAAAAGTTCAATCCAAAGAAAGTGTTCGTGATAATCCAATCCAAAGGCTTGGCAAAACTTGGTAAAAGACTTGGCAAAGGCTAAGCAAAGACTTGGCAAAGGCTTGGCAAAAAGGCTCCGCAAGCAATGCGGATCAAGGAACAAGGCAAAGTTCAAACAGGACCCAAGAAACTTCTTGGCAAGACTCGAGACGGCACTTGGCTCTGTGGTCCCATGCTCGCTTCACTCCTCTGAGAATAGAAGTGGCCGAGGTACTGAGGATCCGTTCCCACGGATCCTATACTTAATCCCCTTGGCGAGGACCCCGACGCTCTAGGCTTCGGCGCCAATCTGTGCTATGGGATCTCGCGCTTCTCTGGCGCTCTAGGCTGCGGTGCCAACCCCTCCTGCTGGACTCAATGCTCTCTCTCCTATCAAAGCCCCGACCTTGCCTCCCAGCACCTGGTTCATTATCTTCATGAGAGCCAAACTCCCTTTCAGCTTCCATGGGTTCATCCTCCACTGTTTCCCTGATTCTCTCCTGCGACCCGAAACCACCTGGCTTCTCATAACAATCGTCACTGTCAACACTTTCAGAATCAGTCTGACCTTCCCAGTTATTGTAGCCGTCCGGCCATCCATCATCCCAAGCCAGGCTTTCGGTGGGAGAGGAAGGCCCGGCTAACTCATTAACCCCTTCCTCCATTTCCTCATCAGCTGTGGCTGGCTCCAATGCAAGTGGGACCCCCGGTGCTGCCCCCTGCCCCCCAGGCACAAAAGAGAACTGGGTTGCTACACTGGCCAACCAAAAACTCTCACAAGCTGTCAGGAAACTATCCAGCACCACCAGCCTGTTTTCATCAATCCAGCTGACATAATCTTAGAAAAGATGTGTTCTAGACATCATTTGCAATATTTTTTATTGATTTCTTTTTCACATTAGGACTAAAATATCTAGTTTGCTAAGCAAATTGAACCATTTCGATCACCTGCAAAGATCCACCCAATTAACCAGCTTCATTTTTTATTAAATAATAATAATAAAAATAATCTACAGATGACCAATACTAGTTTATGGGCTGTTCCCTGCTGGATGAAAAAGAAGGCGGAAATGCCTCTTTGTAAAGACAACGTCAACTGGGGTGCATGTATCCATAATCTAAACCAGTGTTTCCCAACCAGTGTGCCGTGGCACACTAGTGTGCTGTGAGCGATCACCTGGTGTGCCGTGGGAAAACCTCTAATATACCCTTTCTTCCCCCTGCTGCCGAACTCCAGCTGCTGCTGTTTGCAGAGGGAGGAGGAAAAGGGGGAGGAAGGGCCGAGCGGCGGCGAAGAAGGGGCCGGGGCGCTGCCTCCTTCGGGCGTTTTCCCTCCACGCGCGCCACCCAGCCTCTAATCAAGGGGGAGGGAAGGGTGACATCACTCAGGCCCCGCCCCCTTTCCAGCAGTCACCATTTGAGGAGGAGGAAAGGCCAGCAGAAAGGCTGAGGTGAGCAAAGGGAGGGTCGGAAAGGGGTGGAGTGTCCATGAGGATGAGGCCTGCCCATCATTATTTAAGTCCACAGTGCTCTCTGGATGTAGGTGAACTACAACTCCCAAACATCAAGGTCTATTTCCTCCAAACTCCATGTGTGTTCATAGTTTGGTATATTGAGTATTCATGCCAAGTGTGGTCCAGATCCATCATTATTTGAGTCCACAGTGTTCTTTGGGTGTAGGTGAACTACAACTTCAAAACCCAAGGTCAATGCCCACCAAACTCTTATAGTATTTTCTCTTGGTTATGGGAGTTTTGTGTGGGAAGTTTGATTCCATTCCATCATTGGTGGAGTTCAGAATGCTCTTTGATTGCGGGTGAACTATAATTCCCAACAACTACAACTCCCAAATGACAAAATCAATTTTTTGACTGATGGTCCCTCCTTGGGTTAGTATTAGTATGTTTTGTGCCAGGATATCTATGTTGTGTTCATTTAAACAGGCCCAGGTTTCACACTGAGTGTATAAATACATTTAAAAACATATTAACTATATGTATTACTGTGTTAGAGTGTCATTTTGTGTCATTTTGGTTGGTGGTGTGCACCAGGATTTTGTAAATATAAAAAGTGTGCTGCGGCCCAAAAAAGGTTGGGAAACACTGATCTAAACACAAAGAGGATATTTTCCTTTTTAACTGTATAGCTGTCATCAGTTCTGACAGCAAGAACAAGTGGTTGGAGTAGCTGAACAACAGCTTTAAGCTGCCTGCACAGCAAAGTGTAGTAGCTGCAGAAGAAGCCTTAGCAGGAGCCACCACATCACAGCAGGAGGAGCAAGCAGAAGCCAGCACTTCAGAGCAGGCTGCTGATGGGTTAACTGCTCCTTCTCACCTGTAATTTTGCAAAGTGCAAGCTCAATTATACAGGTCTGCTAGGTTAGCTGAGAAACAGACTATCCACAAGCAACACCTGTGGCCTTAGCAGAAAAGACTCTCGAGTTTGCAGCCTTGTTGCTGGAGGCAATATTTTTCTGGATGGTGTTGTCAAGTCTCATTGTGTGACTGGCTTTGTGAACCCTGGACCAGACTTCGACTTATGTACTTAAGATTTTGTTTTGTAATTAGTTATATTGTTACTTACTGGCTTGTTTGACTTCGGAACTTGGACACTGACTACTGGCATTCAAATTGTGGATTTAGGCGTTGATTTAAGAACTCTTTGTGTATGATCTTTGACTTGGTTATTGATTCTCTGTGTTTGAGCATGAATGAGGCAGCATCACAACATATATGTAAATTTCTACAGATTCCATCAATCAATGGACAGGATTCATTTAACTATTTACTCTGTCTTTAACCAAATGATAGGCCATTCCCTCTCGTTCCCCCTCTTTCTCACACACAAATACACATACACAGAGAACATGGACATATTGGACCTTTTCAAAATATATATCCTATATATGTATAAATTGACTTCATTTGTAAGTTAGGTGCAGTTTTGGGGGGAAAGTATGCATTGGTCATTCCATGGAGAACTGAAAATACCAATGCCAACTTGGTCCAACTGCCCCAGCCGCTGCCACCATTTCCCCACTTTGACATTAAAAAGGTCAGAAGTGGTGCCATGATAGAGAGACTAGAGGGTACTGGTATTCCTTTTAGGTTCTTCTGGGATACGCTAAACTCTAGCTTTTCACCACTCTATTCAGGGAAGGGGATGGTTTAGCACAGTGGTTAAAACAGCAGCTGTAGCTGCAAGCTGTGTAAGCTGTAAGATCCGAACGTGGCAAGTTCGAATCCCGGGCTGACTTGAGTAAGTCAGCTGTAAGTCCTGCCCCTGTTCACCTAAGCAGTCGAAAGCAGCTAGCTGCAAGTAGAAACATTAGGTACCGCATAAGCGGAGGAGGTATCTGAAATGACTTTTTAACTTCAATAAGTATTGAAGACGAGTACCGGAAGAGGATTCGGCTGGCTGGCTGGCTCTTCATCAAAAGAAGGAGGAGGTAGCAAGGAGGATGGAACAACAGCGCCCCCTGTGACAAAATGGAGCAGCAGCACCAAGTGGCGAATATAGCAACAGCACCTGGTTGGAAGCGAGGAAGAACAAGGCTCAATCCAGAAGATCCTCCTGCTATATGTTGTTGTATGTCTTGCACATCAAAAACGGCAGGGATTGTCTGCTGTATGTGTTCTGTGATCCGCACTGCGTCCCCTTGGGGTGAGAAGTGCGGAATATAAATAAAGTGTATTATTATTTATTATTATATGGTCAATTACTTACATTGAATCATGGAAAAGTTGAACTGGGTTTTTTGGGGTTGATTTTTTTTGCCTAAAACAGGGGTGCTCACACTTTTTCAGCATGCAAGCTACTTATAAAACAACGAAGTCAAAATGATCGACACCTACCCACTACTCAGAGAGCCATAAAAGCAAAATATTTGGAAATGTATTTCAGTGAGAGCCATATAATATATTTTAAGACAGAATTCAACTAAATGTGAGTATAATAAGCCCCTGAATTTATTCATAATAATAATGATGATAATATTCATTCAGCCTCTGCTACTACTACTAATATTAATAGTAACAACAACAACAGGTTCCTAGAGTAGAAGGAAACCTCCAAGAGCCATCCAGTCCAACCTCCTTCTGCCATAAGGGAAAAACACAATCAAAGCATTCCTCACAGGTGACCATTAAGCCTCTGATGATGATGATGATGATGATGATAATAATAATGGGTTCCTAGAATAGGAGGAGACTTCCAAGGGCCATCCAGTCCAACCTCCTTCTGCATCTGGGCGGCATCGGGAGCCTGCGGGGCGGGACTGAGCCTTCCTCCCACCCTGCCTGTGATCTACCAGGATGCCCTACGTCAGGGCTGTCCAACTGCCGGCCCTGCAGGTGTTTTGGCCTTCAAATCCCAGAAATCCTAACAGCTGGTAAACTGGCTAGGATTTCTGGGAGTTGAAGTCCAAAACACCTGCAGGGCCGGCAGTTGGACAGCCCTGCCCTACGTGATCTACCAGTAGATCACGATCTACCTAATGAGCACCTCTGGCCTAAAATGTTTAGCCATATGTATTAATATAGAGAGTAGTTAGTATGCCATGATCCCACTAACTGCTATAGCAACATCATGTGAAATTTTGTGACTTGTGGCTGGATGAGGCAGTATGGTTCAATAGGATGTCATAGGAATCATAGTGTAATAATTGTGTAGTGTGGAAGAGCCCATAGATAAACACGCACACTACATCACTGAAAAGTTTCTTCACTTTCAAAAACCACTGATAACCAGAACTCAGTTGACAGCTTTTGTCAAGCTGACTGTGCAGCATAACACTGCCTTGTGTTTGTCTAAAAAGGTGCATTTTTTTCTTTTGAAAAGATACATCTCAATAAAGAGGTTTCATGGGTCAGTTTCTTTGAAAAACTTCTTGAAGGGTGTTTTTTTATTATTAGTTGAGAAACCTATTAAACACCTTCTCTGCAGAGCTATATGAATAATCCTTTGTTGTGTGAATAATCCTTTTGCAATTATGTGGCCACTTATTAATAGACCGTATCGAATTCTTAATCCGGGCATTGTTGTGAATACTGTGGACACCTCATTGAAAGAGAAAGGCAACCAACAGGCTTGAATAGTTCCCCAAACCTTGAACTTTCAATGAATTGCAGCAGCTTAAAAGGAAATTTATACTGTTTAGAAAGTAAATCAGAGGCTCAGAGGTCTTTGTCATGACACCAATGGCCTCCTTAAAGCAGAGCAAATCCCCCCAAAGCCAGTAAATGTGTAAGAGCTTTCTGAACAGCCATTTTATTGTTTTTAATTTAGTCTTCAAAGAGCGGTGTAGCCAATTTCCTTGACTCCTGTGCCTATTGATAAAAGTATCCAGCTTTTAGTGTTACGTTTTTTCTAGATTCGTGCCTTCTTGGGACAGAGAAGTTGCCATTGATTGAATCACTGGCCAACAGAATGAATGATTGGTTAATTGATTGATTGGTTTCATGTATATTCATGGGGATAATAAAATTCAATAAAACTTAAAGAAGATGAATATTGGGGCGCATGGAAGAAAGGTGGAAAGAAAGAGAATGGCAAAAATAATTTATTTGTGTTTGAAGAGGGAGAAGCATTTAAACACTACTTGCCATTTAATGTCAGGATGTTGCACTTTGGAAAAATCTGGTAATCTTTACTTGAGAGTAGTAGAGATAGCAGCTGTACCAGGGTGCATCCAGACAGCTTCCAAAATGCTGAAACTCATGAATGTTTACCTGTGGCATCCAAACGACACTTCCGGTAAAATTGAGTGCATTTGGCACAAAGCAGGAAAACCCTGCTTTGTGCCAAATTAATTCGATACTGGAAAGTCACAGGTATTCCTGAAACACCTGGGTCGAATCCAGTATGAGACTTCTGAGTGGGCTGACCACACAGCCTTCTTCTCATTTTCTGGGCTGAATCAGTCTGGAAATGTCGCCTCCTAGGGCCTTGGCACACTTGACCTCCCTGAACAAACCACACAGCTTTGAGGTACAACAGGTTTTATTGTGCAGGAAATAAGGAAAGCATGAAGGCTGATACAAAGCCTTAAAGTAGCAGCAACCAGGAACAGCAGGTAGGTATAGTCCTGCAGCGGGGATCCAAGCCGGATGCACAGGTAGAGTCTCTAAACAGATTCCCTCCGATTCCACAAACGGGCTCTTGAAAAGCAAGGAAGTTTAAGCAACAGAGTCTTTTCAGGAACACAGCTTGAGCAAGACGCACACAGAGTTCAGCGGACCAGGCAGCCCGTTGTTAAGGGCGGATGTAGCTTAAAGCAGGCCGGCAACGGCCAGGGCTTCAGAGTAGCATCTTCCTTTGGCAAAGTTGATCCAAGATGATCCCTATTGTGAGGGGACCACAGATATAGGGTTCGCTGACCAGTTCCGGTGCGTCGAACATCAAGCCCAATGATTGATGAGAAACTATATGTTTATTGTTACCTAAGGTCCATCGGAATGCGCTGCCAATTACTGGGGCGCAGATGTTCTGTAGGGAGTACTTTATGGCTTCTCTGAAGCGCCTTGTAGCAGGGAGGCTAAGTTTAGGTAACCTTGGGGAAAGCTATCTGCGCATTCCGTGCCAGTTTCACACGAGAATGCAAAGAGGCCCAGATGGGGCCTGGAGAGCATCAGACTGACTGACTAACTGTTTTACAGCTCTGATAGTTCAATGTAGACCCAAGCAAAAGGGATGCCTGAGGCCCCTGTGGTGTGACAGGAAAACACAGAGGGTTATAACCCCCTCCCACACCCCCACCCCCACCCCCTGAAAATCTTTAAAAAGAAAAAAATTACTTACCCAGTCACTTACCCTGCTGCCAGGCCTCTCCTGGCACGTAGAAATGGTGCACCAGGAGGGGGGGTAGGAACCATTTTCCTCCTGCCCCCCCTTCTCCTGTCACATCATTTCTATGCAACAGGAATAATAATAATAATACTTTATTTATAACCCACATCCATCTCTCCAAAGGGGACTCGGAGTGGCTTACATGGGGCAGTGCCCGAACAACACATCACAAAAAATATCAAAAACATCAGAAAACAATAAACACAATAAAAGCAATAAACACAATGAAATAAATACGTCTTTGAAAACCCAAGAACATAGGTGAATCTAAAACAGAAACGACAGGGCAAGCCACATGTACATATAAAATGTTTAAAAACTCGGGGGAGATAACTGGAGTAGTGTCAAACATAAAGGATCACATAGGGGAAGAAATCTCGCCAAAAACGGGGGCATTTGGGGGGTCTCATCTCCAAAGGCTTGGTGAAAAAACCAGGTTTTCAGTTGTTTCTTAAAGGATTCCAGTGAGGGGCATTCCTAATCTCTCCTGGGAGGGAATTCCAAAGACGGGGGGCCACAGAGGAGAAGGCTTTCTCCCTAGTGCTCACAAGCCGGGTCTGTGAGAATGGCAGGGGCGAAAGGAAGGCCTCCCCTGAGAAGCGAAGGGCTCGGGTTGGTTCATGGGAGGAGAGCCAGTCACGAAGTTAGGCGGGTCCCAAACCATTTAGGGCTTTATAGGTAATCACCTGCACCTTGAATTGTGCTCGGAAAATAAACGGCAGCCAGTGGAGCTATTTAAACAGGGGGGTTGACAGCTCCCTGTAACCTGCCCCAGTTATTAATCTGGCAGCCGAGCGTTGGACAAGTTGAAGTTTCAGGGCTGTCTTCAAGGGAAGCCCCACATAGAGCGCATTGCAGTAATCCAATCTAGAGGTAACCAAGGCGAGGACCACCGTGGTGAAGTCAGACTTCATGAGGTATGGTCGCAGTTGGCGCACGAGTTTTAACTGTGCGAAGGCTCTCCCAGCCACCGCCGACACCTGAGCATCAAGCGTCAGCGCTGAATTTAAGAGAACTCCCAAACTGCAGACCTGTGACTTCAGGGAGAGTGTAACCCCGTCCAGCACAGAATGGGACTGGCAGCAGCGTAAGGGCAGCTAGATAAGTTTTTTTCTTTTTAAAGTTTTTTTGAAGGGTGGGTTGTTTCTTTTGTGTCCAGGTACCCTGCCGGAAGGTCCAGCAGGGCATCTGGACACTCTCCCCCCAGAAATGCATATACTTTCTGAGGCATGTGTGGACTAAGAAACCTGATTGTGCTCGGCTTAAAAAGTCATGTGTGGAACCATACTCCGAGAGCCAAGAAAAATGTGTTAGATTTTAGTCTGGACTTTAAGGTGCTATCCAAATTGCTTATTAACTCAGACTTTTGTGTAGTTCCTATAAAGTTCAGACTAAAATCATATACCCTCTGTGGCGTCCCACCAGGGCCAAAAAAGGGGGCTTTAAAAGGATACACGAATTCTATGAGCCCTGGGGTTCATGTTCTAGCCTTCTCATGTACAGCAGACTTGTAGCTTTAAGAATGAGTGCTAGACTCAAAATAGTGAACCAAAATCAAGATTTATTTAATAACAACCGGATAAAGTACTGGTGGCCCAAAAAGCTTGAGGTTGGTTGCTAGCAAAGATCCTTTGAGAAAAGGAATAGCATCCACTTGCCTTATGTAGCGTGAAGGTGCCTCTCCTAAGTTCCAAGTATCCTGTTGCTCCTCAAATGGTCCTCTGGCGCATGAAGTCCGTAGGTTCCCAAAGAAATACAGTCTCTGTTGAAGGGCTGGCCCTTCCTATTACTGAATTCCTTGGTTTGAGAGCGTTGGAAGACTATACGTGAACGAAGGTGCTTTGTCTGAGCCTTAGCTCTAGGTTTCCGCCTGCTTCGTCCATGTGCTATGCTTGGAATGGCCAAAGAGAGGACGTCCTGCCCCTCAGATGACCTCAGAAATGGGAGGAGTTCAGGGTGGTGATGCCAGGTTGGCACCAAGACAAAGCTCCTACTATCAAGTGTCCACATGGCTGAACAATAAGACAAAGGCCTTGCAGTAGGCCTGGTTATTTCCTATTTAAATTCGTTTTTTTCTTATTTAAAATTATTTCCTTACTTTACCAACCCTCAGACCCTAACCAGGAAGTATAATTTCTTTACCGAACCTGGGATGGCAATTTTTCTTTAATTTTTGTAATAGATCGTATTTTCCCCTTCTCCTCTCGCCAGCTCAGAGATTCTTCTAACAGGAATATTTATCTCATCCAAAATTGCTTTTCAGGGTCACTTACAGACATCAGAGTCCTGTCTCTGCCTTCTGCCAGCTCCCAGGAAAAAGGAAAAGCACGTGAAAGCTTTGCCGAAAACCGCAGACCCGAGCAATCGATTGCCAGAGAGAATTGATCAGATCCATCGCTCTGGCAATCCATTGCTCGGGTCTGCGGTTTTGGGCAAAGCGTTCACACACTTTTCCTCTTTCCTGGGAGAAGGCAGAAGGCAGGGACAAGACTCTGATGTCTGTAAGTGACCCTGAAAAGCAATTGTGGGGGAGATAAATATTCCCGTTAGAAGAATCTCATACTCTATCTGTGAATTTATTTGCATTGATTGATTATTTGTTGATATACTGTAGCTTGCTTCTATGATGTTGTTAGTGATGTTTAGGACTGATCCAGGCTTGCCCTCCATTCTTCCCTCCCAGCTGAGGTCACGAATAATAACGAATATTTGTTAGTAATAACGTTTTGATCACAAACTTTTTGGAATTTGTTTGGTAAGTATTTCAATCACTAATAAAAAAAATCCCCCAGCCCCATTAGTAGTTTAGAACCAAATATTTTATGGATCAACCACCCCTATCTTGCAGGTAAAGGCAAAGAGGTACATAATACAGATATAAAACAAGCCCCGGTGGGGGCGTAATACCCTCCAACATTTCACAGATCACAGAAAGAAGAGGACAAGGAACAGAAAAAGAGCGAGTAGAGCTAAGAAGTCATTTGAAATGCTTTATAAGCAAAGATCAGTAGCAGGAAAAGTTGGTGCACATCGGATTAAGGAAAGTGAGCAATCAGTTTTGTAGGAATGGTTCACAACAAAGGAAAGGGCTTCTTGACATTCCGATACTCCACAATTTGCTGGATGAGACAGTACATTCAAATACAGTCTAATTCTTGGACTTTTCTAAGAATGGTAATCGCACTTTTTTTCCTCTTTGCATGTATATGTGTATAGAACCTTGAATCTGATTTGAAATAATTTGTTCATTAACGTTTGACCTTAATGAGTTTGAATGTTGCTGTTCCATCAGTTCAAATCCTTTGTTTTTAAAAATGTTGTAGTGATAAGTAATTTATGTAACAATTTATTGTAATCCTTCTCATTAGAAGTACTAGGCATGGTTTCGAACCCAAAATTGCGATTCTAAAATCAGATGGGGGATTTTTTGATTAGTAAAGAAAGACTTACAAAAAATTTTCCAAAAATTCTAAAATGTAACTTAATTACTAACGAAATTCGTTAGTAGTTCGTATGCCAGCGCATGCGCATTCCAGATGGTTTTGGCCTACAACTCCCAGAAATCCTAACAGCTGGTAAATTGGCTGGGATTTCTGGGAGTTGTAGGCCAAAACTTGAATAAATCACACTGAATTCTAGATGGGACTCTCCAAATAGGAAGGAGGGAGGGAGGGGGTATTCTATTCTTGGAAGCAGCAAAAAAGGAGGAGTAGGCCCCCTCGCTCCTCGCTGCTCTCTCTCACCCCGATCCTGAGGGAGCGAGGGCCCAAGTTTTCCCAGGCTGGTCATATACCTACATTCCATGCACATGCAATAATACAGCAGTAATAACAATGGGTTTAAGAAGAGGTAAAATTCAAACCAAAGTATTCTGATTGGTCCCTCCTCATGCAGTGCAAACGGGCTCTTCTCTGTGAGCCCGGGAAAGCCAGCGTTTTCTGCTTGGGTGCACACACATACATATTCTTTGGGGGATTTGCTGCAGAATCTTCTCTATGAGCCCGGGATTCTGCAGCAACCCCCCCCCCCCAGGAATATGTATGTGTGTGCACCCAAGCAGAAAACGCTGGCTTTCCCCGGGCTCACAGAGAAGAGCCCGTTTGCACCGCATGAGGCAGGGACCAGTCAGAAATACTCGGTTTGAATTTTACCTCTTGTTATTGTTATTACTGCTGTATTATTGCATGTGCATGGAATGTAGGTATGACCAGTTGGATTACTTATAATATTAGGCACTTACAGTAGCATTCATACTATTATACATTAGGTTGGTTTCTCACCCCAATACTCTTTGATGCTTTAGATCCTGGCAGGCAGGAGAGGCAGGAAGCCTGGAAAAATGTAAACAGAGAGGTTTACTCAGAAGTAAATCCACAAAGGAGGGCACTTCATCCAAAGTGCCCTCCTTTGCAGATTTACTTCTGAGTAAACCTCTCTGTTTACATTTTTTCCAGGCTTCCCTGCCTCTCCTGCCTGCCAGGATCTAAAGCATCAAAGAGTATTGGGGCTTGCCTTGCCATAATACTTATTGGCAAGGGAGGCGGGAGGGTGGTGAGAGAGAAGGAGGGTGCCCCCCCCCCCCCTTATGACCTAATAACGACACTTAAGAAAATCCTGGCCCTCGAAGTTCTATAAAGAAAGTCCACTTCCTGGTTGGCGTTCCAGGTGCGGAAAAGCTCGAAAGTAGCATTTCTTACGAATTTCTTACGAATCATTTCATTTTCATAACTTTTTTCTCATGCCTAAGAAGTACCCTTTGCATTTGAATGGGCATATTTCCCTACACAGGTATGTCAAACTACCTCATGCCACATTCTAAGAACTAGAAATCTGTGGGGCCAATGTGAAGATTTTGGAAGAGTTGGCTGCTTTGGCAGATCTGGAAGTTAATTTTTTTTATTATTATTACAGTTGCCTGAATTTCACACCCAGTCTGACTACTTAACTATGGATAGAATGATAACTGGACTGGGAACTTCCATATTCACTTCTCAAAATCCAAGTCAGGTTGTATTGTTTATTTATTTATTATTTCGATTTGTATACCATCCTTTCCGACTGGCTCAGGACGGTTTACAGCACATCGAACTACATCATAAAAACACAACAAAGCAACTGACAGGGTACAGAAAATGAAGCAAAAACTAATTTAACAATATTCTGCTATACTCACCGGTATACCTTAATTTTATGGATTGTTTTGCCAAAGTTTGATTCAAAAAGGATACTTTTCAAAGAGCACCTTTCAAGAATACCCATTTAGTTCCAACATTTATTTATTATTATTTATTATTTACATCATTTCTACCCCGGTTTTCTCAACCCCCGAGGGGGGACTCAGAGCGGCCTAACAAAAGGCAACAATTCGATGCCGATACATAATAAATACAATATAAAACCATAGTCATTCAGAATTAAAATACAATTAGTATTAACACATAATACACATACACTTAAGTTAAAAACAGAGTTTCGTCCACAACATAAGCATTGAGCCATAAACATCAACTTACCAATTACAATCACAATCCAAAGTGCTGCATTGTGCTAATGTGCATAAGCCTGGTCCCATAGCCACGATTTCACTTTTTTCCTGAATGCCAGGAGGGATGGGGTTGATCGTATGGCGCTTGGAAGCGCATTCCACAGATGGGGAGCCACCACCGAGAAGGCCCTCTCTCTCGTCCCCACCAACCGCATTTGAGAAGTTGGCGGGAGCGAGAGCAGGGCCTCCCCGGCTGATATTAAATTACGAGTGGCAGATGCGTTCGGTCAAGTAAGCTGGGCCAGAACCGTATAGAGCTTTAAAGGTCAAAACCAACACTTTGAATTGAGCTCGGAAGTGGACAGGCAGCCAGTGGAGCAGACACAACAGGGGTATGCTCCCTGAATGTAGCTCCAGTTAACAATCTGGCTGCTGGTCGTTGGACTAGTTGGAGTTTCTGAACTATCTTCAAAGGCAGCCCCACGTAGAGTGCATTGCAGTAATCTATTCATTTAAACAGAAAGCATTTTATAACCCAAAAAGTTATTAAACTTCCCCAAGTCCTCTGCTGACTATAAAATCAACTCTTTTGGTGCAGGAGAAGATGCAGAACTATGAAAACCAGTTAATTTATACAGCCTATTTAAGATGTTAAATGAACCGTAAAGGCCAGATGACAGAGACAAATAAGCCTCTTCCCCCGAAGTGCCGCAGTTGGGGCTCGGGTCTCCCATTCCTGTTGATGCATTGCCTGGTACTCTGTAGGGGCTTGGCTATTGCTTTCTATAAATGGTTTAACCTTCAGCTCCATGTGGTCTGTCTCGTACTGTATGCTGTCAATTAAGGAAAATCAATCTCTGGCACTTTTATGCAGAAAACGTGGAGTCCCCCTTGGGGAGTAAATAATTAGTTCAGAACTGCTTTAGGCAATAATTAACCAAACCAGACTTATTAACAAAACTGCCTGCAGCCTTTTTCCTTCTCAGAGGTGTTTAATATCTATCAAGTTGCTTCTAAATGATTTTGATTTAAGCATTCCAGGGCATTCTTCTTTTTTTAGATATAAAGCAGTTGTATAATTAATGTGGTTTGACCAAACCCTTTCCTAGGTGATAAATTGCACTGAACTGCAAGACCTTGCTGCTCATTTACACCTCTCCTTTGGTTGTCTGAAATATAACACAACAGCACCAGAATCTTTTAATGCTTATCATTATTCAGTAATAAAGTTGTTGAGAAGAGGAGGGATAGCTGCTAGGCATGAGAAAAAAGTTATGAAAATGAAAAGAAATCGGAAGGGATTCGTATGTATGGGACTTTCAAGTTTATACGGATCGCAAGACCAATCCCGGAAGTGGACTTTCTTTTCCGCACCCCCTGGGCCCAAAATTTCGTTAGATTATTAAATATTTCGGATGCCCACCCAACAGGAAAATTTCCCCCTCCAAAATAGCTTTGCAGACATAACTCACAGTAAAATCGGGGCCTTTCCATGCTTGTAGCCTATTTAGAGTGAAATGACTCCTCCAGGAAGTGAAAAAGGAGCTGAAACCATAGAGAGATCCAGAACTAGAGGGGCTGGAGGACTGACGAAAAAGCGATTTAAACACCCAGGAAGGGGGTTTAGATAGAAGGACAGAGTAGAAGGACATAAGAACTGCTGAGAGAAGGGCAGCAGGAGTGAAAAGAGCACGGAGAGGAGAAGGAAGAGTTCAGAATCAAGAAAAGCCATAGAGTTCAAACGGAGGTCCTAGACTGCTATGGTAAAACTGAATGGGAAAAAGCTGGAGTGAGGAGAACTCTAGCAAGGCCTGCACCAGAGGTATTTAATAATATTAATAATAATATATTAATGCATTATATCTCCCTGCAAGGAAACCAAGGGAAATGTTGCCCCTTGATTTGCCTGTGCTTAAAACAGTATCAGTCCTGTTTCCCTGATTTGCCTACTTTAGAACTACTAACGAATTTCGTTAGTAATTACGTTACATTTTAGAAATTTTTGGAAATTTTTTTGTAAGTCTTTCTTTTACTAATCAACCCCCCCCCCCCCCCATTAGATTTTCGATTCCCTATTTTTGGGTTCGAAACCATGCCTAATAGCTGCACTAGACTACTTGCATGCATGAAAGGCGCAGAGTTTGTCTGGAATTCAGGATCACTATAGAGCAGTGTTTTTCAACCTTTTTTGAGCCGCGGCACATTTTTTACATTTACAAAATCCTGGGGCACACCACCAACCAAAATGACATAAAATGACACTCTAACACAGTAATACATATAGTTAACATGTTTTTAAATGTATTTATACACTCAGTGTGAAACCTGGGCCTGTTTCGATGAACTCAACATAGATATCCTGGCAGGAATGGCAGAAAGACATACACGAAGGTCTTGCTCAACAGCTGGGAGTTATAGTTCACCCGCAATCAAAGAGCATTCTGAATTCCACCAATGATGGAATGGAATCAAACTTCCCACACAGAACTCCCATAACCAAGAGAAAATACTATAAGAGTTTGGTGGGCATTGACCTTAAGTTTTGGAGTTGTAGTTCACCTATATCCAGAGAGCACTGTGGAGGGGAGGGAGGAAGACGTGGGGTGAGTCTGTATAGTAGCCCCCGCAAGGGTCACGTCTTCCTCCCTCCCTCCCTCCCCCCTTCTGCAGAAGCGACAGCATGAGCAAAGCGAGGAAAAGTGAGGAAAAGCAAGCAGAGCGAGGCTGGGAAGAAGGGAGCCCGAGTGGAGAAGAAAAAGTGTTCAGCAGGAGGGGGAAGAAAGGGTATTGGAGGTTCCAATTTCCCACGGCACACCTGATGATCGCTCACGGCACACTGGTTGGGAAACACTGCTATAGAGAATGCATAACCAAGTTATTTATTTGTAACTTATTCATTTTCTAATCCAATAGTGCAAAATGTAAAAACCTCACAAACTTCACTTACCAGGCATCAGCAACTGCAAGCAGCAAGGATCTGTTCTTTTGTTGACAGAAACAGCAGATCACGTTCTCCCTGTGAATTAAATAATAATAATAATAATAATAGTAATTTTATTTTTGTATCCCGCCACCATCTCAGCGGCGGGACTCAGGGACAAGCCCAGGCAAACAGAATTAAAACACAGTAAAATAAAAATTATAAAAACAACATCATAAAACAACATAAATTTCAAGGGATTCTGTTTCTGATTGAATTCTCATTGGAAAAGATGGAAATATCTGTCTTCTGAGTTCCAGTCAGCAGGAGAGCAAATCTCCATTGCTTGTACTGGGAATGTGGTGCAGCTGGCTAAGTGTCAGCTGCATAAGATCTCTCTGACCAGTAGGTCATGAGTTCGAGGCTTGTCCAGGTCGAGGTGGGTGCTCGACCTTTAAGTGTAGCCTGTTGTCGACCTTTGCAGCCCGAAAGACAGTTGCATCTGTCAAGTTGGGTAAGTCACACATTCTCAGATTCAAGAAGGCAATTGCAAACCGCCATTGATTGATTGATTGATTGATTTTATTATTTATGAGTCGCCCTCCACGTCAGTGCTCCGGGCGACTTACACATAAAACACATAAAAGAGTTCAATAGTTAAAAGCTAAAAGAATAGGAAGATTAATTAAAATAGTTCCAGTAACTCAGGCCAAGTCTGGAGGGTGTCCTTAGCCGTAAGCCTTTCGGAAGAGCCAGGTCTTCAGTGCGGTCAGGAACTGGGGCATGTCCCGGATGGCTCTCTGATCCGCCGGCATCAAGTTCCAAAGAACAGGGGCCGCGATGGAAAAGGCTCTCTGTCTCGTGATGTCGAGGCGGGCCTCACTCACACCTGGAATGTGGAGAAGGTCCCTGTTCACTGAACGCGCGACCTTAAATGAGCTGGTTCGGACAAGCGGTCTTTTAAATAAGCTGGGCCGGCGCCATGGAGGGCCTTAAAGGTAAGCGACAAGCTCTTGTGGATGGCTCTGAGCTCGACTGGCAGCCAGTGCAGGCGCTTTAGAGATGGCGCGATATTGCATCTCAGTGGTGTCCCGGTGAGGAGTCTGGCGGCTGCATTCTGCACTAGCTGGATTTTACGAGTGGTTGACTGCGGCAACCCCACGTACAAGGCATTACAGTAGTCCAGCCGTGATGTCACTGTGGCATGGACCACCGTAGCCAGCGCATCTGATGGAAGGTAAGGTGCCAGTTGACGTGCCTGGTGTAGGTGGAAGAAAGCTCCCTTACTTGTCGCAGCAACCTGGGCCTCCAGTGAGAGTCTCGAGTCTAGTATCACACCGAGACTCTTCACCGACGGGCCGGGATCAGCGGCTCTCCTCAAAGAGAGGCAGCGGAATGGGTGGCTCTGGGCGTCCCGGCCATAGAATCTCAGTCTTTGATGGATTGATCTTGAGTTTGTATGAGCGGAGCCATCTGGTCACTGCCTCTAGTCCTTGTCTGAAATTCTCAGGCACCGATGTTACGCCTGGCTCAAGCTTCAGCAGAAGCTGGGTGTCATCTGCATATTGGTAGCACCCCAATCCAAAATTTCTGGCTATGCTTGCCAAGGGTTGGACGTAGATGTTAAAAAGCGTTGGTGACAAAATTGCGCCTTGGGGGACTCCACAGTCCAGGGTGGATTTCTTGGACACTTGGCCTCGCCACTCAACACGCTGCGAACGGCCCCGCAGGAAGGAATCGAACCAGGCCAAAGCTGTGCCTTGAATCCCAATGGCTGATAGTCGCCGCAACAGCAAGTCATGGTCCACCGTGTCGAACGCTGCGGTGAGGTCAAGCAGCACCAGGATAGCCGAACCTCCCTTCTCCAATTGGCGGCGGATGTCATCCGTAATGGCCACCAGGACCGCCTCGGTCCCGTGTCCGGCACGGAAACCCGATTGGCAGGTTTGTTTGCCAAAAATTCAATGATAGTTCATGGGTTGCCATAAAACAGAAATTATTTGAAGGTGCAGCTGCTTTAACTTTGTTATTCACCTTGAGTCACAGACTGGAAAAAGGTGAGATTATTATTATTATTATTATTATTATTATTATTATTAAAGTTCAATATTTAACTGAAAAAGGCTCTGGCATAAACCAATATAGGTGGTCCCAGTGGTCATCGGCATACTAGGTGTCATGCCAAAAGATCTTAGCTGGCATTTGAAAAAATAAACATTGACAAAATCACGATCTGTCAACTTCAGAAGGCTGTCTTACTTGGATCAGCGCACATCATTTGAAAATACTGTACATCGCACAGTCCTAAACGCTTGGGACGTGTCTGACTTGTAATTTTGTGATACAAAATCCAGCATATATATATTTCGTTTGCTGTGTCATACTGTGCTTTTGTGTCAGTAAAATAATGATGCTATCGTTATTATTATTATTATTATCTCATTGCACACATAGTTTGATGTGCTGTAGCTAGCCATAATTCCTTTCTCTTAGCTACTCAAAGTATAACACAGAAGCACAACTAACCAATTTCTTGATTCATGACCAGTGCTTTTTCATGCCTCATATTCCTTACAAGTAATAAAGTGATTGGAAGGAGGTATTTTTCACACATTCATAAATAGTTCTGACTTTGAGAGGAACTGAGAAGTGGCCAGGTTGACCAAGCACACAAATCCCACTTTGGGTCTAATAAGAAATGCAATTGAAAATAACTCTTGACACAGAAGCACAATATCATGAGATCTGGAATTCTGAGCAGAGTTCTGACCATCATCCCTCTTAACATTTTTTTGTTGTTTGAAAGCGTTTGAAAATGGTCAAATGTAAACTATTTATGTTTTTAATATTCTCGTTCTGGTTTTTATTATGTTGAAATGTTTTTAAATGTTTTAATCTAATCGTTGCTGCTGTAAGTCGCCTGACAGTATACAAATGCAGTAAATAATAATAATAATAATAATACCTAAATATTAATGTTGAGTTGAAAAGGATTCAGGGCTATTGTCCCAGGAACAATTCAGGAACAAGAGGGTGGAATAATTGCCTTATCAGGAAAAATTATAAATTTGGGCTGGTTGGCTTAGAAAAAGGCTAGAAAAAAGAAGGCATGATAGAGATGTATAAAACTGTGCATGATATGGAGAAACGGCTAGTGTATGCCTATGCCTATACCTATATCTATCTATCTATATAATAAAAGAGAATGTTTGTATGTGTGTATGTATGTATGTATGTATGTGCGCATATGTGGCAGCTTTCTGATTGGTTGCCACTGTGGGATTATTTGCATAACGCCTCTAATTGGCCAGCACCACCAACATTCCGACACTCTAAAGTGGCAGAGGGGAGTAAGGAAAAGGCCTGAGGCAGTCAGGCATGGTGGGAGTTGAAGGCCAAAACACTTTGCGGCCCCCAACAATGAGAGAACAGGACCAAACTTGGCACACAGAACCCCCAAGACCCACTCTACATCCTTGAATCCAATGCTGGTGGTCTTCCTGATGCAAGGGGATTTCTGGTAAGTATCCCAAGTTTTGGAGCCCCCGGTGGCGCAGTGGGTTAAAATGCTGAGCTGCTGAGCTTGTTGACCGAAAGGCCACAGGTGTAAATCCAGGGAGCGGCTCTTCGGCTTAGAAATGGAGATGAGCACCACACCACAGCGTCGGACACGACTGGACTTCATGTCAGAGGAAAACCTTTACTATACCAAGTCTTCTGCCTTTAACCTGTCTGAGTTCCACTTTAAGCAAAGTTGAGGGCTACTCTGGAATTGGCAAGAAACTCTGGAATATTGTAGGTCATCTGGATTGGATCAATTTCACCATAATCCATTGTCCACATGGACACGGCTGCCACCACTGTCATCACTGATCACTATAGACAAAGTAGATGGGTCATCCCAGTGTAGCTGCTGCTGCTACCAGTACTTACACGAGTACACTGTAAGTGTCGGGTCACTATGATCTGCTTCCGAAGAAGTAGGGTTTAGGTCGGTCAAGTATTTGGATTGTAAATATGGGACACTGTTATTCTTCTAAAACGCCTTGAAAGAGCCAAGCGGCGAAACGGTTTTCAGCGGCCGAAAATACAGCGAATGCTTTCCGTCGGCGTGTTGCTAACTCGATCCCGTTCGAGGAGACTGCCATCCTTTGTCTCCCGTGTCCTGGAATTTTTCCCTGAATGTCTACTACTACCCCGATCCTTTTGACATCTTTCCTATATCCCATCATTGGATTTACAATTATTTTCACCTAGTGGAAGTGACTTCTTGGCATCCAAGGACGGATCACCAACTACATTGGACTTGAACTTTGGGACTCCCCCAGTGCTCGGCATATTGCCTTTGCTATATACTTTCTCATTGCGCATTTGCCTGGGATTTCTTCCCTCTCTCCCTGGTGCCTGGTATACTCACCCGTGATTTGTCACACCTTGAGGTGCACGTATGTACTTATGAATTATATATCTATAATTTTTTTCTATTTAGCCTTGTGCTTTTGTGTCAGTTTTGCTGTTACTGTTATATAGCTCTGCTCTTTTGTTTACCCACCATTAAAGTCTGAACAGGTCCTCGATTAAGTAGGTATTATAGATACATCTAATGTAGACAGATTCTTTCTCTCCATATGCATAGCTACAGTCATTCAGTGAAATTGAACAGTGGGACGTATAGGATAGATAAAGGGATGAACTTCTTAATATACGTAGCATGCAAATTGTGTAATTCATTGCCTTAAAATGTAGTGATGGCTACTAGCATGGACAGATTTAAAAGCGTATTAGATAAATTAATGAGATTAGGACCACCCATGGCTATTACTGAACATAGTTATATATCACACTTAAGGAACTGGTGGCCTGATGTGCTTACAGAACGCTGGATTAGATAAGCCTTTGTTGTGTTCCAGCATGTTTTTATGCCCTGACAGGTAGCAGAAGGGCAAAAAAAAGTAATTGGGAGAGAAGACATTAGTTTATATTTCCATATCTGAAATTATTCCAATGTCCCCCAATCTCATTTTCTAGCTGCCTTTTCAAACCTAGCTACTTAGTATAATTAAACAGAACCTCTCCCTTTGTGTAGGGATATGGTCTGTCAACAAGTTAATTACACACAGAAATGGAGCCGAGAAAAGACTGCAGCAATTTATTTTACCCTGGCATAAAAGAAGACTGCTCACATTTAGCAATGTCTAGTAAAACCTAAATTTGTTCTTGCAACCTGGAAGCTAACTGGCATCTGCAATTAATCAGAATTTTATATTTGGTAAATCTAGCTCTTTCTTGCCTCCTATCAAATACTTGATGCCTTTTTTTCTTTCTAAATTGAATTCACAAACACCGATTTACACAATAAGATGTCTTTGTATAACCATTCACCATATGTAGTCTGGCTAGCATTTAAAACACACCATAACAACAACAGTTGGGTCTAAGAATAAGTTCTATGACTCTTTTCAAAGGGAAAGGTGGGTTAATATGAAGTTAAGGACGCTTAGGATGGATCTACACTGCCATAATGCAGATTGAACCACATTATACAGCAGTGTTAGTCCAGATGTAGGTTTTTCAATTTCCTCCTCCTTCTTCCATGCCCCCTATATATCATCCAAACAACACACTAGAAAATGAGGCTATGGTGCCTAGAATCCTGAGCAACACAAGGGAAGAAGAGTAACAGGAGGTAGTGTCCTAAATACTCAGTGCAATGCAAGACCAACACTGGTCATAAGCAATGATATAAAACATTTAATATAATCACAAAATGAAAGGGTAGTGAGGCAATGGGCCTCAAAAGGAGTACAAACAAGTGTAATATCACTGTATCATTGAACAAGGCAAAAACCACAGATATCCTGGAACAACCCACAAGGGGGTCAACACACCTCTAATGCATATACAAACATAACAAGCATAAATGCGATATACAAACAAAACAAACTGGGCAGGGGCCCCTCAAGAGAGGGTGCTCCCTGGGCGGATAGAGAGGGAACCCCCTATTCCAAAGTACATACGGCTGAAGCCCAGGATAACCCGAACGCCAAGCTGGAAGCTGAGTAGATGGAGGAGCAGCAAATGCTCGGTCGCGCCTGGAGAGGATCCAAGCCGCTGTGTAAATATCACGGCGCGGCTGCGACTCCTCCACCCGCCCAAATGGGTGGAAGGAAGAGGTGGGAGAGGGACCCGGAATGGGGTACCCCTCTGGAGGAGGCAAATATATCATCCACATATTTGGTTATTGGCATTTTCTATAACATGTAATGCCTAGACCAGTGTTTCTCAACCAGTGTGCTACTGCACACTAATGTGCCGTGAGCGATCATCAGGTGTGCCGTGGGAAATTGGAACCTCCAGTACCCTTTCTTCCCCCTCCTGCCGAACACTTTTTATTCTCCACTCGGGCTCCCTTCTTCCCAGCCTCGCTCTGCTCTCTCTGCCTCGCTTTGCTCACGCTGCCGTGAACGTGTTCAGGAGGGGAAGGGGGGAGGAAGGAAGGCATAGGGTGAGTCTGCGCAGTAGCGCCCACATGGGTCACATCTTCTTCCCCCCCTCCCCTCCTGAACATGCTCACGCTGCCCCCTCGGATCAAAATGGCGGCAGAAGCAGCAGCGTGAGCAAGGCGAGGCAAAGCGAGCAGAGTGAGGCTGGGAAGAAGGGAGCCCGAGTGGAGAAGAAAAAGTAAGTGTTCGGCAGGAGGGGGAAGAAAGGGCGCAAAGGGGAAGGGGGAGGAAGAGGTCTCTGTTGAAAACTGGCATGGGCAAACTTGGACCTTCCAGGTGTTTTGGACTCCAACTCCCACCATTCCTAGCAGCCTCCGGCCCTCCCCCCCCCCCCCAGCCACTTAAGCAGGAAAGGGCCTCAGGCTGTTAGGAATGGTGAGAGTTGAAGTCCAAAGCACCCACAGGACTGAAATTTTCCCATGCCTGTTTTAGGGACCTTAAAGTGATGAGCCTCCTCCCAACATTGTGATTCTGGATAGAAAACAAACAACAACATAATATAACATTGTTTGAGTCCACAGTGCTCTCTAAGTGTAGGTGAACTACAACTTCCAAACTCAAGGTCAATTCCCAAGCAAACCCTTTCAGTACTTTCTGTTGGTGATGAGAGTTCAATATGCCAAGTTTGGTTCAATTCCATTGTTGCAAGAGTTCAGGATGCTCTTTGATTGTGCGTGAACTATAAATTGAGCTAGACCCTTCTTTCTGCCATTCCTGCCAGGATATCTATGTTGTGTTCATCGAAACAGGCCCAGATTTCACACTGAGTGTATAAATACATTTAAAAACATATTAACTATATGTATTACTGTGTTAGAGTGTCATTTTGTGTCACTTTGGTTGGTGGTGTGCCCCAGGATTTTGTAAATGTAAAAAATGTGCTGCAGCTCAAAAAAGGTTGGGAAACACTGGCCTAGACACATCCATTGGGCAAATGTTAAATATAAGACCAACTACGCCAAATTATACTTCACACTTGTTCAGATAGCTATAGATGATTTTTTTTTAAAAAAAATGTTCTAGTCACATGAAGTTGCTGATTTCCGGCAGCCTCAGGTAGATTTAGGCTGTATTAAAACAATTGACCTGCTCACTTTATTCACAGCATTGGTTTCACAAGCACACACACTTGTATATACTATATCAGGGCTGTCCAACTGGCGGATCCAGCCCCCCAGCCTGTTGGACACGGCCCCTGCTATGCCCCCAGCCGCCATTTTTAAATTTTAAAAAAAATTCTAATTTTTTTTTTTAAAAAATGGTGGCCGGGGGGGAGGGGGGGCGGTGCAGGGAGGAGGAAGAGAGCTAGCTCCTCCTGCACTGCCCCCTCCGTCCTCTCTCTCGCCCGAAAAGGAGGAGGTGGCGCCAAGGGCAGCGTGTCACGCCAGGCCTGTGACGTGCTGCCCTTGGCGCCGCCTTCTTCTCTCCCTCCTCCTCCTCTTTCCCGGGCGCCGTGCCTTTCCTGGATGCCGCTGGAGCAGTGCCCGGAAAGAGGAGGAGGAGGAGGAGGAGGAGGGAGAAATCTCCCTCCCTCCTCCTCTTCCTCCTCTTTCCCTGATGCCGTGGCGCCCGAGAAAGAGAGGAGGAGGAGGGAGAATGACAGCTTTAGGAGGGGCGGGGCCTGGGCCTGGGGTGGGGCCTGGGGCGGGGCCTGGGGCGGGGCCTGGGGGGGGGCCTGGGGCCTGGGGGCGGGGCCTGCGGGCTGGCCCCGAGGTCATCAGTGACCTCTATTCCGGCCCTGGACCCGGTAGAAGTTGGACAGCCCTGTACTATATAATGTGAGGATAAAATCAGCACATCATAACCATAACAATACAAATGAATTACAGGAAGTTCCCAAGTTACAAATATCTGACTTACAAACAATTCATAGTTAAGAACGGAGTGGGACAAGAGGAAGTGAGAAATCTGCCCCTCGGAAGAGAAATTCATTCCTGAAAGACTTATCATGGGGAAAATGTGGGGCAATGGGTTCCCTATGCCCCTCACTGGATTCACTATGATCTGTGGCAAATTCTCCCATTATTGCCCAGAATGAGAACCTCACGTGATGAGATCCCTATTGATGTCATAAAGTATGGACTTGATGATGTCATGAGAGGTTTCTCCTTTCTCCATGACATCACAAGGCATGGTCTGCAAGTAATGCCATTAGGTATCAATCCAGCTGCCTATAGCTGGGCTTTTCCAGATTAGTCTAATAGCATGAGTTGTCACCATAGAGCTGCTTGGGCGTTGCCAGTTGTCACCTTTGCGCCCATTCATTCCAGTCTTTCTGCTTGAAGAATCTTTCTGGAA
The DNA here is from genome assembly GCA_030556195.1 of Anolis apletophallus. Classification (NCBI taxonomy): domain Eukaryota; kingdom Metazoa; phylum Chordata; class Lepidosauria; order Squamata; family Anolidae; genus Anolis; species Anolis apletophallus. The sequence goes on from JARBWK010000009.1 coordinate 5,966,563, forward strand.
TTGCACAAGTGTCTCTTCCAGAGGTTTTTTCAACTTGGGGTATGAGTTGCTGAGGTGATTTGATAGTTTGAAGGACACATTTTCACTAATTTCTTTTTTAAACTCTGAAGAGTGTTATAGTACAAAAATGTCATTTAACATTTAAAGTGAGAAAGGAGAAGGGAACTTATTCTTGCAATATATCTTGGAAATAGAAATCCATTCAAGGATAGAAATAAGCCAGACCGAGGACCTGGATGATGCCTTTCTAGATGACCACACATTCAGACAATTTCATGGTTCAGAGTATACATGGTTTTGCTGACCCGTTTGCTTTTGTGGGATGCCATGTCCTACTTTTTTAGTATAGGTAAACATCTTTAAAAATGAAATAGCTATCAGAAATTAACAAACATAATGGAACCTCCACCTAAAAGCATCTCAAATTAAGACATTCACTTAAGGGTTTCACTTAAGAGCAGTGTTTTGAGTTAAGAGCTAGCGGCAAAGAGAGCGCTATTGTGAGAGTAAAGGGACTTAAGGGAGTGGCCTTTGTGCCCCATGCCTCCATGCTCTTGTCTACGCTGGGAGATTGCTGCCTGCTTTATTCTTGTCTGTTTTGAGGAACTTTGGGTTAGTTGATTTTTTTTGTGGCTTATATTCCTGGTATGTTTGGTTTCATGAAGAGGGAGAGAGAGCAGGAGAGTGAAGGAGGTTGGAATGAGTACAGTATAGAGACAATGACTCTCCTGTCTCTCCACTTTGTGCTTCCTTGACTCAACTTTGTGCTTCTACCATTTTAAAGTTGATCTTTCTGTTTTATTGCTCCTTGTGAATGTGTAGGTTTTGCCTTGTAGTTACACTGGCCAACACACATTTTGTTACTTCAAATGTGCTTCCTTGCCACAACTTTGTGCGTCTATCATTTATTATTTATTTATTTATATTTATTTATTAACTCGATTTTATACCGCCACTCCCGAGGCTCGGGCGGTTTACAAGGAATATATAAAAAAGCAAAGATTAAACAGTGAATAAAAAGTTTCAGCAACTCTGTCAAAAGCCTGCCTGAACAGGTCGGTCTTGCATGCTCTACGGAAAGAGTTTAGATCTCGGAGGGCCTGAGTCTCAAGCGGCAGAGAGTTTCATAGCACCGGGCCTACGTTGGAGAATGCCCTACGCCGAGTTGCAGTTAGCCGGGGGGGGGGGGGCTAAGGGGGCTTCAGCCCCACAAATCTCAGGGTGGTCCACGAAAAGGCCTTACTGGTACATTATTTAAACTGTTATGTTTATTCATATCATGATCTGATCCCCATGCTCATTATATCCCACATTAATGGGGTTATTGGGATAACAATACAAAAGGTTTGGGTAGACCTCTTCCACCCAGTCTCTTCCACCCAGTCTCAGCCCCGAATCAAAATCCTGGCTACGGCCCTGAGTTAGGTGAAAAGATCTTATACTAGGGATACAGAATAGATTCAAGTCTTCTGACCGCAGTGATCTCGGGGGATTGTAAGGGAACAGACAATCCTTTAGATACACTGGCCCCAGACCATGCAAGGCCTTAAAAGTGAGAACTAACACCTTGAAAGTGATCCGGAATTCAATCGGTAACCAATGCAGATCTCGCAGTATGGGTGTTACATGGCAACTCGCAGGCTTCCCTGCGAGGCGCCAGGCAGCGGCGTTCTGCACTAGTTTAAGTTTCCGGGTCGCACTCAAGGGAAGGCCAATGTAAAGAGCGTTGCAGTAATCAAGTCTTGAGATGACCGTGGCCTGGAGCACCGAGGCCAGGTCATTCCGGGACAGGTAGGGAGCCAGCCACTTCGCCTGGCGCAGATGGAAGAATGCGGCCCTGCTGACAATGGAGATTTGGGCCTCCATTGATAGCAGGGGGTCCAAAAGGACTCCAAGGCTTTTTACAAATTATGACGGGCGTAATGCCTCGCCATCCAGAGTCGGCAGCTGGATATCCCTATCGTCCGGACGGCCCAGCCATAGGATTTCTGTCTTCATTGGATTCACCTTCAACCTGCTGGCTCGCAGCCATCCAGTAACGGCCTCAAGGCACAGATGGAAATTATCGGGTACGGAGTCCGGCCGGCCCTCCATCCTCAGAATGAGCTGAGTGTCATCAGAATACTGGTGACACTCCAGCCCAAAGCTACGCATTTAAAAGATGATCTTTCTTTTTTTCAAATATTGTTCCATATGAATGTGAATTTAAGTGCTCAGTAATGGAGCAAATTAAACTCAAGTCAAGGAAGGTATCACTGTGGTGTCTACTTTGCTGACAACCACAAATGTGAGTTGCACACAAAAGCACAAGGTCAAAAGAAAATAAAGTCAAATGGCCCATTTTACTATTTCACATCAGTAACAATCTTGCAAGATAATGGTAACCTTAACATGGAAATATACCAATTAATTTCCCATACAGTCATATATTTTTAATATCCTTTTCATTCATCTTCACCTGTGTGTGTTTCTTTTACCTTTCATGGACTATTTACCAAGGGGCCTAAAGTACAAGCTTTGAGGTGTCATTCTGAAAGTTTTAGTGGTTATGAGGAAATCATGGCCTCTAGAATGGTGGACTGGGGTCTGCATTTCCTAGCCAAGACTAGACAAAGAGGCGCTGGGCTCCCCCTTGATATTATCTGGCACTCACATTACCACTCACATGCTATACTGCAGTGTTTCCCAACCAGTGTGCTGGGGCACACTAGTGTGCCGTGAGCCATCATCAGGTGTGCCGTGGGAAATTGGGACCTCCAGGAAGGGGGGGGGGGTAGTCTAGTGTGTTGAAGTATAAAAACCCTAAGAAACCTACCTTGATAAAGGCACAAAATTACAAACAGACACCCCTCCCCACCCGTTGTCTACTTGGTCTCTCCCTCTCCATGCATTGGGAAGGCCTGCCTCCCTTTCCCCAAGTAGAGACCCCCTCTTGCCTCCTGGGGGTTCTATGTGGGAAGTTTGGCCCAGTTCTATCATTGGTGAGGTTCAGAATGCTCTTTGATTGTAGGGGAACTATAAATCCCAGCAACTACAACTCCCAAATGTCAAGGTCTATTTCCCCTGAACTCCATCTGCATTCATATTTGGGCATATTGAGTATTCATGCCAAGTTTGGTCCTGATCCAACATTGTTTGAGACCACAGTGCTCTCTGGATATAGGTGAACTACAACTCCAAAACTCAAGGTCAATGGCCACCAAACCCTTATAGCATTTTCTCTTGGTTATGAGAGTTCTATGTGGGAAGTTTGTGTCTTTCTGCCATTCCTGCCAGGATATCTATGTTGAGTTCATTGAAACAGGCCCAGGTTTCACACTGCATGTATAAATACATTCAAAAACATATTAACTATATGTATTACTGTATTAGAGTGTCATTTTGTGACGTTTTGGTTGGTGGTGTGCCCCAGGATTTTGCAAATGTAAAAAGTGTGCCGCGGCTCAAAAAAGGTTGGGAAACACTGCTATACTGAACACATGGAGGGCAACTTCTATGTGCACATTATGTTGATAACACTCTTCATATTGAATGATGCTGCAAATAGTAAAACTAAGAATAATCCATGCAGTAGTCAATCATCTTAAAAACAGTTGGAGGTCCCTGAAGAACAGTGGTTTGAGCAGCCATTTTTTTTGTCTTTTGTGATGGTGGGAATTGAGGTGTGCAAATATCCTATAACAATGTGTATGTTTTACCACAGTGTCACAAGTAGCAACTATGGGGATTGTTGGATCCAAAATGTGATGAGAAAAAGTTATACCACTGTGCTGTGTCTCCAGTTTCATTCATTCCATTTCCTTCCATTTTGTGAAGTTAAGTTGGTGATAACTTATTAGCCCAGCTCATCTAGCATGCTTTGAAAGATATCTATGAATTGTAATCACATATATTCAAGTATTGAACCTTATAATGGAGCTCAGAAATGTGCATTAGGCCAGTGTTTCCCAACCAGTGTGCCGTGACTGATCATCAGGTGTGCTGTGGGAAATTGGAACCTCCAATACCCTTTCTTCCCCCTCCTGCCGAACACTTTTTCTTCTGCACTTGGGCTCCCTTCTTCCCAGCCTCGCTCTGCTTGCTTTGCTCATGCTGCCGCTTCTGCGGGAGGAGGGAGGGAGGGAGGAAGACGTGACCCATGCGGGTGCTGCTGCGCAGACTCGCCCCACGCCTCCCTCCCCTCCACAGTGCTCTCCGGATATAGGTGAGCTACAACTCCAAAATTCAAGGTCAATGCCCACCAAACTCTTATAGTATTTTCTCTTGGTTATGGTAGTTCTGTGTGGGAAGTTTGATTCCATTCCATCATTGGTGGAGTTCAGAATGCTCTTTGGTTGCGGGTGAACTATAACTCCCAGCTGTTGAGCAAGACCTTCGTGCGTGTCTTTCTGCCATTCCTGCCAGGATATCTATGTTGTGTTCATCGAAACAGGCCCAGGTTTCACACTGAGTGTATAAATACATTTAAAAACATATTACCTATATGTATTATTGTGTTAGAGTGTCATTTTGTGTCATTTTGGTTGGTGGTGTGCCCCAGGATTTTGTAAATGTAAAAAAATGTGCTGCGGCTCAAAAAAGGTTGAAAAATATTGCATTAGGCAATTCAAAGTGTTACTAGTCCTACTGTATAACAAAGAAAAGGGATAATGTGATAATAATCATCTCCATCTTCTTCTTCGTCATTACCATCTTTATCATCTTCATCACACAACATCCGGCTGTACTGGTGTAGTAGTATTTTTTTGGAACCCTGCTTTTGTAATATTAATGGATAAAACTTTGATTTAGCAGTTTGAGTTTGAAAAATGGTATCTCTCTAAAATTGCAAAATAAGTGTATCATAAAACAAGGCTCATTGTGCACACATTTCAAAAGACACCGCAATCAGCTTTGATTGAACACCTGATGACAGTTTTACAAGTAACACATTTTTATAATTATAAATCAGGAAGAACAATATTGCTGTTAATGCAGCTTGCCAAGTATTCATTGGAACCAGCAGTTCTTGATCATCACCTTCAATTTTTTTTAAAAATGACAAAGTTAGAATGTTCTTCCAAATGTTAATCTCTTATGAGGGGAATAATACATAGATAACCGCAAGAGCTAATGCATTGACATTAAATCCACTTCTACCAATAGTAGCTAAATGCAGATAATAAACCACTCCCTGGAGCAGGGAATTTTCCCGGATGCCCTCAAAGCAGCCTTGGTCTGCCCACTCTTGCAAAAAGCCAACCTGGACCCTGCGATGCCAGCGAACGACCGTCCCGTCTCAAACCTCCCGTTTCTCAGTCAGCGGATCGAACGCGCGGCAGCAACCCAGCTACAAAACGTCCTTGAGACCTCAGATGGCTTGACCCCTTTCAATCAGGGTTTCGCCCGGGCACGGGACCGAGACCGTCCTGGTGGCCATCTCGGACAATATCCGCTGCCAATTAGACAAGGGAGGCTCAGTAGTTCTGGTACTATTGGACCTTACCACTGCATTCGATACAGTGGACCACGACCTGCTGACACGACAACTTGCCACCATAGGGATACAAGGAGCAGCTTTGGCTTGATTAGCTCCTTCCTGCGCAGAGCGTAGCCAGCGAGTTGAATGGCTAGGCCAAACTTCTAGGAAATCTTTCCTCGAGTGCGGAGTACCCCAGGGCGCCATATTATCACCAATGTTGTTCAACATCTATGTCCGGCCTTTGGCTGGTATAGCCCGAGCTTCGGCCTAGGGTGCTACCAATATGCCGATGACACTCAGCTCCTGCTGAAGCTGGAGCCTGGCGCAACGCCGGTGCCCGAAAAACTTCACTCGAGGTCTGGAAGCAGTAACCAAATGGCTCTGTGCCCACAAACGCAAACTAAATCCATCGAAGACTGAGATCTTATGGCAGGGCCGCCCAGAACCACCTTTCCCACGGCCCCCCTTCGAAGGGGAACCATTGATTCCGTCCCCTCAGTAAAGAGCCTTGGTGTTATCCTGGACTCCAAATTGTCGATGGAGGCGAGCTAATGCATTGACATTAAATCCACTTCTACCAATAGTAGCTAAATGAAATGAAGACAGGTGGCCTTACTAAGTATTAGGGTTGGTTGATCCTTAAAAAAATTGATTCTAAACTACTATGGGGGGGGGGGGGATTTTTTTTATTAGTAATTGAAATACTTACAAATAATTTCCAAAAAGTTTGTGATTAAAACGTTAGTAATAACAAATATTTGTTATTATTCGTGACCTCAGCTGGGAGGAAAGCATGGAGGGCAAGCCTGGATCAATCCTAAACATCACTAACAACATCATAGAAGCAAGCTATACCAACAAATAATCAATTAATGCAGATAAATTCACAGATACAGTATGAGCATACAGTATTACCCACCTTGATTTGTGGCTTGAAGTGGATATATAATAATGTAAAAAAATGCTGAGGGCTGGCTCTGGGAAAAAGATTTTTATCTTACCTCTAGTCAGTTGCAGCTTCAGATTGTAATTCTATGTATTCTTACAAGCTTCTTTCCATAATTGTTCAGTTTGGGGGTGAGTAAGGTATGGCCTAAGGGCTGCATGTAGCACCCAAGGCATTTCTAAGGCTCCTCCAAGGGCCTCCACGCACTAACCTATGCCCCAGAACAGAGAAATTGAATTTTTGGTGCTGCATCCAAAAACTGGATAGTGTTACAATCAAGCAGAATTCAGTCTAGTCCAAACAAAAGACATAATAACTTTGCACAATGGCAGGAGGGGGAAAAAACCCAGAAAACTTTATTATTGTCAGCAAAGTCAAAACATAAACTTGCAATGCTGAATACAAAATAAACGATGCAACAAACTTACATAGTCCTTGTAAGAATTACAGAATATAAAGAGCATGGCTTCTTCATCTTCCTTCAAATGAGAGAGCAGAGCAAAAAGCTGAACTGTATCCTAAAACACATACAGTTATTCTCCACCGGGTGTGGTTCAAACTTACTTGTTGACCTAAAATAGCAGCTGCACATAATGATTAACAGTATAAGGTTTTCTTTAACACATACATACTTGGTGTTGATTCTTTTAAAACTTATTGTAACAGATAGTACTCTCAAAGCAGTGAGGGATGCTACCGGTCAATCTGTTGGGTGTGCAAGGGTGACACACCTCGCGCCAAGAGCAATAACATACAAGTGGTTGGATGAAAATGGCCACAACTCATTTATTGAAAACAGGAACAAAGGGTTGGCGGACACGCATGGGTCATGGATCAGGGTCGTACAGCCCCCACGAATGTCCAAAGGCGTTTGCAAGCCTGGGGTGTGAGCGGCCCAATGCCTGTCCACGGAAACTCGGCACCCCAGGGGGCCTGGGCGTTATCCCCCCCTTACAACCAAGGGGCGTTAAGCCAGCCTGATCCAGGGGCCATGCCACACGCCAAACACAGAGTTGTGACAAAGAACAATATAACTCATAACCATGAACAATGCAACAATGACATGAAGAATGAACAAAATGGACACCAACAAGCAATGCAATAAGAAGGGAGGGTGGGAGGAAAAACAGAGCTGTCCCCACGTGCAGCCTGGGCAGCCCCGGGCAGCCTTAAATAGGTTGCCCAGGTGGAAGTGCAGGCCAGCCGGCGCAAAGAGGGGGTGGGGCGGGGCCAGCCCCATAATTGGCCTGCCGGCGTTTGTGGTGGGAAACCTTCCTGCCACTCCAGGGGCTTCTGGGAAGGAGAAGCCCCTTCTCTCTCCGCAAGATGGCAGCGAGGGCAACCTCGCCCCGCAATCTGCTCGGCCGGTAAGTCAGCCAAGCCCGTTATCCTAGAATGTTAGATAGCCTCTTACTGTCTGTCTATATGTGCTCTGTGTCTATGGCATTGAATGTTTGCCATATATATGCACATTGTAATCCGTCCTGAGTCCCTGTAGCACAGCAGTTCTCGTTTGTGCCTGGTGGGCAGGGGTCAGCACCCGGGGTCCCATTAGCATTAGGACCAGCAGTGCCAGAACATGATTCAGAGGATGAGCTGGATGACTGGGGCGAAGGGCAGCTTTCCCCTGATGGCCCTCCTTCGCCCACAGAGAGCTTGGCATGGGAAGAAATGTTGTTTGGCCCTAGTGAAGACATAGATAACCAGGTGCAGATGGAAGACAGCGATTCTGGCAGCTACGAGCACCCGGGTGGGAGAGATTCCCAGGAGCCTCCAGGGGAAAACATGGAAGAAAGTGTTTGGGAAATGGCTAGGGAGGAGAGCTCTCAGGGAGATAGAAACACAGCTGCGGAGAGACAAGGTCGAACCTTTGATAGGAGACGGAACATCGAGTCTAGCAGAAGGGAATGGTCTAAGAGCATAGACCGGCCGAGGTCCGTGAGCAGCGATTGGAGACGAAGAAGCCTAGAGCGTCGGGGACCTCGACCGAGGATTAAGTATAGGATCCGTGGGAACAGATCCTCAGTGCCCGGCCACGTCTTTCTTAAATAGGCGTGAGCGGGTGGGACCGCAGCTAAGCTAGCCGTGGTCATCAAGCCTTGCCTTGCCTTGTTCCTGATCCACCTGGTTGTGCGGAGCCTTGCCCTGGTTCCTGATCCGCATGGTTGTGCGGAGTCTCGCCTTGTTTCCTGACCCGCATAGTTGTGCGGAGCCTTGCTGAACTTTGAGCCTTGCTGAACTTTTAGTCTTGCTGAACTTTCAGCCTATTTGCCACGCTTTTTTGGACATTGTTACTTCAAGCCTTTTTGGATTGTTTCATCATTCTATTGGACTATATCTTTGAACTGTTTTTATACTCAATAAAGTAGTTAGCCTTCAGTCCGTCTTTGTGTGTGTGATTAAGGGGCCGGTCAAGACCGTGCATCGTGACAGTCCCCTGCGGGATGAAAAGGGCGGAATATAAATACTGTAAATAAATAATAAATAATAAATAGATTATCCAACAGTTTTCAGTTTGTTACAGATTTCCCCTCAAGCAAGAAGTGGTCATCTGCTCACTTCTGTTTGGAAGTATGAAACAATTATTCCAGAACAGGTCCACGAAGAACCCTAAATAAATACCATACAATGGTAAATGGGACCCCAGGCAGGCTGCACAGGCACTATTGAGCATTTGAGTGAGAAAAACCAAAAGGAAAATTGAGGCTAAATGTAAATGGTTTTGATCAAGTATGTGTGGTCCCCCAGAGTCCAAGAGGAGGGTGATACAACCAAACAGCTTCTGGGAGCTTCCCATGGCAGATGCATACCTGTTCATGGGTTTCTGCCATGGATAATGCTCAAGTGTAGAAGTGGGTTACAACATCTACATAATATTGATCATGTTTAATGAGGAAATTCAAAAGATGAGCAGCTGTTCAGGCAGGGAAGTTCCTTTTCAAATGTTCACACTCCTTAATGACTAAATGAGTGTACTAAACAAGAAAAAGATCCTATTTTCTGGTCAGTTCAAAATAAATCTCATTAAACAGGAAAGTAAAAACACATCTTCAATGGGCCCCACTTCAAAGACCAGTGGATGGTGCAAGCTTTGATAGAGAAAGAGGTCTGATTGCTATGGTTATATGAGTAAAACAAAGATTCCCTGAAGAGGAAAGGAACTTCAAACCTAAGACAAACTCATACGAAGCAGCACTTTAGACATAGCAATGGCTCTTTCTGGGCAATATGAGCCAGTGTTTTTCAACCTTTTTTGAGCCGTGGCACATTTTTTACATTTACAAACTCCTGGGGCACACCACCAACCAAAATGACACAAAATGACACTCTAACACAGTAATACATATAGTTGACCTTGAGTTTTGGAGTTGTAGTTCACCTATATCCATAGAGCACTGTGGACTCAAACAATGTTGGGTCAGGACCAAATTTGGCATGAATACTCAGTATGCCCAAATGTGAACACAGATGGGGAAAATAGACCTTGACATTACAGTTACAGTTTCTGAGATTTCTAGTTAACACACAATCAAAGAGCATCCTGAACTCTTGCAACAATGGAATTGAACCAAACTTGGCATATTGAACTCTCATTACCAACAGAAAGTACTGAAAGGGTTTGCTTGGGAATTGACCTTGAGTTTGGAAGTTGTAGTTCACCCACACCCAGAGAGCACTGTGGACTCAAACAATGTTATGTTATGTTGTTGTTTGTTTTCTATCCAGAATCACAATGTTGGAAGGAGGCTCACCACTTTAAAGTCCCTAAAACAGGCATGGGAAAACTTCGGCCCTCTGGGCACTTTGGACTTCAACTCTCGCCATTCCTAACAGCCTGAGGCCCTTTCCTGCTTATGTGGCTGAGGGGTGGGGGAGGAAAAGGGCCTGAGGCTGCTAGGAATGGTGGGAGTTGGAGTCCAAAACACCTGGAAGGTCCAAGTTTGCCCATGCCAGCTTTTGACAGAGACCTCTTCCTCCCCCTTCCCATTTGCGCCCTTTCCCCCCCCTCCTGCCGAACACTTACTTTTTCTTCTCCACTTGGGCTCACTTCTTTCCAGCCTCGCTCTGCTCGCTTTGCCTCGCTTTGATGTGACCTGTGCGGGCACTATTGCACAGACACACCCCACGTCTTCCTTCCTCTCCCCTCCCCTCCCCTTCTGAACATGCTCACGCTGCCCCCTTGGATGAAAATGGCGGCAGAAGCGGCAGCGTGAGCAAAGCGAGGCAAAGCGAGCAGAGCAAGGCTGGGAAGAAGGGAGCCGGAATGGAGAAGAAAACGTGTTCGGCAGGAGGGGGAAGAAAGGGTATTGGAGGTTCCCATTTCCCACGGCACACCTGATGTTGGGAAACACTGGTGTGAGCCACTCATCTTGTTTGGTACAACCTTGTAATGTTTAATTCCACATTTGTGGGTATTAACAATGACTATGAGTTCAACAATCCACTTTGTCCCAACTGTTTCTGATACGCTGCAGATTCAGCCACTGGGAAATGGTATTTCAGCCTTCCTCTGGGTGTGGGGTGCAATGAATAAAGTAGTTGCCCCTATGCGATCCCTCCAGATACTGTACCTATCAACCAGGGAAGTACTGGAAATGCCATTTCTAAGACCCCAATCTATAATACCTTGGAAATTCTTCATTTGGAGCACTACCTGGTTGTAAGGTAGGGTTTTTTGGCTGGTTGCACCATCAGAATGAACTATGGTTGTTGAACTACATCACTGTAATTACATTGGGCAAAGCAGGATCTCATCTTGCCTTAATTATGAAGAGCTAAGCAACAAATGATGTTGCTTTTTATTCCTACTCTGTGAAATACACCAGAACTTCTCTTGATTCATTACAAGTTCATATGAACAGATAATTATTCAGAAAAGAGTCAGCTTATAGATAGCCAATTTGTCAGGTAGGATCAGACAAAACAAAACAAAAAAGCCCTTCCAACAAATATTTAGTCTATGAACTGTCAAGCCCTCAGAGATAATCAGGTGGCAGTTCTCTGGATAAAATCAATGGTCTCATTTATGCTCAAAGAGACCCTGCAGTTATCATTTGCTAGTCATTGACATTTGCTTGCAGGCTTTGATCCTGCTGTCTGATAACCGCCTATTAATTGTAGAACATCTTGGGGATTTGCCACATATTCTGTCACAACTGACCTTGTCTCTGCCATTGGAAATGCAACAAAGCAAAGGTATGAGTTCAAAATATTGGCATTTTCTCTGCCACACTGGCAGCAATGAGAAAAAAAAACAATGGGAAAATAAATATTAGATATCGATTTCCGAATACAACATAATTAGATTTAGGCTGTAAACAATGCTAGCGCAGCGTACAGTAACTGTGGGTCAAACAGGGAATTTTAGTAAGATGTGTGTGTGTATATGTGTGTGTTTACAGAAAAGTTGAAATGAGTCGTAATATGGTTGGATGATCTACATCAGCAATTATACTGTAGAATTGCTTAAAGTTCCCGGCCTATGCCTAAACTTCAGAGAATGTGCCATCAATGGCAGCGGCAACATACCAGCTAAGTACACCTGAGGCATAACAGTATCCAGCTACTCTTTGTTCAGCCTCAGGGACACAGGAAGAGATCTGTAGCCCACAGAGATCGGGAAAACATCTCACTTTAGGCAACTATTTGTTTTGCCCTGAAAACAACCGAGGTTGCACCCAACTCCCTCTTTTGATATCAGAGAATAAAGGCATTTCACACCTTAGTCCTTTTAAATTCAGTTGCATAGTAATCTATAGGCCTGTTTTCAAACACAAAAACATTTATCGGAAGTCATTTCGGATGTTGTTTTTGCTTTGGTTTCGGATGTGAATCACTTCCGATTTTTACAGCGATGTTATCGGAATTGAATCGGATGTATTCCGACATTTGGATGTATTCCCAAGGCCTACGGGAATGCATGATCGACTCCACACTTCAGGATCCATTACATGGGACTACGTTATCTGGACTGCCACACCAAACACACCTTGAACAACATTAATTGCAGAGACTATTTAATTTGGAACATTCTTTTGGTCATCATCATCATCACCATCAGTTTCTCACTTGTTAATCGTCCTCCATTAAAATGCTCCAGGCGATTTAAATAAAACAATTGCATTAAAAAATACACAATACCAAATAGACTGCATTAAACATTAAAAGCTCTGCCAAAAAGCCAGGTCTTGAGTGCCTGAGCAAAGGGTTGCAAGTCACGCATGGCCCTCAAGTGGGGAGGCAAGGAGTTCCACAAGACAGGGGCAGAGATGGAGACGGCCCTGCGTCTTGTGCTCTCGAGGCGTACTTCCTTGGGGCCTGGAACATACAGTAAGTTTAGTTGGAGGAGTCATAGCGACCACTGGCGGTGAAGAGGGGAGAGGTGGTCTCTGAGATATGCTGGCCCCTGACCATAAAGTGCCTTAAAGGTCAGAACCAACAACTTAAACAGGGCCCGGAATTCAGTTGGAAGCCAGTGCAAGTGTCACAGAGTTGGAGTTATGTGGCATCTCAAAGGTGTTTTTGCAAGTAGCCTGGCAGCCACATTCTGAATAATGCGGATCCTCCGAGTAGTCGACAGGGGAAGGCCAACATACAAGGTGTTACAATAATCCAGTCTAGATGTAACCGTCGTATGGATGATTGTAGCCAAGGCTTCCTCTGAAAGGTAAGGTGCCAGCTGTCTCGCCTGCTGGAGATGGAAAAATGTCTGCTTACTAACCTTAGCGATCTGGGCCTCCATAGTCAACTATGAATCCAGGACGACACCCAAGCTCTTAACAGTGGAAGATGGATGAAGGGGGGGGGGCACCATCGAAGTTGGGCAGGGAGGGCGCCACTCCAGGTGGGCGGCCAGGCCACAAAATCACAAAATCATAGTATTAAATCATAGTAATGTAATACTATGATGATGATGCATCTGGTGCATTCAATTCTATAACGTGTATGTATTGCAGTGTGTATATTAAAATGCTCCAGGAGATTTACATAAAACAATTACATTAAAAATACACAATACCAAATAGACTGCATTAAACATTAAAAGCTCTGCCAAAAAGCCAGGTCTTGAGTGCCTGAGCAAAGGGTTGCAAGTCACGCATGGCCCTCAAGTGGGGAGGCAAGGAGTCCCACAAGACAGGGGCAGAGGTGGAGAAGGCCCTGCTTTGAATGTTTTACATTTTGAGCATCACATTATTGAGTATATGCATTTCTCTTCAATATAGATGATTCATTGTGGAAATATGATGTCTGGATTTTTATTACATTAGATCATTTAGCTAGAGCCCCTAGTCATTCTTTTTGGTGTTCTTTCCCAGCTGTTTGTCAGTGGCTTTCTAGTAAACAGTCACTTTTAGCACTTAGGTTGTTGAAATAAATGGCAAAATGCTGTAGTTCAATATGTCTAGATGAATGTGATTTGTCTCTCATGAGAGTGGATGCAAGTGAGCAGATTTCCTCTCTCATGAGAGCCATCTAGTGGTAGAGTTAGTAATATAGTTGGAAGGAATAAATCACTGTTGCTAGGCTCTGCCTATTGGCTCACTCTCTCTTCCAATCACAGCGATGAAGAAGGGAGGAGTTTAGAGTTGCTGTATGCCTCCATTTTGTGTGCCTCATGGTATGTTTTCTCCTGTTCTAATTTGTTAAACATGCTGTTGCATGTGTATTACTGCCTTTCTGTTGCTTTCTACAATAAAGTAGAAATGCTTTAATAACATGGCTTGTTTGCTCAGATGCATTATTTCCAGTTTGAGTCCTCATATGCCACATTTGCTGTAAACCCTTTTGAACTGCTTCTCTGTTGCGATTTTTATCCTCTGCACAACAAACCTTTTTTTTTTAGCAACATAGATTACTTCCAGAGATAACATCCCTTCCCAGCAGATCTGGGGGAAAGCCGCGTTTCCCCCAGATCTGCTGAGGAGGGATGTTATCCCGCGTCCAATCTGGATTGCCATCAGCCAATGAGGAGAGGCAGGAAGAAAGGGCGGAAATTACATCCGAGACCTTTCCGAGAATGGCGATGAAGCTCTCGGAATGGCAAATCAATTTCCTGGTTGGGACGCTGCTCTCGATATCGCTTCAATTATCGGAAGTCCGAAAAAACTTCTGATAATCGGATGTATCAGATAATTGGAAACAGGCCTAGTAAGCTAGTGTCCCTTGTATAAAATGGCAAAATTACTATTTGCTTTTAGTAGAATGCATAATATTGGAGCCACTGCTTTTCTCCAAGATCAACAACTAAGATAAATGGCAATGGACAGACAAAAACTTTCAGAGGAATTAGTAAAGCTGGGTTGATTAAGTCTGTGTATTGCCTCCAATTAGTATTGGAGAACTGCAAACTTTGTGTCAAGACAAGGGGCTCTCCCAGAAAGAGATGGACGGAAATATGAGCTTGAAATATGAGGAGGCTTTTGGGATAGGTGTAATTATTTCAAACTCTGCAAAATTTTACTGGAAATTTGTATTTACTGGAAACCAAGTAGTTGATGTACTATTTATATCTCACCTGATGTATTGGGGGGGGGGTGGTACAGCATGTTAAATTGCTGAGCTGCTGAACCCGCTGACCGAAAGGTTGGTAGTTCGAATCCAGAGAGTGGGGTGAGCGCACACTGTTAAACCCAGCTTTTGCCAACTTAGCAGTTTGAAAACATACAAGTGTGAGTAGATCAATACTGCGGGAAGGTAATGGTGCTCCATGCAGTCATGCTGGCCACATTACTTTGGAGGAGTCTACAGACGACACCGGATCTTTGGCTTAGAAATGGAAATAGGTACCGCCCCACAGAGTCAGACATTACTAGACTTAATGTCAAGGGAAACCTTTACCTTTACTATTGTATTAGTTGCAGTAAGATTTAATTTAACCAGCAAAAAAATCCTACACTTAAAAATGTAAACCCGGCGCTGCCTTCCTCTGTCCCCGCGGCTTTGGACAGCGCTTCAAGCATTGGTGCATGCGCGCTGGGCACAAACGGAGGCGAGAAACCTTCAGCTTGACCAAGGAAGACAGGCGGATGGAGGCAGAGCGTGGAGCCCTTGAGGTGCAGGCTGGGAAGGGCAGGGCGGCAACGGAGGAGGAGGAGGCCGAAGCGGTCCGAGGGGGAAGCGGTCCGTCCCCCTCTCTTCCTTGGCCAAGCTGAAGGTTTCTCACCTCTGTTTGCGCCCAGCACGCATGCGCCAATGCTCGAAGCGCTCCCCAAAGCCGTGCGGATGGAGGAAGGCAGTGCTGGGAGCGTGCGCACATGCGCGGGAGTGCGCGCAGCGGCAGCACGTGCATGGCGGCGGGAGCAGAAGATCGACCTCAAATGGTCTCGGGATCGACTAGTCGCGATCGACTTCCTGAGCAGCCCTGACCTATTGGAACTGTCGCCATTAGGGAGTTTCTATATCCACTATCCATAGATAGTAACTGGCAGTTTCAAAACATCTTTAAAGGCATCTACTTTCACTCTTCATAGTGGAGTGAATTGTACCAGAATCTATGTTAATGAGAGCAATAGGAGGAACATAGTCAGACAACAAAACCGACTTGCTATATTCTACTTCTGCTCAGATCACCCTACCTCCTGGTTGCTGATTGTGCCGGCACTTATTTTTTTAAATATTAGCAGAGGTGCCTGCGATGGCCAGGAGCTCATGCACTGCTCTGTTCCTGCTTAGGAGCAGTGGCAGTGACATGATGGAGGAGATGAGACGTGGGCCACCTCAGCAGAATGGATGTGTTTTTTGGCTGTCTGGAGAAGGGCCCTGGATTTAGCATAAATATCCTGGATTTGGAACAAATTTACACTGGACTAAACTGTTCAGTGTAGGTGATTGTCATAATAAAATACAAGAAAAAAATCACACACTTGTACTTCATCTTTTATTAAATTTAAAATAAAAAATGTTTAAAATTATCAGTTTCAATTCTTTTTAGCAGTGGCTAACCCTAACACAGAAAAAACAGCGAGCAGGCTAATGCTTACCAGAGCACAAACACAGGTGAGAACACACTAAGTATATGTACCAGGCTGCTGTATCTATATATTTTCTGTGAAAAATACTAAGAAACATACATACGTTCTCAATATGTTGAACAAAGGGATGGTATATAAATCCAAACTGGGATATGATCCTGGATTCATCGCTGAGCCTGGAAGCCCAGGTCTCAGCGGTGGCCGGGGGAGCTTTTCCACAGTTAAGACTCGTGCGCCAGCTGCGCCCGTACCTTGGGAAGTCTGATCTGGCTACGGTCGTCCACACTCTGGTCACATCCCGAATAGATTACTGCAATGCGCTCTACGTGGGGCTGCCTTTGAAGACAGTTCGGAAATTACAACTAGTCCAACGGGCAGCAGCCAGGCTACTAACTGGAGCTACATACAGGGAGCATACTACCCCCCTGTTGTGTCAGCTCCACTGGCTGCCGGTCCAATTCCGGGCTCAATTCAAAGTGCTGGTGTTGACCTTTAAAGCTCTATACGGTTCTGGCCCAGCTTACTTGTCCGAACGCATCTGCCGCTATGGCCCACCTCATACTTTAAGATCATCCGGGAAGGCGCTGCTCTCGCTCCCGCCAGCTTCCCAGGTGCAGCTGGTGGGGACAAGGGAGAGGGCCTTCTCGGTGGTGGAATGCGCTCCCTAGCGACATACGATCAATTCCATCCCTCCTGACATTTAGAAAAAAAGTGAAAGCCTGGATGTGGGACCAGGCGTTCGCATAGTAGCACAGGACAGCACTTTAGTAGTTTTAATGGAAAGTTGTTGAATAGGGCTCAATGCTTTTATGGACGGAACACTGTTTTTAACATAGGTGAATGCATAGGATGTGTGAATATAATTGTATTTTAATGTATTTTAGTGTCGAATGCTGGAGGGCTTTATATTGTGTTTTATACTGCGATTGTGATGTAGGCATCAAATTATGCCTTTTGGAAGCCGCTCTGAGTCCCCCCTCGGGGGTTGAGAAGAGCGGGGTAAAATGCCATAAATAAATAAATAAATATGTCCAGAGTCTCTTTGAAGGGAGTCCATGTGGAGAGGATATTATCTGGAAGTCCATGCAATTCAACGTGAATAAATTCCCGGGTGGTTCATATCACAAAAGTCCACAGATGAGTCCACCTATTTGGTGCAAACAGTCCTGGCCGCGGAGGTCCATGATCTCATGGGTGCCTCTGCTAATGGCAGTGTAGTGTGCCCATGGTAATCACATTGAGGTCTACAATCGTCTGGAAGTGATGACAGTGACACAGACAGTCCCAGATTTACGAGACAGTGTTCATGGCTCTAGTATTTCAACCTACTTCTGTTACAGACTAGCCCTGTATTCAGAGAGGGTGTCAGTTTTGTTAGCTATGCAATGACAAAGCAGCATCTTTTCACGAACAAGACTTATGGTAAGGATAAATTGGCACAATAATAATGGGCTGAAGGGATGTGTCCATATTTAGTGTGTGCTGTAAGAATTGCTAGAAATAAAGGCTGTCAAAGCTGCAATGGCCTGAAATTTTGCCTGATATGAAAATCTTATATTCACTTCCAAAGCAAGCCTCAAACAACTATCTCTTAGCCGTAATCACAGTATATTTTCCAAACAAAAGAGGTCTGAGTGTGAATGGGCAGGGAGGAAAAAAAACATCAAGTATTCTCTTATATTCTTATGTATTAAATATTCATGTATTACACTCCAGAGGGAATTTAGGAAGAAGCAGCACTTTCCTGGCTGCAATATATAACGTGAATTAGCCTAGATGTGCTTCCTTTTGCTGAACATATTCGGACTGAATCTATTTCCACTTTCCAGTGAAAACAAAATTATATTCTATCACACAAATTTAAAAAATCACTATGGTAGTTACTAGCAATAGGAAGTGATCGGAAAAAGTTTATTATAGATTCTGAGCAATGTAAAACCCATCATATAGGTCTCTCTATTCTATAGTAGCTATCCCCTGCCACGCATTGCTGTGACCCAGTCTGTGTGTATGTGTGTGTGTGTGTGTATATATATATATATATATATAGAGAGAGAGAGAGAGAGAGAGAGAGTTATGTGCATATGTTGTATTGTATTTTTTTTGGCTTTTTCAGTCTCTTCTGCTGCATTTTCAATGTTTTTATGAGTGATGGTCACTCACTGGCCTGAAATGTGTACTGTGTCCAAATTTGGTGCCAATTCATCTAGTGATTTTTGAGTTATGTTAATCTCACAAACAGACATTACATTTTTATTTATATAGATGAGAAATCACTGCTGAAATAGTAGTGTTCAACATATACAAGAATTTAACATACCTAACCATTCATATTTTTCAGGAAAAAAAACACATTTCTGTTGTGATTAACTGCAATTCAAAACATTAATCCTTGCTGGGCTGGTTGTTCAAAAATGACAGATATACTAAAGGTAAAGGTTTCCCCTTGACATTAAGTCTAGTTGTACGCAACATCATTAATCCCCACATGGGTACTTATCAGCTTGGAAACATACCTCGGACATATATCAATACATATAATACAAATTCACCAAGTAAATACCATATAATCCGAATGAATATAGTCTGCGTAGGGCGGGGGTTCACTGGATCGTCAATCTCAAAACTGAGTTTCCATTCGGATTGAATGAAAAACTCAGTATAAGTGATTTACTTAAGTGAACTTCCCTCCACCTGCTTTCTGTTATCACTATATATTGGGATGCCTCCTTAGGTAATACGCACAATGCCATAAAATACACCATAGAAGTAAGATTCTACCTCTATGGAATAGGTACATTTGTTTTATATAGTTGATGATATGATATATACCTGATTATTATGAAATCTAAAATATTTCGGGTTGCTTGTATCAGGGAACTTTGTCTCTATGGATATTTATATTTTTATTGTTATATTTATTGTTGCATTCTGTTACAGACCTACTTACCATGCATGAGTGTTCTCGCCACCCAATGTGGAATATACATTATGGATGAGGCTTACTAATTTGTATATGTTGATGGGCCTTGATAAAGACTCAATCCGAGTCGAAATGAGTGAAGGAGTCCCATATAAAATAATCCTCATCGGCCGTTTCAACTCCTCGATGTTTATACCTTGGATTATAATTACACTCATTTGAGTTATCCATTTTTGCCTTCACATCGGTGGACACATTAGATCTATCACAGTGCCATCCATTTCTCCTTTGGCGCATTCTGACATTGGTTTTTGTTATATTTTATTGATATCACGGACCTTCAGTTGGACTTACCTACGGTGAATTTGTATTATATGTATTGATATATGTCAGAGGTATGTTTCTGACGTGATAAGTACCCATGTGGGGATTAATGGTATTGTGAATACAAGTGTTATTTACTAGTTGATTTACGGTGTGTTTCCCTTTAACTACCATTTGTTGTATAGCAACCTCCCCTCTTTGTTGCAGTTGTATCAAGTCTAGTTGTGTCTGACTCTATGGGTGGCACTCATCTCCATTTCTAAGCCAAAGAGCCGTCATTGTCCTTAAACACCTCTAAGGTGATGTGGCCAGCATGACTGCATGGAATGTCATTACCTTCGCACCGGAGTGGTACCTATTGATCTACACACATTTGCATGTGTTGGCAGAAGCTGGGGCTAACAGTGAGAGCTCAACCTGCTCCCTGGATTTGAACCTCCATCATTTCATTCAGCAAGTTCAGCAGCTCAGCATTTTAACCTGCTGTGCCACTGAGAGCTCCAACTGTACCGGAAACTATGGTTTGTGCTCTGTATGAATCTCAAAATCCAGGAACTGATCTAGCTGTGCTCTAGACAAATATTGCATTTGAACTCAGGAATTTTGGGCATTTGAATTAAGGATATGCATAAAGGTTGTTTCTATACACTGAGTCAACCTGTTGAGTGTACACGTTGCCATAGGATTTCTCACTTTCATTATAAAAAAGGAATAAAGGTCAAATCCTGTTGGCACTCTGCACTAGTGATTGCACTTCTTCCGAGGTCACATGGTGGCAGAAGACAGACAAAAGCTGTGTCACAGGTTATTAATATAATTATCTATCAATTTGAGTCTTCCTGGCCCTTGGGATCCATCCATTGGAAAGAAATCTCTTTCAGTCCTAACACCTTCATAGATGCGGCTGGTGGGGCCAGAGGAAATGGCCTTCTCCGTGTTCACCCCTACAGTTTGGAACTGACTTCATAGGGAGGCTAGATTGGCAGACCTTCTAGTGCAGTGTTTCCCAACCAGTGTGCTGTGGCACACTAGTGTGCCGTGAGCGATCATCAGGTGTGCCGTGGGAAATTGGAACCTCTTGAGTCTTGAATAAGCCACGCCCCTTTATTCCCTGCGGGCCAATCCCATCACGGTGGCCTTAAACTCCCGCCCGGCACCAAGATGGCAGCAGCGGAGGCGGCGGGACTGGAAGCGCTTTTCCTGAGGGGACGCCAGTGGAGCGGAAGTGCCTCATTTGAGGCGATGCGGTGGCAGGTGTGCCTGGCGGTGCCGGGCTTGGCGGCTGGCCTGGCACTGGTCTGGCCGGCCGGGACAGTGGAGCCCTTGAGCCTGAGCCAGGCCCTGGCCACCTCCACCGCTGCCTTCATGGGCTTCCTCTCCTACCCGCGGCTCTACTGCCTCTTCGCCCAGTGCTGCCACAACGCGGGGAACAATGGGTCCAACCTCCGGGCAGGTACTCGAGCAGCCTACTGGGCCTCAGAGACTGTGACGTGACATGGAAGGAGCCTCATGGGCTATATTATTATTATTATAATTATAAGAACTATGTATTAACATAATATTATTATTTTCCCTTAGTATATGCCATTATATTGTTATATTATCAGTATTTGTCATAATCATGGTGTATATCATTATGGATTTAGAGTAATGATTTTGATTAACTCCCGTGCTTTACTGATAATATATTGTATGTATGTATCTATAATATTATATAATATAATATTGTATTATAATGTAATACAAGATAACACTTTTAAAAACAATACCTTGTAATAGTAGTAATAATATTACAGTAAATGGTATAGTACAATATAGTAAGTTAGAGTGTCATTTTGTGTCATTTTGGTTTGTGGTGTGCCCCAGGATTTTGTAAATGTGCCATGGCTCAAAAAAGGTTGAAAAACACTGTTCTAGTGGCAGGCAAAACCCTTTACAAAGTGCTGTATTTTTTTTAAAAAAAACTATATTATATAACTTTAGAATGTTTAGTATGTTTGGTACTGTTCCGTTATCCAGGAGGAGGCCAAATGTCACGATGCACGGACTTGACCGGCCCCTTAATCACACACACAGAGACGGACTGAAGGCTAACTACTTTATTAGATCTTTAGAAACAGTTCAAAAGAAGTATTGTCCATGAGAATAGCAAAAGCAATCCAATAGCAATGTAGAATTCAGAAGCAACTTGGTAAAATAATCCAAAAGGCTTGGCAAGGCTCCGCAGGCAATGCGGGTTCAGGAACAAAGGCAAGGCTCCGCAGGCAATGCGGATTCAGGAACAAACAAAGTACATGGTACAAGGCAAGGCTTGGTTCTGAGGAACCCACTTCGCTTCACGCCTACTCAGAAGAGACGTGGCCGAAGCACTGGGGATTGATTCCCATGGCCCCTATACTTAATCCTTCGGCCGAGGTCCCCGACAATCTAGGCCTCGACGTCTCCAATCTCTATTGTCGGACCTCGGCCTGTCTAGGCTGTGATACCACCCCCTTCTGCTGGACTCGATGCTTTGTCTCCTATCAAAGGTTCGACCTTGTCTCCCAGCACCTGGGTCTATATCTTCATGAGAGCTCTCCTCCCTAGAATCTTCCCAGCCGCTCTCTACCATGTTTTCACTATCTGAACCTTTCAACTGCACCTGGTTATCTATATCTTCATACGGTTCCGGCCAACCTTCATCCCATTTTCGGTGGGAGAAAGACGGTGATGGGAAAGTCTCCATCGGCTAACCCTTCCAAATCCTCTTCTGAATCTATCTCTGCTGGTGCAGGTGCCGGCCCTAATGCTAATGGAACCCCCGGTCCTGATCCCTGGCCCCCTGGCACAAACGAGAACTGCTGTGCTACACCAAAAGGGGGTGCTAGACAGGGCAGGATAGCCCATTTTATTGGGGAGGGGGGGTTGAAAGAGGAAAACATTTTTCCCCATTTATGCTTGTTATCCCTCCAGTCTTACCATGTCATATATAAGGTTGTTTCCACGACAGCAACAGGGATGGGAAAAATAATAGGAATACAAGGGGACATGGTTTTGCTCCTTCAACTCCCCGTCCAAAAATGGACTATCATTCTCTGTCTTGTGCCCTCTTTTGGCCCACATCCGGATAATAGAACAGAACTGTATGTTTTTATTATCTTTTTTAATGTGTAAGCTGCATTAAGTCCCAATCTTAGAAGACAGGATATAACTAAAGATAAGAGTAGTCGCAGTAATGATGATGATGACAATTATGATGACTTCTGGAAAACTCTCAGTAACATAAGCAGCCACAAGTCCAACTGTGGCGCCCCACGGGGCTGATCTTGTTAATAAAATAAACATTTTTCTTTCATGGGGTTTCCAGTTTGTTTCCACAATACCCAGTAAGTATGAATCTGGTTTCTTCATAAACATTTTTTGTATATTTTTTTCTATTTCCTTGTGTATAATCACCCAATGTTTTTTTTTTTTTGCTTTGGGACATGACCACCAGAGATGGAAGAAGGAGCCATTAGTTTCGTTGCAATTCCAACAATTTGGTTTGGTACCTTTGTACATTCTGGATAGATTTTTTGGGGCTAAGTACCACCTGTACATCATTTTAACCCAATGTTCCTTATATTTATGGCAATATGATATATGAATGTTGTATTTCCATATTGATTTCCATGTTTCCCAATTTATTCTATGCCCTAAGTTTTTTGACCATTTTTCCATATAATTTGTTAATTGGTTTTTCTCGTTCTCCCATCTCAGTAGTATTTTATAAATTTTTCCTACTAGTTTTTGATTTTTTCCGAAAATTACTTCTTCTAAGTCATTATTATTTTCTTCAAATCCAATCTTTTCGTCTTCTTTAAATTTTTCCCTAATTTGAAAATAAGGAAACCAGTTCATCTCACTTATCATGTTGAGTTGGGATCTGGTTTTCATTTCAGATTTCTGCCCATTCCACCATAATAGTTCCTTATAAGTTAACCATTTGTTATCTTCTAGTTGTCTGATCCTGAAGGCTTCATTAGGGGATATCCACAAGGGTGTCTTTTTGTGTATTTTTTATAATATCTATTTCAAATTCTATAAAGGGTATTTCTTATATAAAAGGCAAATCATGTCTTACTAACTTGTTAGAATTCTTTGAGGGTGTAAATAAACACATAGATAAAGGGGACCCAATTGATATTGTTTACCTTGACTTTCAAAAGGCTTTTGACAAAGTCCCTCACCAAAGGCTCCTAAATAAGCTCTTCAGCCATGGAATCAGGGGACAGGGCTTGTCCTGGATTGGAACCTGGCTAAACTGTAGGAAACAAAGGGTGGTAATAAACGGACATTTCTCTAGGTGGAAAGACGTGAGAAGTGGCGTACCCCAAGGTTCAGATTTGGGTCTGTTACTTTTTAATTTATTCATTAATGATCTGGACGTAGGAGTGAATTCTGAGGTAGCAAAGTTTGCAGACGACACTAAATTGTTCAGGGTAGTTAAAAATGAAACTGATTGTAAAGAGCTCCAGAAAGATCTCTCGAAATTGAGTGAATGGGCAACAAAGTGGCAAATGCATTTTAACCTAAACAAGTGTAAAGTCATGCACATCGGGGCAAAGAACCCCAACTACACCTACAAATTGATGGGGTCAAAGCTTTCTGAGACAAACCAGGAAAGGGATCTTGGGGTCTTGGTGGACAGCTCAATGAAGATGTCAACCCAGTGCGCTGCAGCAGTGAAAAAAGCAAATTCTATTGTAGGCATGATCAGAAAGGGAATCGAAAATAGGTCAGCAAATGTTGTATTACCTCTCTACAAATCGATGGTAAGGCCACATTTGGAGTACTGTGTACAATTCTGGTCTCCGCACCTTAAGAAGGATATAACGGAACTGGAAAAGGTACAGAAAAGGGCAACAAGAATGATCCAAGGGATGGAGTGGCTCCCTTATGAAACCAGGTTGCAACGCCTTGGTCTTTTCAGCCTTGAACGACGGTGTTTAAGAGGTGACTTGATCGAAGTGTATAAAATCATGCATGGGATAGAAAAGGTGAATAAAGAAAAATTATTTTCTTTGTCACAAAACACTAGGACTAGAGGGCACTCCCTGAAGCTCCAAGGTAGGAAAATTAGGACTAATAAAGGAAATATTTCTTCACCCAGAGGGTCATTGGGTTATGGAACTCACTTCCAGAAGAGGTTGTGACAGCTGTCAGCCTGAACAACTTCAAGGCAGGATTAGACAGATTCATGGATACCAAGTGTACCGGTAGTTACTGAAAAGGACATTCAAGTGCCACCTCGGAGTTGGTTGAGGTAGGCAGGATTTCCCTGGGTACTGGTTGTGGGGGTCGGGGAGCAGGTCAGGGTTTTGCCCTCCCTTCTGCTCGAGATCCCCGTGTACAACTGGTGGGCCACTGTGTGATACAGAATGCTGGACTAGATGGGCTGAGGTCCGATTCAGCATGGCTCTTCTTATGTTCTTATGTTCTAATGGCATTTATAATTTCAAAATCTATATCTAATTCTTTTATTAATGTTATTAAATATTTCCAATTAATTTTATCGAATGCCTTCTCCGCGTCTACAAAAATCAGGGCCACTTCTCTGTCTATATTTTTCTCATAATATTCTATTGCATTTATGATAATTCTAATATTTGTTGTTAATTGTCCATTAGGTAAAAAACTGTTTTGACTATCTTTTATCCAACTGCTGAGGAAAACCTTAAACCTGTCTGCTATGATGTGTGTAAATATTTTATAATCCGAGTTCAGCAGAGAGATTGACCTGTAATTTGTAGGATTTTGTAAATCTTTGCCTTCCTTCCCTATTAAGATTATATTTGATTCTTTCCAGGAGTCAGGTATCTCACCTTTTACTAGTATCTGATTAAATAATATTGTCATAAAAACTCCTCCCCTTTCTGAGATCATCTGAGGGGCAGGACTTCCTCTTTTTGGCCATTCCAAGGAAGAGCACAGGGATGAAGCAGGGGGAAATCTGTAGCTACCGCTCAGACAAAGCATCTTCATTCACATATAGCCTATCCAACGCTCTCAAGCCAGGATTGCAGTGATAGGAAGGCCAGCCCTTCACCCAAAGACTGTAATCTTTGGGGACCCGCAGACTTCGTGTGCCAGAGGACCATTTGAGGAGCTACAGGAAACCTGGAATCGAAGAAAGGTACTTTCACTCTGCAACAGAGGCAAGTGAACGCAATCCCTTTTCTCAAAGGACCTTTTCTAGCAACCAACAGCAAAGCTGTTTGGGCCACCAGCACTTTTACTGGTTGTTATTCAATAAATCTTGGTTTTGATTCACAATTTTGAGTCTAGCACTCATTCTTAAAGCTACCCCAGGTCTCTTGTACATGGGAGGGCTAGAACGCGAACCCCAGAGCCTATAGAGCTCGTCCATCCTTTTAAAGTCTCTTTTTTTGGCCCTGGCGGGATGCCACACCACCTAATGTCTGTATATAACTTTCTTTGGACCATGTTCACACCCAATTGCTGCAAAACTAAACAAGATTTTAATTCTACAGGATCGAGGTCTGATTTGTTTCTAGGGTAAACATATGGATATACATGTAAGAGTTTATTAAATGTGAAAGAACACTGAAAAAAGAAAGAGTAAGTCAGTAAGCATTTCAAAATCTAGACTGAGCAATCAATCATTCCAATCAATCTTGTTCAAAGCTGGCAAAGTTCCTTATTTAGAGGATGGATTTTTGTTGTACGCTTTTACTTAATTCAACCAAATAACCTTTCTTCTAAGAGGAAAAAAAGGTTAATTCAGTACTAGAATGTTAAACTCGGCCACTTCGTTGAACATTAGCTTGTTGACGATGGAGATCTAAAGAGAGAGAAGGTGAGAATGCTATAAAAACCTAACATTCATAGTACGTTGATCTTAGCTTCTAAATTGCAGATGAATGCTTTGCCAGAGCAAACATGTATTAAAATATGTGTAAATTCACAACCTCCGCTTGCTCGCTTGAGTCTGTAATGTCATCAGGTTAATCTTTTGGGCACTTGTTTTCTTGCCCAAATGATTATGGCTGAAGGCAATCGGAATTGCTGAAAGAGATACAAGGTGTGAAAATGACATTACAACCATGGATTGACATAGACAAGATAAAGCAAACACACACACACACACACACAGAGAGACACTTAACCTGCTCCTTTAAAGATCCAAAGAAAAGGGAGAACCCAGAAACAGACAAAATAAGCCAAGTTCTCTTTAGCATAACTGTTTGCATTGCCCAAACCTGAGACAAATATCACATTTGCCAAATAGATAATCTGTCCCCAGTTCTCTAGTGCAGTGTTTTTCAACCTTTTTTGAGCCGCGGCACATTTTTTACATTTACAAAATCTTGGGGCTCACCACCAACCAAAATGACACAAAATGACACTCTAACACAGTAATATATATAGTTAATATGTTTTAAAATGTATTTATACACTCATTGTGAAACCTGGGCTGGTTTCGATGAACACAACATATATATGACTTCCTCTCACATATTTATACATGGCTATCATGTCTTCTCTCAGCCTTCTCTTCTTCAGGGTAAACGTGCCCAGCTCTTCAAGCCGCTCCTCATAGAGCTTGTTCTCCAGACCTTTGTGAAATTCCACCCTGAGTGAAACTTGCTTCCAGTTAACTATGGATGTCATAAAGCTGTTATAAACAGTTCCTTGGGGGCGGGGGGAGGCAACTCTTGAAAAATCCAGTAAAATAGTAAAAAATACATTTCCAAGCTGAGAGGCTCAATTTGTTTCTTGGAAACCTGTGAGTGGGCTGCTAGGAGGGGGGAGAGTGCCAATTTCCCACAGCACACCTGATGATCGCTCATGGCACACTAGTGTGCCACGGCACACTGGTTGGGAAACACTGCTCTAGTGAGCTCAATAACCAGTTTATTTTATTTTCAGTACTTTGTCGAGCATACACCGGAGAACCAACTGATTCAGAGATTAATATGTATAAGACATTCACAAAAAAGCCAAACATCAGTGAACAACGTTGGCATTGTGCAGTTGCTAGATTTAGAAAACTGAACTCTAGTTCACTTCTAAATGCAGGCTGGCATGTTACTTGCATTGCTGGGTGATTTTGTACATTGAACAAGCACATTGACAGATTTGTATGTCCTCAATGAAGCTTCAACCATGTTTTTCCTGAGAAAAAAAATTCAGCCATGCACATCAGATGATTATAAATGTTCTTTGCAGTTCAAGGAAGCTGCCCCTTTTGAATCTTCTCTAGTATTGTCTGGGTATTTGCTGGAGTTTTTCACTGTCTCCACAAGGCTGTACTAGTCTACAAGAAATATAGTATTTGCAAACTAATCCAATTAACAAAACTACAGAGGAGGAAAAGGAACTCCGAAACAATCCTATGTGTTGAAAATCCATTTGTTTTTAAACTTCCACTCAACCCTTTTACTCATCCAGAGTAGAGAGTCTCTTTGGAGAGCTTTACGATGCTTAGATGTATGTCTAACCTTAGATACAGAAGTACACTTTTATTTATTTATTTATTTATTTGGACTTGTACACCGCCACTCCCAGCGGCTCGGGGCAGTTTACAACATAGTTCAATAAAACAATCAATGAGCAAAACATACATATAATAGTATGTATGACTAAACTATGACTAAACGAATCTCCCTGTTGCATATACAGTAAACTTGGTTTTTTAAAAAATATTATTGTGGACTATGTCCCATGGGACTTTTATTCAACTAGTTAATATTTGAAAGTCTGCTTATCTTTGCATAAACAAAACAAAACAATTTTCTGCTTTGCAAAAGTCATAATGACTGAATGGGTCTGGAACAACAATATAATTTATGGAGTTCTGGCAAGAATATTTTATTCCTATTTCTAAGTAAACATGGAAAACCAGCATGACTGTAGCATGGGAATTCCTAAAGAGTATGCCAAACAACCATGCAATCCATTTTCATTATTGAATGCAATATTGAATACCAAAACAGAACATTTACAGAAAGCTTCACAAATGGAAAGAGAAGAGAATTAAATAAACGGGATGTTACTAAGTACTAATTATACTTATACTAAAAGGTAAGGCAGGGAGACAGTTTGAAGAAAGATGGCTATTTGTCTAATAACTGAAGTAACTAACCTTCTTGTAAAAATCAACTGTTTCCAATGTTTTGGGGTACAGAGTTTTGTGGTACGGTGTCATCTGTACGCAGATGATGTCCAGCACTGTCACTCCTTCCCACCTGCTACTGAGGAGGCTATTCAAGTCCTGAACCGGTGCTTGGCCGCTGTAATGGACTGGATGAGAGCTAACAGATTGAAACTAAATCCAGGCAAGACAGAGGTACTCCTGGTCAGTCATAAGGCCGAACAGGACATAGGGTTACAGCCTGTGCTTGACAGGGTTACACTCCCCCTGAAGGGAGTGGGAGTGATCCTGGATTCATCGCTGAGCCTGGAACCCCAGGTCTCGGCGGTGGCCGGGAGAGCTTTTGCACAGCTCAGGCTTGTGCGCCAGCTGTGCCCGTATCTTGGGAAGTCAGACTTGGCCATGGTGGTCCACGCTCTGGTTACATTCCGTACAGACTACTGCAATGCTCTCTACATGAGGTTGCCTATGAAGAGTGCCTGGAAGCTGCAATTAGTCCAGTGCGCAGCAGCCAGACTACTAACGGGAGCAGAGTACAGGGAATGCACAACTCCCCTGTTGCACCAGCTCCACTGGCTGCCAATCAGCTTCCGAGCACAATTCAAAGTGCTGGTGTTGACCTACAAAACCCTATACGGCTCTGGCCCAGTTTACCTGTCCGAACGTATCCTCCCCTATGAACCGTCAAGTGTGCTAAGATCATCTGGAGAGTCCCTGCTCTCGGCCCCACCACCTTTGCAGGCACGTCTGGTGGGGACGAGGGACAGGGCCTTTTCTGTGGTGGCCCCCCGGCTGTGGAATTCCCTCCCAAATGAAATTAGATCCGCCCCCTCCCTCCTGACTTTTAGGAAGCGGGTGAAAACGTGGATGTGCAATGAGGCCTTCGCAGAATGAAGGAGGAGATGGCGAAGCGACTAAAGTCGCCAACCACTTGATATGGACCGAATGTATGGATGAAGTTGGACTTGATTTTACTTTGGCAAAAGGCTTTAAAAATGTATTTATTGCATTGTATTTTATATTGTAAATTTATGATGTTTTTAGATTTTAAATGTTCGTATTGAATACTTGCTGTTTGCCGGTCTGAGTCCCTCTTCGGAGGTGAGGAGGCCGAGGTATAAAAGTAATTAATTAATTAACAGCAAAGCACTGAGAAAGTTCCGTTTTGGATTACAGATCCCAGCACCCTGGACTTTATGTGGGATCAATAAAGAGGTTCTACTAGTAGAGGTTAGGGTTTTTATATTACTTTGGTGGCATGATTCCAGAAAGTGTGTGTCGGGGAGAGCAGGATTATTTCAAGGCAATGGGCTCAGAAGATGGTCATGGCAGACAGAAAATCTGTTGTCCTGGATTACAGTTGATTAAAATCCCTTATTTTATTTTCCAACACAAGCTCTCTGGGCTTCCCCCACAGCCTTTGGAAAACCAAACGAAAGTAGAAAAATTAGAAACATTGCTGCTTGAAACAAGACATTTCATTCATATATTTTGAAGTTTATGGCCAATTTGAGTTTGTGCAATTGAAACTACACGAGCAGCTTTCTGTTGAAAATACTATCATGAAGAATGTAGAAGTAATGCACTCTAATGGTATCTTTGTGCTTACTGTCAAAACACTGGGAATTCTTCACCCCTGGGCTAGTCAAGCTCCAGAGTCAAGCTCATATAATTATGCAATGCCGGTTTCTTTCCCTCTTTCGACTCTGGTTCAGTGAAAGATTG
Source organism: Anolis apletophallus (assembly GCA_030556195.1). Taxonomy (NCBI): domain Eukaryota; kingdom Metazoa; phylum Chordata; class Lepidosauria; order Squamata; family Anolidae; genus Anolis; species Anolis apletophallus. The sequence goes on from JARBWK010000009.1 coordinate 5,997,049, forward strand.
TTTAGATGAGGATGATTTACAAAGTCTATAAATTGACCTACAATGTTTGTTTGGCTAGATATCACAGTTAAATAATTCGCAGAATTACCTGTGAGTATTCCTTGTATTAAAATCCCTATGTAATTCATGGAGTTACAATAAGTCAAAAGGAGACTTGGACGTTAACACATACACACACACAAATGAACATAGATTTTAAGATTAGGACTATTGCATTAAAAGGCTGGCATAGCATTTTAAATTTTAACTGGTTGAGAAATTGTCCTGTAGCAAGGGTATCTGGTTGGCTGTTTTAGAAACACAGTGCTATACTCAGATATATCTGAGTATCCAGTAGGCATGAGAAAAAAGTTATGAAAATGAAATGATTCGTAAGAAATTCGTAAGAAATGCTACTTTTGAGTATTTCCGCACCTGGAACGCCAACCAGGAAGTGGACTTTCTTTATAGAACTTGGGGGCCAGGATTTTCTTAAGTGTCGTTATTAGGTCGTAAGGGGGCACCTCCTTCTCTCTCACCACCTCCCGCCTCCCTTGCCAATAAGTATTATGGCAAGGCAAGCCCTAAACTCGCTCCTTCTTTCGGTTGGAAGCCTGGAAAAAAATGTAAACAGAGAGATTACTCAGAAGTAAATCTGCAAGGAGGGCACTTTGGATGAAGTGCCCTCCTTTGTGGATTTACTTCTGAATAAAACTCTCTGTTTACATTTTTTCCAGGCTTCCCTGCCTCTCCTGCCTGCCAGGATCTAAAGCATCAAAGAGTATTGGGGTGAGAAACCAACCTAATGCATAATAGAATGAATGCTACTGTAAGTGCCTAATATTATAAGTAATCCAACTGGTCCTATACCTACATTCCATGCACATGCAATAATACAGCAGTAATAACAATGGGTATAAGAAGTAAAATTCAAACCGAAGTATTCTGACTGGTCCTCCTCAAACTGCAAAGGCTCTTCTCTGAGCCCGGAAAAGCCAAAACCCCGGGCACAGCGTTTGCTGCCTGGGTGCACACACATACATATTCTTTTGGGGGGGATTTGCTGCAGAATCCGGGCTCATAGAGAAGATTCTGCAGTAAATCCCCCAAGAATATGTATGTGTGTGCACCCAGGCAGCAAACGCTGTGCCCGGGGTTTTGCCTTTTCCCGGGCACAGAGAAGAGCCTTTTGCAGTTTGAGGAGGGACTACAGTCAGAATACTTCGTTTTGAATTTTACCTCTTCTTATACTCATTGTTATTACTGCTGTATTATTGCATGTGCATGGAATGTAGGTATATGACCAGTTGGATTACTTATAATATTAGGCACTTACAGTAGCATTCATTCTATTATACATTAGGTTGGTTTCTCACCCCAATGCTCTTTGATGCTTTAGATCCTGGCAGGGCAGGAGGAGTGGACGGCTCTCCCTGCCCCTTCTGCCTGCCAGGATCTAAAGCCTTGAAGAGGCTTCATGACGGGCCAACTTCAGCCCTCCAGGTGTTTTGGACTTCAACTCCCACCATTCCTCACAGCCTCAGGCCTCTTCCTTTTCCTCTCAGCCTGGGCAAACTTGGGCCCTCGCTCCCTCAGGATCGGGGAGAGAGAGGCAGTGAGTGAGCGAGGGGGGCTCCTCCTCCTTTTTTGCTGCTTCCAAGAATAGAATACCCCCTCCCTCCCTCCTTCCCTCCCTCCTTCCTATTTGGAGAGTCCCATCTAGAATTCAGTGTGATTTATTCAAGTTTTGGCCTACAACTTCCAGAAATCCCAGCCAATTTACCAGCTGTTAGGATTTCTGGGAGTTGTAGGCCAAAACCATCTGGAATGCGTATGCGCTGGCATACGAACTACTAACGAATTTCGTTAGTAATTAAGTTACATTTTAGAAATGTTTGGAAAATTTTTGTAAGTCTTTCTTTTACTAATCAAACCCCCCCCCCCATTTGATTTTAGAATCGCCATTTTTGGGTTCGAAACCATGCCTAGTATCCAGTACAACTTTGTTTGCCCACCCATCCCCCGAAATGAAGAGACAACACAACATTCTTTGGGATCAAATTGGGCAACTTTGTTTAACTGTTACCTATTTAAGTTTTCTTAACTTAACTCAAGGGGTGTCAGGAATATGGTGTAACCAATATAAGTAATTTCCAGGCAAAACACCTGGATTGCCTGATTAACCAACCAGGACAACCTATTAAGGGAAATGAGTGAGAGGTCCATTCTCAATATATTGAGATGAGCCTCTTCCCATTCCAGGGCCATTTACTTTACCTCACCCAACAACTTGAACTTTAAGGTGAGTACTTAACTTAATGGCCCTCACCCCGGAAGGGGGTGCCTGGGGTGTACACCAACTATGGCAGGGCTGTCCAACCACCAGCCCTGCAGGTGGTTTGGACTTCAAATCCCAGAAATCCCAACCGCTGGTACACTGGCTAGGATTTCTGGGATTTGAAGGTCAAAACACCAGCAGGGCCGGCAGTTGGACAGTCCTGAACTATGGGATTCCCCTCACTATTTTCCGCTAGGCCTATTTATCAGTATAAAATTTTATTGCATTAGCCGCAAAGCCATATCAAATAGAACAAACCATGTAGAAAAGATACATATATCAAGCATTAAACAATGGTTCCATAATGTGCAGCAGTACATTAAACAGTCGTTCCATGGTGAGGTAGCAAATATTCTCCTATCACCTCTACCTGATTCTTTTGGTCAAATATCCTGGCGTGTATAACCTTTTATTTGATCCTCATGTATCCTCATCCCCTCTACAATCAATCCCAATTGATGCAATGAATCGTTGCCTACTTTTCCTGGCTTTATAAAATAATGTTGCTGTTTTTGAAATTACTAACTGGTTGGGATTAGAGAGGAGGAATATGGTTCTATTAGTCAGAGACCAGTGAGCTTTGTTGAGTAAATGGACTTCAAGAAGGGATTTCCTTTCTTTTTCATAAATTGCACATTGATGGAGGATATGATTTAAATCATCCACCTCCTGGGCCCCGCAAACACATGTTCTCTCTGTGTAAGGGATGGAATGGTATCTACCGTATCTAACCATTGACTCATTCTGTTCAAACCTTGCCCTTGTCAGAGTCACTCTTAACTGTCTTGGAAGGTTGGCCATTGTAAGGACTCACCTATTCTGAGTAGGCCGAGGCCTGTGTGGAAGTTTGGCTCCCTGATTGGTATGGTGGCATCCATCTTGGGAAGGGAGATCCACACAGCAGCCATTGGGAGAAGGGAGTTGCCAGAGCCAGGGGGGGTGGCTTTAGTGCTTCTCTGGCTGGTTACAAAGACTCCCAGGAGATTGGCTGAGAGCCAAGGGGGAGGAGTTAAGCTGTCTAGGAGGGAGAAATCCTGACAGGAAAGTTTAGTTTCTGACAAGCTCTCGAAGAGAGAGGAGAAGTTTCTGACAAGCTCTCGAGGAGAGAGGAACAGGGCTTGACAAGCTCTTAGGGAGAGTGGAGTGTTTTATAGACACGCTCTCAGATAGCTCCTTGTCAGGACTCCAGAGTAAAGAGCCTCTGTAACAAAGCTCTGTGGTGTTAGAGTATAGGGACTCTGTGTCAAACCCCTGTTTAGAGTATAGAGACACTGTGTCAAAACCCTGAATTATCTAGGATAGTTGTTTGGTTAGATCTCTCAACTAGTTTAGATATTAGTGGGAGTTTTAGTTTAGACAAGGTTAGACCTGTCTGTTTTACCATTTAACATCTAAGATTTAAGTAAGCATTTATCTGTAACCATACGCTCCAGCACACTTAGATCTTTTGTTAACCACACGCTCTTGTACCATCAATTGTTAACCGTACGCTCGTTGCCTTAGATTGAATAACCATACGCTTGTTGCCTCGTTAGTAGTAATCCATTAAGCTCTGTGCCTCGTTTGTTTGTAAAAGTTAATAAATTCTTTCTATTTAACTTTTACTACAGCCTCCATCGTGTTTCCTCATAGATTCCTCATAGCTGTTGATTTGATTAGGAGCATAACTAAACATCTTATTTAATTTTTAAAATCCTAATTAGATAATTAGGTTGGTGGCAGTGATTTAAGTATTGGGTGGATCCGAGTTCGTCACATTAATTGGTGGCAGCGGTGGGATTTCACCAAAGCCCTGCCCTGCCACAGTGACCCGACGTCCCTTGGGTCATCGATGTCTCCTGGGTCATCACAGCCATCAAGTAAGGGGGCACGACTGAAGCTGGAATTCAGTGCCGCTAGCTATTTCAAAGAGCCTACACTAGCAAGGCACGCGAGATCCTCTTGGGCTTGGATGTCTAGGATTCTCTGTTTCACTTCTGCTCTGACTTTGGTGGTGGTGTTGCTCAGGTATTCTGTGGGTATCCCACATGATCTCAGTGAGTGGATTAATTTATTTACCCAAGTAGATTGGGCAGTATTTTTAAGTTGGTCTTCTAGACAGCAGCGCGGGAGTCTGTGAACTTCAAGATTTTTGATTTTGCTACTGTAGGTAAAGGCTCTGGCTAAGATCAAGTATAGGCCTATTTATGAAAATCTTCCACCCCATCTAGCCCCCAAACAGTAAAGGGGTAGGCACCCCCCCCCTCCCGCACACAAAATGTAGCGTGAAAAGGGGAAAAAATTTATACCCGGCTCCAATGGCAACCAACTGTTAATGGGTGGGAGTGGTGGGCTGATGATCAGGCGCAGAATGGCCTGCAGGGCTGGCCTTCCAGTAAAAGGCCACGCCCCTTAGCTCTAGAAGGTTCCCAAAGGAACCCACCTCTTCTCCGTGGTTGGAGGGCAAATTCCTCTCATCCCAGCTTCGCTGGGATGAAAGGGTGTTGTGTTTCCTATTTTTCTAGGATGACTTGCATGTATTTTCATTATAACTATAATATCATGTTGGCTGATTTAACATAATTTCAAGTGAACCACTGCAGGTTAGACGTTTATCTTGGTAGCCAAAAAAGAGAGAAGTATGCACAAGCTGAGTTGCTTGGCTTTTCTTCTTCTTTAAGTCCCTTTGTCTTTGACGGGGTATTAGTAAAGGTGAGGTATAAAAGGGATATATTCTTGAATGGAAAATATGTCCTTTAATGTATGTAGGAAACAAAACCTCTTTTCTGTTAAACACTACAGGAAGACACATTGCAATTTATACAGCCAAGCAAATTCTGGCTGTTCATTCAAAATTGTACATTTTCGAAAAAGGATGATTTGGAAGGAGAGCTGTGCTTTTGGAAGTTGCCCGAGGCTGCTGTCATATAAAACTAGGCTGAAATTCATCTCTAATTAGAGCACATTGGATAGCTTCTTAGCTTGGTTATTGTGGATTTTATTTTCTTTGGAATCCAGAATATACGAGACATCCAGGGAGAACTGTAAATGTTATTTAATGCGTATCTCAGAATAAAGACAGTATTTTCTTACTCATACATACCTTTGAGAAATATTCTTACCTTCTGGATGATAAAGTACCAGGAGCACATGGAAGATCTGGCTATGCCAAGACAAATCTCACTCTAGCTCAATGGGAAAATAATCGGCAAAACCCAAGGAGGTATTATGCATAAAGTAAGCTTGAGCTCAGTGGGAAGGAAAACCAAGCATAAAACACCGCAATCATAAACATGTTAGAAGAAAATTGCATTTTCAAGATATGTGCACAAATAACCCAACGTTTCATATAAGGCAGTGTTTCTCAACCAGTGTGCCGTGGCACACTAGTGTGCCGTGAGCGATCATCAGGTGTGCCGCGTGAAAAGCTTTCTGCCCCCCTTCCTTCCCCCCTCCTCCTGCCGAACTCCTGCTGCTTGGGGAGGGAGGAGGAAGGGCCGCGTGGCAGTGAAGAAAAAGAAGAAGGTGCCGGGGGCCCAGCCAACCTCCAATCTGCCACGACTCCTGTTCCTCACTCGTTGAAGCCGCGTGGCGGAGGAGCCCCGCCCACTGAAGCCCGTCCATTGCTCATGCTCTTCCTCCTCCGCGCGGCTTCAGCGAGTGAGGGACGGGAGTCATGGCGGAGCGGCGCGCCGGGACGGGGCCATGACTCCCGCCCCGCCGCACTGTCCCCTCAAGGCTGGAGAAGCTGTGGGAGAGCTGAAGCTGGGGGGGGGGGGCACGGCACAGCTTGGCTCCGCCCCTCCCTCGGCTTCAGCTCTCCCACAGCTTCTCCCCTTGAGGGGCAGTGCCAAGCCAGCATTGTGCTGGCGCTGCCACCGCTGGCTTGGCACTGCCCCTCAAGGCTGGAGAAGCTGTGGGAGAGCTGAAGCCGAGGGGAGGGACGGGCCATGGCATGGCCTGGCTCATCCCTCGGCTTTGGCACTCCCAGCAGCTGCTCCCAGCAGGCCACCGTCCCCCATCCGTTCTTTACTGTGTTAGAGTGTCATTTTGTGTCATTTTGGTTGGTGGTGTGCCCCCGGATTTTTTTAATGTTAAAAGTGTGCCGCGGCTCAAAAAAGGTTGGGAAACACTGATATAAGGAAGCAAATGATCACAATACGTTGATCGTTCTAATCCAGCGCTAACTTCCAGAGCAGAGCTTGCCAAACTATGATTTGACAAACTATATCCTCAGAGAATAAAAATTACCTTATATACTCAAGTGTAAATCTAGAAATCAGCCCCAAACCTGGGTTGACTTATCTCGGGATCAATGTAGTTAGTTACTCTATCTTCATTCCTATACAAAAGGAACTACCTCTTTCTTTTTTTTCCTTTTCCCCCTCCTTTTCATGTCTTTTCACTAATATAAGCTTACTAGCTTGGGGACCTGGCGGTGCCCAGGTTATTTGAGAAAGGCATTGTGTGCCAAGGTTGGTCTTTGGTACTTCAAGTCCCATCATCCATGGTCCACCCTCCTGTAAACTGTAGAAGGATGGAGACTGGGTCACGGGGGCACAGGGTGCCAAGTGTAGTCTTTTTAGGTCTTTGTTCAGGGCTGTAGTGGTCTGTAGGAAATGAAGGCTTTGAAAGTACTACAAATCCCATAATCCATGGAGGTACCTCAAGTCCCACTCTTCTCCATATGACAGTAGAATGTAGAGTGGGTCAAAGGGGCACTGTGTGTCAAGCTTGGTATTGCATTGGGCCTCTGTGTGGCAAGTGTGGCCCTGATCCGTCTTTGGTGTGGGCCGCTGTGCTCTAAGCAAGTGAGTTAAAGTACTGCAATTTCCGTCATCCATGGTGCATCCTACCTCAAACTGCACCAAGATTTAGAGTGCATCTTGGAGGGTCTGTGGGCCAAGTTTGGTCTTGTTCAGTCATTGTTGTGGACCTAGTCAGGAAAATGAAGTTGAGGAAGCCTTACTGTCAAATCAGATTGTGGCCTAGTCAGGATAATCAAGTAGAGGAAGCCTTACTGCCAAATCAGGTTGTGGCCTAGTTTGTTAAATCAGCTGAAGGAAGCCTTTTTTTTTAAAGTGGCACCTTTGAGATTTTGGATGTTGGAATATTGGCCATGCAGAGTCTGTTATGCAAATTTTCCCTCAGTGGCAACCAATCTCCTCTGTCTGCTGCCTTAGCGGGTTGGAGTTCTGAGGCTGGCCAGTCAGCGCCATAATCCTGGAGTGGCAGCCAATCGAAACGCTGGCACATATTCCTCCCGTCGCTCGGCCCTCCCTCCCACTGCCCGCAAACACTGACTTTTATTATATGTAATAGATATAGTTTACTTACTCTTTTCCTATCTAATTGGGTTAATATTTTCCCTCCTGTGATTGGTATTTCTTCCCATCCTATATTCTTATCCATTAAATATCTCATTTTTATTTGATTGTATATTCCGTTAAAGGAATATATGGATAAATCGAAAAATAATTTAGGGTATAACATCCCCCTGGAAGACTGGGAAAGACTATGGAAATACAATTTGAGATTTACCTATGCCTACTCATTGAGAGAAAACCAAATGAAAATATTATATAGGTGGTATATTACCCCTGCTCAATTATCCAAAATATACAAAAATGGAAATGATATATATTGGAAATGTCAAAGAGATAGAGGAACGTTCTTCCACCAATGGTGGTCTTATGGATTTGTGGCAAGTGGGCGGGGTGATATCTGCCCATGATAGTTTGTACTATAGGTTTTGATTGAAAAATAAGGTACATAATGTTATAGAAGAAATTATGCAAATGAAAATAGAACTTAAACCAGAATTGTTCTTCTTAAATATTATAGAAGCGAATGATACCCCCAAACTCTTTGGCAGGGGGGAAAGAAATGGAGGGGCTGTGTGTTTGGCTGGAATAAGTTATAATTTTGAAATTATGCAAATACATTGTTCTTCAACAGCTGCTGCCAGAATCATACTGGCCAAATACTGGAAAAAAAGAGAAGTACCGGAAATGGAAGAGTTAATATACAAAGTGCTCGACATCGCAGAAATGGACAAATTGACATATCTGTTGAGGAGGGTATCCACAAAGCAGTTTTAAAAAATACCTGGAAACTGCTCGTATCCTATGTAAAAAAAATAAGGACAATATAGATCTAAAAGGCTTTTGGATATAGCAGAAGATTAGACAATTAATTTGGCTCCGAATTGTTAATTAAATTTGTGCCATTGGGTGAAGTCAACCCATGTGTATTTTAGACTGTTACGTTATCCCCACTGTTGATTCCTATCGTTTCCATCCATATACCTTTACCCATACCTTTACCCTTACCATTTTCCCTCCCCCTGCCTTACTAGATGTATTTTGTGATGTGAGTTTGCAGAGATAGGCGCAAACATCTGTATTTTGTTATTGTTGTTATTGTTTGACATTGTTGTTTTAACCAATAAATAAAACTTTTTTAATTAAAAAAAGGAACATAAGAACATAAGAACATAAGAACATAAGAAGAGCCATGCTGAATCGGACCTCAGCCCATCTAGTCCAGCATTCTGTATCACACAGTGGCCCCCAGTTGTAGACGGGGATCTCGAGCAGAAGGGAGGGCAAAACCCTGACCTGCTCCCGACCCCCCACAACCAGTACCCGGGAAATCCTGCCTACCTCAACCAACTCCGAGGTGGCACTTGAATGTCCTTTTCAGTAACTACCGATACACTTGGTATCCATGAATCTGTCTAATCCTGCCTTGACAGGCTGACAGCTGTCACAACCTCTTCTGGAAGTGAGTTCCATAACCCAATGACCCTCTGGGTGAAGAAATATTTCCCTTTATTAGTCCTAATTTTCCTACCTTGGAGCTTCAGGGAGTGCCCTCTAGTCCTAGTGTTTTGTGACAAAGAAAACAGTTTTTCTTTATTCACCTTTTCTATCCCATGCATGATTTTATACACTTCGATCAAGTCACCTCTTAAACGCCGTCTTTCAAGGCTGAAAAGACCAAGGCGTTGCAACCTGGTTTCATAAGGGAGCTGCTCAATCCCTTGGATCATTCTTGTTGCCCTTTTCTGTACCTTTTCCAGTTCTGTTATATCCTTCTTAAGGTGCGGAGACCAGAATTGTACACAGTACTCCAAATGTGGCCTTACCATCGATTTGTAGAGAGGTAATACAACATTTGCTGACCTATTTTCGATTCCCTTTCTGATCATGCCTAGCATAGAATTTGCTTTTTTCACTGCTGCTGCGCACTGGGTTGACATCTTCATTGAGCTGTCCACCAAAACCCCAAGATCCCTTTCCTGGTTTGTCTCGGAAAGCTTTGACCCCATCAATTGGTAGGTGTAGTTGGGGTTCTTTGCCCCGATGTGCATGACTTTACACTTGTTTAGGTTAAAATGCATTTGCCACTTTGTTGCCCATTCACTCAATTTCGAGAGATCTTTCTGGAGCTCTTTACAATCAGTTTCATTTTTAACTACCCTTAACTACCCTGAACTACCTCTTTCTCTGAGTAACGTGGCAAAAGCCGAAACAATACATCCAGCCATATGTGTGTGTGTGTGTGTGTGTGTGAAAAGCTTAAAGAAAGGTTTTGCTATCTGTGCCCCTTTTCAGAAAATTTTACTTTACTTTCTGTCCCTGTGAGTATTGGATTTTGAAAAATTCGGCTTGTTGTGGAAACAAGAATTAGGGATAACACTTCAGTTATGACACCTTTTCCCCATGATAACTCTCCCAGGAGCTAATTTTCCCTCCTAATGGTATATTTATCTCACTTCCGGTTGCTTCACACCTGTTCTTAACTATGAGTCATTTGTAAGTCAGGGATTCCCTGTACTCCCTCCTGTGTGATGCCATTTCTGGCCTTTTCTTTTTTTTTCTTTTTAAATACTTTTTATTGAATTTTCAAATAAAAACAAGTTACATGAATAAAACAGTAGAACATACAGAGTTTGGGGGCAATGAGATTTCCCTCCGTCAGAAAGGATGGAAGATAGAGAAAAGATTATAGACAAAGGCAGGAAAAAGGTATATAGAAGTAGGAAAGAGAGAAAAAAAGAAAAGGGAAATAGAGTACCAGCAAAGTGTGCGTAGTTTTAAGAAAAGACACATCAATTCTATGATGCAGTATGCATCTTTCTTGATAGTTTTCCTTCTTCCAAGATTCCTGGGATATGAAAGGAAAGAGAAGAAAAGCACAGAAAAATAATCAATTTAGTAGTCTACTAATTATTGCTTAATTAGGCACTTATAAGTCTTTCAAATCTAACTCAAAGTCACCTTCTTTTTTACAATATTTTCTAATTAAATCAAAATCGTTTGTATAGTTTACCCTTAAATTGTCTTTTTCTCTTAATTTTTTAGTAAGACTCTCCATTTGGATTGTGTCAATTATTTTTAAAATCCATTCTTCTTTAGTTGGCTTTTGAGTTGACTTCCAATATCTTGCAAAAATCAGTTTTGCAGCTGTTGTTAATAATATGAAAATTTTTGCTTCGGTTTTATTTAGATTAAGATTGGCTAATCCCAACAAGAATGAATCTGGTTTCCTTATAATATTTTTCCGTAATATTTTTTCTATTTCCTTGTGTATCATACTCCAGTATTGTTTTGTCTTCTTACAGAGCCCCCAGAGGTGGAAGAATGTCCCATTCTTTTCATTACATATCCAACAGTTTGGCTTTACGTTTTTATATATTTTGGCTAGTTTCATTGGCGAAATATGCCATCTGTAAATTATTTTTATCCAACTCTCTTTGTAGCTAATGCTATATGAGATATTTACATTGTTCTTCCAAATCCTTTCCCAGGTTTCAGAATTTATTTTGAAACCTAAATTTCTTGACCACTTGGTCATATAATCTTCTATATGCTTGTTTACATTTTCCCAATTCTGGAGTACCCTATAGATCAGGGCTGTCAAACTGGCGGCCCGCGGGCCGTATACGGCCCCCAGCCCCTTCCCTGCGGCCCCCTAAGCTTTTTAATAAAAAATAAAAATAGAAAATTTTTTTTTAAAAAAAATCCCCAAAAAAGTGTGCATGTGCGTGGTTTTGCCCACTTTGGCTTCTCCCCGTGGCTTCTCCCTCTCTCCCAAAGCGTCACGCCAGCCTCGGAAGCTTCCGAGGCTATTGTGATGCTTTGGGCAAGGGGGCCGAGCCACGGAAGCCTCCTTGCGGCTTCGCCCTCTCCCCCAAAGTGTCACAACAGCTGTTGTGATGCTTTGGGTGAGGGGGCGGAGCCGAGGAAGGCTCCCCGTGGCTCCTCCTTCTCTCCCAAAGTGTCACAACAGCCTCGGAAGCAGGTGAAATCGGCCACTTCCAAGGCTATTGTGATGCTTTGGGAGAGGGGGCAGAGCTGCGTGGCCGGGGCGTGGCTGGGGGCATGGCCGAGTGGCCCCCAGGTGATCACTCACCAGAAGTCCGGCCCTTGGGCTGGCAGAAGTTGGACAGCCCTGCTATAGATCTTACTTACTAATTTCTGTTTTTTCTCTAATAATAGATCTCCTAATTCATTATGTTGTTGTTCAAAACCTGTTCTTTTATCTTCCTTAAATATATTTCCTACTTGAATATAAGGGAACCAGTTCATACTGTTGTTTTCACTTTCCATTTGCTGTTTGGATTTCAATACATCATCTGTGCTGCCTCAACGAAGCGTTGTTGGGATGCCATTTCTGGCCTTTTCAACTGCCTGAGCAGGGAAATGACACTAGTGACCAGGGATGGCTGGCTCCTTGAGAAGACGTCCGTGCTTTCTTCTCTCCACAGAATGATCCTCAACCTATCCATGCGTCATACAAAAATTCATAATTTTGGCCCCCAAACCTATCTGCAACTAAGACATGAGGTCAACTTATATATGAATGTATGCTACAAGTCAACATTTTCTTCAGATTTTTTTTAAAAAGTATAATTTTTAAATAGGTTCAAATATATTTTCACAAACATAAGGGCAGAAAGCACATTGCTTACTATATTTAACTTTTGGTGTCACATTCTGGTCTTTCACAAGACATGAGGAATACACTTTCCTGTCATAAGCAAGTGTGGAAAAATTGTAATTTTTTTTACTCCTGAAATACTGTTGTTTAGATATACCTAACAATCCTAAATTGTTCAGGAAAACCGCATGTCTCTTGCAGGACTTGGTGGGTGCTTACATGTAGAATCAGGATAACAGGGTGAGTGGGGCACAGTTCCCCTGCCAACTTTGGTAGTGGGATACATCTAATGGTCCCCGTCATTTTACCTACAGCTGAGATCCAAATATAGTGTTACTGAGGGAAGACTAAATGAAAACCATGGAAGAGGTAAGTTGTGAGTACCTAAGATAAATTTATATGTCCAATCAGAAGTTCCCCCCAAAATATTAGAGATGTGAAATATGTGGCCCTCTAGAAGTTTTTGGACTATCAATGGTGATACATGATGGGAAATAAAGCCAGCACAGAAAAAAGAGCTAAGGTGGCGAACAACCGACAAGAAAGCAGAAGCATGTATATAGGAAAATACAAAATGTATTATATATTTGAAGATATATCAAACATTGGAACTCATGCAGGCCCAGATTACCCATGAGGCCACCCTAGGCCATGGCCTAGGGGCACAAGCCAAGGGGGGCGCAATGCACACGTACCAAAAAAAATGTTGAAACAAAACTGCAACGCGCGGCATGAGATGACTCTCTTTTTCTCTTGGGGGAGGGCGAGGGGAGAGCGCTGCAAGAGGGCGGGGGAGGGAATGGTGCCCCCCCCTCACCATCGCCCCTGCCCCCTTGTCAAGGAAGGAGGGCGCGAGGAGGAGGCAGAGGGAAGCCCCCGGGGCCGCTGCCGGGCATGCGTGGCACCCAGGAACATGGTGGAAGAGGCAGAGGCGCTCGCACCCTCCTGCTGCACATGCCCGGCAGTGGCCCCGGGGGCGGGACTTCCCTCCTCCTCCTCCTTGCACCCTCCTTCCTTGACTCAAGGAAGGAGGGCGTGTGGCAGAGGATGGTTTGGGGGCGTAATTCCAAAGTGTGGCCTAGGGCACCAAAAGTAGTTAATCCAGGCCTGAACTAATGGAGTACAGTACCAGAGATGCGGAGATCACCATCGTCTCACACACAAGAGTCCATAGTCCATAATCCGTGTTATCAATTCAATCCCGCGTTCCGTATATGCAAAAATGTAAAGACTCACAGTAGACCATATATCAGTTCATGTGCAATGTCATTCATCTGTACGGAATAAAGAGTCTGAGGTAAGGTGAAGAAATTCGATGCGGGAGGGTATTGGTGGTACTCCGAAGGGAACGTTCCACGGTAAATATATCCAGAGTAGAAGCCAGATGAGGCTCAGCAAAGTGGAAGTTCACTGAGTATACATCCCACAAGAGCCAAAAACCGACAGAACAGTGTGAGGGTGTCACGTTTCCCATTGGCCAATTTAATCCATTTCGCCTGGCATTGATATTGCTAGCTTTTTCAAGGCTTATACGGCAACAAATAATTCCTCATCTGAATCATGTATCATTATAGCATACCCTCGCGGCTGTTTTCCTATATACACGCTTGTGCTTTCTTGTCGGGAAATAAAGCCAGGCCACATTTAGAGGGCCGCAGAGTGCCCTTCTCTGATCTAGTTTACCACGTTGTCCTGTATAAAATCAGCCAACAATCCACATTTTCTCAAATATGCTTGGATTTTGGGAGTCATTAAAAGGAGATGGCTATAGTCTCAGTCTAAGCACACCACATTTCCTATCCGCACTGCAGAATGATAGCCGATTGACACCACATTAACTGCCATAGCTCCCTCCTATGGAGTCTAGCGATTTGTAATTTGTTATGACACCAAAGTTCTCAGCCAGAGAGAGATAAATATCACACAAAACTACAAATATCAGATTTCCAAAGCATTGAGCCAAAGCATTGAGCATTAATGGGTTGTTAAATGGCTATGATTCTGCCATGTGAGTACAGAAGCGCAACTGAGCACAACTGAGCATGCAGTAATTTTTGTATATATAAATAATAATAATACACTTTATTTATATTCCGCTCTTCTCACCCCGAAGGGGACTCAGAGCGGATTACAGGTACACATACTTAGGAGACAATCCCTGCCGTTTCCACATACACACATATAGATGAACAGAGGCAATCTCTGGCCACCAGGGGGAGCTGACGCACTCATCATCTCTCAGCGTTCCCAGCGTCCCTTGTTGTTCCTTCCGCATTCCTCAGTGTTTCCTGGAGTTCTTTAATGGCCTCATAATTCAGCCAAAATTTGCCTCCCCACTTAATGTGGTACCTTTATCTCCTACTTGACAGATGCAACTGTCTTTCGGGCTGCAACGGTCGACAGCAGGCTACACTTAAAGGTCGAGCACCCACCTTGACCCGGGAAGGCCTTGAGCTCATGACCTACCAGTCAGAGAGACCTTATGCACCTGACACTTAGCCAGCTGTGCCACATTCCCGGTGCATAAAAGTTTGATTCATACACATTCACAGAACCTTTGCTTTCCCATTCCCTCCCTCCTCGTTTTACGTCAAGAGCAGTGAACAAGTCTTGCTTATAAAAGGATTTTCTTTATTTTTTTCATAATTTAGCTGAACCAACACAAAACTGAATACTGTAAAGCAACAAAAATGTTGAAACATTTAAATTTTTTGTTCAGTATTTACTAAATAAGGCTACTACACTCCCTTCGAAAGAAATTAAAAAATAAAACTAACAAAAGAGAAAGTGAGTGGAGTAAGGGATCTGGCTTTCCAATTCTTGTAATACAGTTGAAGTATCTACCATCATTTATTGCATGACACCTTAAGTCGGACATTGGTCATTTATACTGCTGGCAGTTCATAACACTTTTCAAGCGGCTGGGCTTTAATTGCGACTTGGACACTGATCAAAACCCTTACGATGAAATAAGATCTTCTGCACAAATGTTTTATTCATAGACACTGTCACCCATAATTCATAGTTTCCTCAACCTGTGCATTAAAATAATCTAGAAAATTGGGATAGGTCTTAAATAAATGAACTTCCTTTTCATACCTCTCATCTATGGTTGCTTGAACAATCTCTATATATTTTTCTTTAGTAGCACAGAACTAGCATAATACTAAAAGTTAATTGGAGTATTTAGGTAGTATACTACAGTGGGTATTGGGGGAAAGTTTAATAGTGGCAAATATTTTTTTGGGAGGGAGGAGAAAAGCCTTAGCAGAAGGGGGAAGTTGCTGTGGTATCCACAAATTGAAAAAAATGGCTCAAAAAGCCTGTCTAATAATAATAATAATCCATAAGCGAGTGCGGTGTAAATGATTCCCACAAATGAAGTCAAGGGTAATGTCCCACTCTCAGTCCATAAAGAACACCAGCAGTCTGTGTTAATCCAAATGGAGTATTATTTTTATGTATATATCAATTCAATATGAAACATATGGAATATGGAATGTGGTCCATGTAATATATGGAATATGGAACGCGGTCCATGTAATCCACATAGTCCAAATTAAATGTACTTCAACCAGTCAAAACTAAATGTCCTCCAATCAGTCGAAATATTGCTTAGTTTGGAAATCCAACAAAGTCTTAGTGTTCTACGGCAGTGCTTTTCAACCTTTTTTGAGCCGCGGCACATTTTTTACACTTACAAAATCCTGGGGCACACCACCAACCAAAATGACACAAAATGACACTCTAACACAGTAATACATAGAGTTAATATGCTTTTAAATGTATTTATACACTCAGTGTGAAACCTGGGCCTTTTTTCGATGAACACAACATAGATATCCTGGCAGGAATGGCAGAAAGACACACACAAAGGTCTTGCTCAACAGCTGGGAGTTATAGTTCACCCGCAATCAAAGAGCATTCTGAACTCCACCAATGATGGAATGAAATCAAACTTCCCACATAAAACTACCATAACCAAAGAGAAAATACTATAAGAGTTTGGTGGGCATTGACCTTGAGTTTTGGAGTTGTAGTTCACTTGTATCCAGAGAGCACTGTGGAGGGGAGGGAGGAAGACAAGGGGCGAGTCTGCGCAGTAGCGCCCACACGGGTCACGTCTTCCTCCTTCCCCCCTCCCACAGAAGCGGCAGCATGAGCAAACTGAGGCAAAGCAAGAAGAGCGAAGCTGGAAAGAAGGGAGCCCGAGTGGAGAAGAAAGTGTTCGGCAGGAGGGGGAAGAAAGGGATTGGAGGTTCCAATTTCCCATGGCACACCTGATGATCGCTCACGGCACACTAGTGTACCACAGCACACTGGTTGGGAAACACTGTTCTATGGACTTAAAGATTTCAGTAGACCCAAAAACCTTCTGTGGAAGTAAAATTATAATCCGTAATGGTAAACCATATCGTGAGAAGGCCGACGAGGAATGCTGTGAAATAAAGGTAATTGTTTTCGCATTTGCCAAGGATTTCCAACACGGAGGATGTTTGCCTTGTTGAATTGATTTTCATTTACCTGTGCAGAGTCTACTTTACCTGTGCGGAGTCTACCTATACACCATTGAAGTTCATACCAGATGGCTCTGAGAAAGACCGCCTAAGGTCGAAACGAGAGAAGGACCTTTATTTCACAGCATTCCTCGTTGGCCTTCCCACGATATGGTTTACCATTACGGATTATAATTTTACTTCCACGGAAGGTTTTTGGGTCTACTGAGACCTTTATTTAATTCCGTACAACACTAAGACTTTGTTGGATTTCCAAACGAAGCAATATTTCGACTGATAGAAGGACATTTAGTTTTGACTGGTTGAAGTACATTTAATTTGGACTATGTGGATTACATGGACAGCATTCCATATATGTTTCATATTGAATTGATATATACAGTACATAAAAATAATACTCCATTTGGATTAAGACAGACTGCTGGTTAGGGTTGCCAACTGCCCCTTATTCTAAGGGATGTCCCTTATTTCAGCCCCAAATTTTGTGTCTCTTATTTTCAGCTCCTGTATTGACGGGGCAGGTGGCAGCAGGAGGCGAGGCTGGGCCACTACATGTACACACATACTTCCAACTTCCTCCTCCTCCATCCTGCTACCCCTTTTGGTTCCTCCCGTTTCCTCTCACCTCCCCGCGTGTGGCTGGGAATTGTAGTCCAAGGCTGCCTCCTCTTGATTGAGAAGCGCACATGGCCCTTTTGGGCAGGACTCCATTTCCGAAGAGTCCTCGCTCCCAGGGGGAGGAGGAGGAAAAGGAAGAGGGAGATTGGGGCCCATCGGTCTTCATGGCGCCGCTGGTGAGCAGTCTGAGGGAGCTGCAGGTGCAGCGCGGGGAAATGCGAGTCCGTATGGAGGTGCTGATCATGGAGACCCAGAGCCAGGTCTGCCGCGCCCTCGCCCACCTCGACTGTGGCGCTGCTTTCACCGTTGACCATTAGGAGAGGAAGGTGACCCCCTGCCAGGCACACAAATCACAGCCACACCAAGTCTGAGGGGCGGGTGGGGGTCTCTGGAGGGCTTTTAAGCCAGATGGGCATCTGTCGGGAGGGCTTGGGATGTGCCTTCTTGCAGAATGGCCCAAGTAGATGAAATTGCTCTGAATGGATGTGAAAGGAGGCTTCTGTTAGACCCCAGTCTAAAAATCAGTCAACAGTGTGATGCCGCAGCTGAAAAAGCCAAGGCTGCATCAAAAGGAGTAAAGTTAGGGTTGCCTAACATTTGATTTTCAAGTTTTTATGAACTGTCCCTTATTTTTGTGAAAATCACATATTTTTTAGGTAAATGTCCCTTAGTTCTAACTAGCAGAGGACCCAGCGGTGCCCGGGTTATTTGAGGAAGGCATTGTGTGCCAAGGTTGGTTCCTATTAGATGATTATGTGGCTTGCAGTGGTCTCAGGAACTTAGTGAAGGTACTGCGAGTCCCGGGGGCCTAGTCAGGAAAATCAAGCTAAGGAAGCTTAACAATATCCCATGAGCTGAGGCCTAGTCAGGAAAATCAAGTTAAGGAAGCCTTTCTGTCAATTTTGGGGCTGGTTTGTGTTTTATAGGGGCTTTAGTGTTGTTTGGGAAGTGAATGACGTGAAGGTACTGCAAATCCCATCATTCGTGGCCCCTCCTGCCCTAAACCACACCAGGTAGTGAAGTGGGCCATTGGTCGCCTGTTTGCCAAGTTTGGTCCTGATCTGTCAGTGCTGTGGGCCTTTCCCTTTCCCTCTGAGTCACTTTAGAATGTTTGAATGTGCTTGGCCATTTGGAGGCAGTTATGCAAATTCCATTTCAGTGGCAACCAATCCCTTCTGTCTGGGGCCATAGAATGCTGGAACCCTGGATAGATGGTGGCAGGTAATGGGTTAAAAAAATCCCGTTATGCAAATAATCCCGCAATGGCAGCCAATCGAAATGCTGGCACATATTCCTCCGGTCGCTCGGTCGCACCACCGCAAACACTGACTTTTATTATATGTAATAGATATCAAAATTGGCAACTGTACTGCTGGTGTTCTTTATGGACTGAATGTGGGACATTACCCTTGACTTCATTTGTGGGAATCATTTACACCGCACTCACTTATGGATTATTATTATTAGACACGCTTTTTTAAGCCGTTTTTTTCAGGGAGTAGAAAAGCCCATTTGTTGGTCTCATAGCACTTTCAGCCAGACTCGTCGATGGGAGCGGATACCACTTTAGAGGTTCTTGATCTAACATCACCTTTTTTGTTGTTGTTTCTTATATAGAACTCATATTTAGCTTTCACTACCCTATCATATTGAACAAAAGGGCTTTCTAATGTATTATATCTTTTTTTCAAAAAAAAATAATCATAAAGCCACCTACATCTCGATCAAGGAGTAAGCTTACCTTTATATCAAATTCAAAAGGAAGGGGGAAAAGAGAGGAAGAACAGAACTCAATATGGAAAGGAAACCATTAAGATATTGTACATTGTTTTACTGGTATATAAAAAAATCTACCGCCCCTTAAAGAAAAAAGAAAGAAAAAAGACAAAAGTTGGAGAAAGAGAGAGAAAGCCTTCCAACAGTGCAATGGTTGAATGCATTTATGTAATATAAACAACATTATTCTTTGCTTTTTCTACAGAGTCCTCTCTGGTCATGCTTTACATCCAGAATGTCCCGATGGAAGAAAGCAAACGACACCAGTCACTTCAGAGACAACTGAAGTAATAAAAACAACAACTCAACTCCGAGCCCGTTTGTGTCATGACTGTCAGAGTTACCACGTTAATTGTTAAATAGGATTTTCTACAAATATACAACATATAAAAACTGTTAAATATATAACTTTAGGCTTTTTTTTCAAAATACATTTAATGATCTCTTTCAAACAAGTGTTACTTCCCTTCCCCGCCTGGATTTGCTTTCTGGTGCTAATTGGTGGATCGGATGAGACATAGGCCACAGATGACCAAACATGCTCTTTGCAAATACTGTATTATCCAACTTTTAACAATAAAAAATTAAAATAATGGAACCATAGAAGAGGCATGTTGAACTGGTTAAACTCAAAATGACTTTTTTTTAGTACGAGAAGTCAGTCTAAGCACAGAGGAGTAAAGGTGGTATGTAGACAGTTTGTGTTGTTTCCAATCAAAGTTCTGTTTACTTGCTGAAGGATGGTCGTTTTCTCTCCACGTTCCCTTGTGTTCTCTAGTGTACTTTCCCCCAAGAGCAGTCCCAGCTTTTTCTGCAGTGTTCCACAAAGACATGGGCTGGAAAGTGACGTCGCCGCACTGGGTGAGCGGCGTTCGTGCATGGTGGGCCCCATACTGCTGAATTCAAATAACTTTGTTAACAGTAACATTGTGTCCACTTTAAAATAAATTTTGCTCTTTGGTCTATTGTATATATCGGAACATAAGAAAATAAAAGCAATTCAGGCAGTCTAGGGCGTGAGAAGAAATTGTCCTCTGCACCTCAGTGTCCCCCTCACAGACAAAACAGTCTTCTCTAAGGCTGATTGGGATGAGTCCTCTCGAGCGGAGTCAACTCTTCGGATCAAAACAACACCGCAGATCAAGTTCAGCAGTGGCACACGACGCAGATGAAACGTTAACTGTGAATGTGTTTTATTGTTTTTGTATTGCTAATGCCCGAGCATTTCTCTAACATCTCGATTCCTTAGTCCAGTGCTCTTTAGTATGGTAGAACAGACTTTAGCTCATAACGTAGAAGTATGCTGTCTTTGATGAAACACGGAGAAAGAGACGGTTGAACGGATGACATAGAATGGACGATGATCCACAGCAGTGAAACTTGAGAAGGAAATGTAGCCCACACAGAGCCTAAAAACTCCTACAAGGCGTCTCTGTTGTTGCATTCGTCAGGAGACCTGCAAGCCAAGAAGAACAAAGGAATCAACATTTAATTTTTCAAAGGACAGTTCAAAAAAGCTTTAACTATTTACTCATCCCACAACCATAATGCCCTCCAAATATTAGACAGTGTGTTCAATGGAACTAAACATACATTTTTAAAAACTTTTTGTGTTACTTTGTTAAATGAAAATTATATACATTGGTCAGAAAACATAACACAACACTTTGTAATGCAGAAATATTTAGAAACAGTATAGTTTATTTCAGGGTGTACATCAGTTTCTTTGCTTTTAAGTTGTTGGGTCAAGTTCTGATCAGGCCCGGATTAAGCAGTTTTGGCACCCTAGGCCACACTTTCAAATTACACCCCCAAACCTCTACCACACACCCCTCACCTCCCTCGCAGCTCCTTTCTCCTCCGCGCCCACCTCCTCTCCTCCTCCTGCGCCATGTGCGGCTTCCTTCTCCTTCTTGCTCCTTGCGGTGTCACGGAGGAGGAGGAAGCCGGGCCATGGCAGGGCTCGCTCACCCCTGAAGCGAGCCATCCCCTTCTTCCTCCCTGCCATCACTTCCTCGCCACGCGCCCAGTGTCACGGAGGAGGAGGAAGCTGGGCGCATGGAGAAGAGGAGAAGGAAGGAAGAGCTCACTCGCTCCTGGAAGCGAGCCATCCCTTGCTTCTTCCTCCTGCTTGCCGTGCGCCTGGCTTCCTCCTACTCCTTGCCATGCGCCCGGCGTCACGGAGAAGGAAGGAAGGGGAAGCCCCTTTGCTTCCTCCCGGGCGCGCTTCCCTCTTCCTCCTCCTTCTTGAGCCGGCATCACGAGGAGCCCCTTGGGGTGCCAAGGAGTGCAGGAAAGGAGAGAGGGCGCGGGACGGGCATGGATTTTTTTAATTTTGGGGAGTCCGGACCTGCCGCCCCCCCCCCCCCATGGCTGCTGCCCTAGGCCATGGCCTAGGGTGGCCTTATGGATAATCCGGGCATGGTTCTGATTATTCAGCAGACTAAATTAATAAATGCTGCCCTCTGGAGATACCACCACCAAACAATTATTTGTGATCAATATAACAGAACATTGATTTCATGGAATGAAATGGGGGGGGGGATCAGCAAATAGAATTACTAACAAAAATCAATTAAGAAAAATGATGTTTTACTAAATAAGGCTCAAAATTACAGAGTCTGGGGAAAAAAAGATGCCTAGCGATTAAGATGTTAATAATAATTAAACTAAATACTATTACTATTGTGTATTACTATTATGATAATAATAGTAATACACAAAGCAGCAGCAACCAGGCGTGATATAGAAAGTGTAGTAATAAATGATTTGGGGGGCAAAGCGTAAATGGAATATATATCCAGTTCAAGGTATATATTTTGGCAGATGTGTCATGCAAACATGAATTCAACATACTAAAGCTATAATTCCTTTAACATTTTCATGTTTACTCAAAATATTTACTATTGATACACTAAAAATTATGGAACACCAAGTACCGGGAATCTAACTACAAAACAGGATTCATTCCACTCAGTTTAAACTAAGCATGAAATTTACATTTTTTTAAAAAAAAACCAAATCCATTCATTTGAAAGATAAATAAAAAATAGTTGCCTACAATAGTTTAACAACAGCTCTGAATATAGACGTTCTCATGAAGGCACAATGTTTCTTTGACAGAGTTCTGCTTTCATCGTCTCACCTTTTCCAGGAAAACAGACCCCAGAACTCTTGCAAACAGCCTTTTCCTTTCCGACTAGTGGTCAGACTCCAACCCACATGGCCTCAGATAGGCTGAAGGCAAAAAACCGGGTTGATTATTGTTGTATTTCCCCCTTTTATGTATGTACATTTAGCAAACATTAATCGCATTAACCACTCTGTAGCTCTATCTTCTCCTTACTATTTTTGCCTATCTCTCACCATCATAATTAACTGCAGCTGACAATCAAATGATTGTTAGGTTTTACGGTAATACTGTGGGGTGCAAAGTTAGGTTATCTGGCTCTCACCTGCAAGCTCAATGTTTCCATGGAGAACAAACATTGACACTAACAGGTACATAACATTTGACATTAATACTGAAATGCTATTTTTTCTATTTCCCCTTATGATTTATTATGGTAGCAAATTCAAGTTTTCATTCATAATTTCATACATTTTTGTATATTTTGAAGAAAGGCTCCCAAAAAAAGGTAGGTAAGAAACTTTTTTTGATCTATTCTTCGATAGATAAAAATAATACTAATAAAATAACAACAGTGAGGAAATACGGTCTATATCCTTAATTGGTTTTGATTCTTCTATATCAGTGTTTCCCAACCAGTGTGCCGTGGCACACTAGTGTTCCGTGAGCAATCATCAGGTGTGCTGTGGGAAATGGGAACCTCCAATCCCCTTTCTTCCCCCTCCTGCCAAACACGTTTTCTTCTCCACTCGTGCTCCTTTCTTCCCAGCCTCACTCTGCTTGCTTTGCCTCGCTTTGCTCACGCTGCCGTTTCTACGGGAGGAGGGAGGGAGGAAGACGTGACCTGTGCGGGCGCTACTGCGCAGACTCACCCCACGCCTTCCTCCCTCCCCTCCACAGTGCTCTCTGGATATAGGTGAACTACAACTCCAAAACTCAAGGTCAATGCCCACCAAACTCTTATAGTATTTTCTCTTGGTTATGGTAGTTCTGTGTGGGAAGTTTGATTCCATTCCATCATTGGTGGAGTTCAGAGTGCTCTTTGATTGCAGGTGAACTATAACTCCCAGCTGTTGAGCAAGACCTTCGTGTGTGTCTTTCTGCCATTCCTGCCAGGATATCTATGTTGTGTTCATTGAAACAGGCCCAGGTTTCACACTGAGTGTATAAATACATTTTAAATCATATTAACTATATGTATTACTGTGTTAGAGTGTCATTTTGTGTCATTTTGGTTGGTGGTGTGCCCCAGGATTTGGTAAATGTAAAAAATGTGCTGCGGCTCAAAAAAGGTTGGGAAACACTGTTCTATATGAATAAAATGTGATGTTCATTTGTGGGATTACTCAAAAGCCACTGGATGAATTGACACCAAATTTGGACACAATACACCTAACGAGGCTAACAAGTGACCATAACTCATAAAACACTGAAAAACACAACAGAAGGGACTTAAAGGGCCAAAAAAGGCTGCTACAGTGCAGGTGCAAAAACAATTCCCCCGTCAAACAAAACACACAATAGCATTTCCACACTCTCTTTCAGACTACAGCTCCCAGCACTCCCTAGACCAGGTCCTTTAGGAGAGGAGGATGACCCAAATGCACTGTTTCCAAGCTGCAAGCTTTCTTCTCCTTGGATTTCGTTGAGAGCATCCCAATCCCTGTCTATTTCCAATTTCCTATTACTGGACTGCAACTCCCAGAAATCCTCCAGATATATAAGACAGATAGATAAATAGATAGATAGATTAGATTGAGATGGGTAGGTAGGTAGGTAGATTACGAGGACTGTTGGGAGATGCAATACAAGAATAGGTAGAGAAAGAAGAAAGGGGAGGAAAAGAAGGAAAAGAAAAGGGGGAAGGGAATAGGAAGAGAAGGAAGGAATGAGAGAATGAAAGAAAAAAGGGAAGGAAGGAGCCTTCCCATCGGATCCAGCCTGGGCAAAGCTATCAGCGGGATGGCCCAGGCGGCATTGCTGAGCAGGATGGGGTGAGCTTTGGTGGAGAGGCCCCGAGAGGTGAGCTGGCAAGACTGCTGCTACTTGAACACGAGTGCCTTACTGCACGCATTGACAATTTCGGCGTTCTCTTGGGACTCCTGGTCTCGCCCATCTCGCCCACACTGCCTGCCCATGGCGAGGAGCATTGTGGCTCAGCCAGCCCATCGCTGGGGGAGTGAGAGGACCTGGCGTGGGACATGCCTGGGATTTTCCGGCTCGGCCCAGGATGGAGGAGTTGGGGTCGGAGCTCCCTGGTGGAGCTGGAGCCATGGAGAGTTTGCCGGATCGTGTGGGCCTGGGTCCTCCATCCCAGCGCTGCATATTTGAGGCCATCTGCCCATTTGGGAATGAACAGTCTGGCTCATGCCCCTGGTCGAGTTGCAGAGACCAGGCTATTATGGATTGCGCTGGTGACATGGAGGTCGGCTCATCCGAAGTCCCCGGTCTTTCCGGGATTCTGAGAGGGTGCCCTACTTTGACTGGAGCAGCTGAGAGCTGTCACCGCCGTTGCCGTTGCCGCTGCTGCCTCTCTCTTTCTGAGACTGGGAGGTGAGGCCATCATAGCGGACAGCCTTGAGGACGCCGGGTTGCTGATTGGCCTTGAACACGCTGAGCCACCAGCTGGCCTTGAACATGCCAGACTGGAAGCTAGCCTTGAACAAGCTGGTAAAGTGCCGACATTCCAGGCAGCCCAGGCAGCTGACCACGCCTGTGCAAATCAGCAGCAGCTGGCTCCTTTGGAGGAACAGAGGAGGTTGCCAGTCTCCTCAGCATCTTTGATAACTAAGACAGCTGATGGAACGCACAGGCGCAGTCGACGCAGGCGCAGGCGACGCAGGCACTGCGCCTGCGCAATGCAGCAACACTCGGATCATCAAGGTTCTCCCAGAGAGGAATGTGGGTCCTTGCCAGCTACCACAGAGCCTCGAGGCAGGAAAAGTCCCCCCCCCCAGTCCTTTTCGAAGGCTGTGACAAATGACCAGGGACTGCAAGCCTCGGAGTTTGCGGCAGACTCCCTGGAACTGCAGAGAGAAGGACAATCAAGACCTGTCCAACAGCGGCGGCCCCTTAAACGCAAGAGACCCTTCAAGACTAGGATTTTCTGGGGGGTGGGATTTGGAGGCTGGAAAACTGGTGTTTTACCCCAGACTCATGTTTTGTTGCTGACCCCTTGAAGTGCTGTCTATCCTCTTTACTATCCCCCCCAATGTCTATGTAACTGCCTTTATTCTTTCGCATTGTCCTCTGTTTATATGCTGGTTTTGTTGTGTTATGTGTCAAACTTTGTAAACTGCTCCAAGCCTTCGGGGAGTGGCAGTATATAAGTTTGAAGCATAAATAAATAAATAAATGAAGGACGGAGAGAAAGAAAGAAGGAGAGAAAGAGGAAGGGAAGGTTGGCCACAGCAATGCGTGGCGGGTACAGCTAGTTTAGAATAGAATACAACACAGAGAGAGACACACAAACATAATGGTCAGATATCTCATGGAACCAATACAATTGGTCTGAGGATCATTTCTTTCTATAAGACATCTGATTTCTCTAGTTGTCATTTTATGGTTAGTACTAGGTCTGTGTCATGGAAGTGAACCACATTCATACAATTCATTTTCTCCAAATAGGCTTAACAAGTAGAAACTCATAATTTTTCATAATTCAAGAAATATTGTTTTATATATTATTTTTTAAAAATTCATGTATTCCTACCCTCCTTACAATGAAAAAAAAAGTTCAAGACCAGAACTCTTATTCAGAAACTACTCAGCAAATTTTGTGCCAGCATGAAAGTTTTCCTGAATTTTGTGTACTGTGACAAAATTTATTTATTTATTTATTTCCAGTGTTTCTATCCTGTCCTTCTCAACTCCATTACATTTGGCACAGTTTGATGCCATTAAATATAACAAAGCAATATAACAACAATTAATACAATAAATAGAACATTAATTAAAACAATAAAAACAGTATTAACTGCCGTATCACTATTCCAGTCAAATTCCATATCCAACTGCTATTTATGCCTGCTATCCAAAAGCCTGGTCCCAGAACCAGAACTAAAAGACAGGAGAGATGACGCCGATCTTACCTCGTTGGGAAGCGAGTTCCACAGGCAGGGGGCTAAAGCCAAGAAGGCCCTGTCTCTCATCCCTGCCAGATGTCCTTGCGACACTGGTGGGAGTGAGAGCAGGGTCTCCTCGGATGATGTTAAACTTTAAGTCGGAATGTAGAGGGAGATGTCTTCGGACAAGTAAGCTGGGCCAAAACCATATATAGCTTTATAGGTCAAAACCAACACTTTGAATTGAGTTCGGAAGTGGATCAGCAGCTTGTAGACCTGACACAACAAGGGGGTGGTGTGCTGCCTGTATGTCGTTCCAGTTACTAATCTGGCTGCAGCCCATTGGACTAGTTGAAGTTTCCAAACAGTCTTCAAAGGTAGCCCCACATAGAGTGCATTGCAGTAAACTATTTGGGATGTAACAAGAGCATGGACCACTGTTGCCAGATCAGACTTCCCAAGGTACGGGCACAGCTAGAGCTCAAGCTTTAACTGTGCAAAAGCTCCCCTGGCCACTGCCGAAAACTGGGGTTCCCGGTTCAGCGATGAATCCAGAATCACTCCCAAGCTGAAAACCTGCGTCTTCAGGGGGAGTGTAACCCCATCCAACACAGGCTGTAACCCAATGCCCTGTTTGGCCTTACGACTGACTAGGAGTACCTCTGTCTTGTCTGGATTCAGGTTCAATTTGCTAGCCCTCATCCAGTCCGATGATTTATTATTATTTATATAATATATATTATTTTTGTTTCCTTTACAGGAGAATTTTAGGCATCTTTCTCTTCTAAACAGGATTTCCCCTGTAACTGAAAACTTATTAAAATTAACTATAAACAAGTTGAAACACGTTGCCAAGAAAAAGATGTAAAATACTAATATCAAAGCAAAAGCAATAGAAAAACAAATGGAAGAAAAATATGTAATTGATTAAGCTATTTTAAATTCTTTCAACGAGTGTCTGAGAGAATGTGGTACTGTCACAGGAAAACAAACTGTCTCGTATTCACACTGATTTTCAGAAAATAATTGTAACATACTGTCTGATTCATGTAGGAAAGAGAACTCTTCTGGAAACCAGAAAGTCTTGCATATAAAAACTAGCATCTTGAATGGAATGATGGGAAAAAATGGGCTGAAAATCACACACAAACAAGTATATAAACCATAAACTGCGACTTCCAAACAAACCATGGATGCCAATGTGGCACAGACGTGTAAGGTGCAGTCACCAGAACCATTTCTGTGGCCTCCAGTGCCAGGTCTGCCATTGCTGACCATTCAGAATGAGCCAGGAGGCTTGGCTTGATTGATCAACACTCACACACATGCCGAGGAGAGCACGAAGCCTGAGACTTCTTGGGAACAAGGAGGCCAGGCCAAAATGGCGGGAGGAGGGAATGCCCACCTCCACATTTCCCCTGCCTGGTAAGTTGGCCAGGGGATTGCCACCAAAAGATTTTAGTCAATCTTCATACATACACTACCAAATAACCTTTTGAGGAATTGTTGTTGGATCAAGATTGTTTAAAATATAAATTGTTCAGAAATACTGATATAGTTAACATTCCTTTTGTAAGGAATCATAACTTCATGATCTCCAAGAATTATTCAGACACTTTCAATAAAGATCTGAAAACCAGTGGATGGGTGGAGGAATGTATGACAGACATGAGTTTAAAATGTTTTCTGTAAAATGTGTCTATTTTCTAGCCTGTGTTTGATTAGGCCATTACAGGGTTAACTGGAGACGAAAAGTTCATGTGTATGACGGAAGCAAACTTCCCATATGTTCAACCTTTGGAATGTAAACATGTGTAGATAAGGAAACGCTTCAGTCGCCATGATTGATGTGCTTTGAGTCACAGGACTGTGCTCTGGTAAAATTCTGTTTTCTTTACCAATAAAATGACTATTATAGTTCCAACCTGGCTCTGCATGACTTATCATTGATAATTAGGTTCCCCAAATGCCCCCTTCTCTGTGAAACCTTACCTCCCTATATGACCCTTTGTTTTCGACACTTCTCCAGTTATCTCCCCCGAGTTTTTAAATATCCTATATGTTCATGTGGCCCGCCCTGTCGGTTCTGTTTTTAGATTAACCTGTATTGTTGTGTTTTCACAGATGTATTTTATTGTGTTTATTGCTTTTACTATGTTTATTGTTCTTCTATGTTGTTGATATTTTGTGATGTGTTGTTTGGGCACGGCCCCATGTAAGCTCCTCCGAGTCCCCTTTGGGAAGATGGATGCGGGTTAGAAATAAAGTTGTTATTATTATTATTATTTATTATAACTTAAAATGCCTAACCTTATAGTATTTCATAATAAAGATGGTACTGCAGCATTTGTATTTGGGCAAAGTTTCTTTTCTTTAATCATATTTTCTGTTCACATCCTAGATTCATTATGTGAGCAGGAAAAATGGATTTGTGTGTGTATGTGTAAAAGCCTTATCAAAAGCAAAGAATTGATTTGTCTATGGGTGTCCTTAGATCAGGCCTGGGCAAACTTCGGCCCTCCGGGTGTTTTGGACTTCAACTCCCACAATTCCTAACAGCCGATCGGCTGTTAGGAATTGTGGGAGTTGAAATCCAAAACACCCAGAGGGCCGAAGTTTGCCCAGGCCTGCCTTAGATGCTTTTTGTAAATCTGAACTCACCTTTCTTTAGTTCTTTTCTTATTATTAAAATATTGAAAATTCATTTCTATGATGCACTGAATATTAATTCTGAGATCATATTAACCCACAGAAGTAGCTTTTCATTAGGGAAAATTCTACTCAATAAAGATTTTTTAAAAAAAATCAACATTGAGTCTAAAAAAGAATGAATTTGTTTTCAAAACGAGACGCATATCCATTGGAGATCACGGCACCACAAGGGATATTACAGCTATTCCACAAACCTGCTAGAAACATTTTTATTAAAACCAGAGTATTTAATTGAAGCAATTTCCACAGGGTTGCTAGAACATGCGTAGGTGGCTTTAAAGTGCCTCTTTTTACTAGGTATCTTATATTATAAAATGAGTCATTTCACAAGATATTTGTATATAGAGAACTCACATCAAGGGTGGGTAATACTCTCCTTAACTATATTCATATGTCAAAGCTGTTCAGTATATTATTCAGTATAGTTGAAGTTTGACTGCAAAATTAATAAAAGGCACAATTACAGAGAATGGTCAAGAAGAACCCAAGGACTCCCCCTGCCCCCCACACATTAGCACAGTGTTTCCCAACCTTTTTTGAGCCGCGGCACACTTTTTACATTTGCAAAATCCTGGGGCACACCACCAACCAAAATGACACAAAATGACACTCTAACACGGTAATACATAGAATTAATATGTTTTTTAATGTATTTATACACTCAGTGTGAAACCTGGGCCTCTTTCGATGAACACAACATCAATATCTTGGCAGGAATGGCAGAAAGACACAAACTCCCCACACAGAACTCCCATAACCAAGAAAAAATGCTATAAGAGTTTGGTGGGCATTGACCTTGAGTTTTGGAGTTGTAGTTCACCTATATCCAGAGAGCACAGTGGACTCAAACAATGTTGGATCAGGACCAAACTTGGCATGAGAACTCAATATGGTACTGCAGCATTTGTATTTGGGCAAAGTTTCTTTTCTTTAATCATATATTCTGTTCACATCCTAGATTCATTATGTGAGCAGGAAAAATGTATTTGTGTGTGTATGTGTAAAAGCCTTATCAAAAGCAAAGAATTGATTTGTCTATGGGTGTCCTTAGATCAGGCCTGGGCAAACTTCGGCCCTCCGGGTGTTTTGGACTTCAACTCCCACAATTGCCTATGTCGTCGATCCGGAAGCTCAAGCTGGTGCAGAACACTGCCGCCCGGCTCCTGTCTGGGGTTCCAGCAGGTTGCCGCATAACACCAATTTTGCAGGATTTGCACTGGCTGCCTATCGAGCACCGGGTCGCCTTCAAAGTGTTGGTTCTTACCTTCAAGGCCATACACGGCCTGGGGCCAGCGTATCTGAGGGACCGTCTCACCCCATATTGCCCAGCAAGATCACTTCGATCCGAAGAGGCCAACCTCTTGGTAGTACCATCTGTAAAGTTGGCACATTTAACATCGACTCGCCGGAGGGCGTTCTCTCTGTTATAGCTCCCACGCTCTGAACGCCTCCCAGCCGGCCAGAGCCCTGAGAGACCTACTTCCATTTAGACGGGCCTGCAAAACTCATTTGTTTAGGCAGGCCTTCGGGGAGTAGGTCATGTCTACACCGCCTGGGCTGCGATATTTGCTGCTGTTTAACTGGTTTATATTGTATTGTACTGTTTTTTAACTGTGTTTTTTATTGTCTTATGTTTTAACCCTTTGGCGCTGTGCCATTGGCTCTGTGAGCCGCCGCGAGCCCTCGGGAGTCGGCGGCGAAGAAGCTCCAATAAATAATAATAATAATATACCCAAATATGAACGCAGATGGAGTTCAGGGGAAATAGACCTTGACATTTGGGAGTTGTAGTTGCTGGGATTTATAGTTCTCCTACAATCAAAGAGCATTCTGAACCCCACCAATGATAGAACTGGGCCAAACTTCACACACAGAACCCTCAGGAGGCAAGAGGAGGTCTCTCCTTGGGGAAAGGGAGGCGGGCCTTCCCAATGCATGGAGAGGGAGAGACCAAGTAGACAATGGGTGGGGAGGGGGGGGGGTGTTTGTAATTTTGTGCCTTTATCGAGGCTGGTTTCTTAGGGTTTTTATAGCTCACGGCACACTAGTGTGCCCCGGCACACTGGTTGAGAAACACTGCATTAGCATCTAGTTCTCATCCTAAGATCTGCTTAACTCCAGGAGAGATGGCTCTATGCCTCTCTGTTCCTATCCTCCTTCTGGTTTATAGCTTGACAGATGTGTGGCAGTCAGGGGATAACATTAGTGAAGTTGAAGGGCATGGAATTTGGAGATTGATGAAATACAGCAGTGGAAAATAGGTTGGACCCTGTCAAGTTTCCAAAGTCACTGAGACATAATGAATTTGAATGTGATGTGTAACAAGACATGTTTTGGAATGGGAGGGGGGTAATTTGGGCTGCTAAGACCAATTGAGAATAAAATTAGGAGGGACAGGCCCAGATCGTGGCCTTTTGGCACCCTAGGCCAAAGGCTCTGCCCCCGCCCCCGGCTCCGCCCCACCCCGGCTCCACCTCCACCTCCTCGCTGGCATGAGGAGGAAGAGGAAGGAAAGCCCCACCCCCCCGGAGCCGATGCCGCACATGCACGGCAGTGGCCCTAATGGCGGGGCCTCCCCACGGCTCCTCCCTCCCGCCTAAAGCTGTCATGCCGGCCTCAGAAGCAGCATGACGGCTTTAGGAGGGAGGGAGGAGCCATGGGGAGCCGTGGGGCTTTCCTTCCTCCTCCTCCTTGTGCCGGTGAGGAGCTGGGGGCGGGGCGGAGCCGGGGGTGGGGACAGAGCCTTTGGAGCCGAGGGGAGCAGAGTAAAGGGGGGAGTGGCGGGGCGGCCGTAGATGGTGCTTCCGCCGCCGCACGCATGCACACTTTTTTTGAATTTTTTTTGAATTTTTAAAAAACTTTTTTCGGGGGTCCAGACCTGCTGCCCCCGCCATGGCTGCCGCCCTAGGCCATGGCCTAGGGTGGCTTTATGGGTAATCCAGGCCTGAGGAGGGAGGAGTTTCACAGCACTTTTATTATTTAGTTCCCCTTAGATCAGTGTTTCTCAACCTTCTTAATGCTGCGACCCCTTACTACAGTTCCTCATGTTGTGGTGACCCCTAACCATAACATTATTTTCATTGCTTGATTTTGTCATTTAGAAGTTGTAGTTGCTGGGATTTATAGTTCACCTACAATCAAAGAGCATTCTGAACTCACCAACAATGGAATTGAAACAAACTTGGCACTCAAAATTCCCATGACCAACAGCAAATACTGGAAGGGTTTGGTGGGCATTGACCTTGAGTTTGGGGGTTGTAGTTCACATACATCCAGAGAGCACTATAGACTCAACAAGGGTGGATCTGGACCACACTTGACACGAATCCTCAATATACCCAAATGTGAACACTGGTGGAGTTTGGGGAAAATAGATCTTGACATTTGGGAGTTGTAGTTGCTGGAATTTATAGTTCACCTATAATCAAAGAGCCCCTTGCACCCCACCAATGACAGAATTGGGTCAAACTTCCTATACAGAACCCTCATGCCTTGAAAGGACTAGCTGGTGTGAGCCTCCATCCCACCTCTCACACTCTCCCTCACCCACACATGTGCATCATGCTGCCATGCGCCAAGCACGCCTGCTCTCCCCTCCCTGCTTGGAGTCTCAGAAACAGCCCTCCCCTTGGCTGGGAGGCCTGCCAATCACAGCAAAGGAGAGCTTTAGGTAGGAGAATTTGCAGTCTGTTTCCAAAAAGAAAGAGAAGGACAAGCGGAGAGATCTTCAACCTTCTCTGACCATCAGAAATATATGATTTTTGATGTTCTTTGGCGACCCCTCTGAAACCCTCTCATGACCCCCCTGGGGGTCCCGACCCCCAGGTTGAGAAACACTGCCTTAGATTCTATCAACATGTATTTTATAATTTATAGTGCATGTCACCATCAGTACCCCTGGTGTCTTAGTGAGGAACATCAGCAAAACACAGGGAAAATCTGTCTCTCAAAGTAATAACAATAACAGCATGATAGCATTATATTGAGTTATTCACGTCTTTATATCTGTTTTAAAGATGACACAAACACTCCAGTTTAAGGGGTTTTTAATAACCTTGTTGAATGAATTCTGAATATATTACTATTTTGCTGTTGAACATCATAGGCATTGTAATAGTTCTGGTGTTTAATCCAACATTCCTAGTAGTAATGCCAAATATGGATCAAGGGGGAATTGTTTACAGAGAGTTGTGTAAGAAAAAAATGTGAAAGTCCATCATATCACATTTCTCTTATCCTATAGCTTCATCAGAAGGTAAGGTGCTCCATAACCATGGGATGCTTGTAAGTGGTATATACTTTACCATAACCATAGGATGATTGTAGGTGGTATTTGTCAGTGCTAGATGTAAAATGCTTTCTGTAAAAGGTGTCTATTTTCTGAGTTGTGTTTTTGGTTAGGTAATTACAGGGTTAACTTGGGAAGAAAAGCTTATGTCTGTGATGAAAGCAAGAGATCCCGGATGTTTCGACCTCTGGAATGTAAACTTTTGAAGATAAGCACGCTCCAGTTGCCATGATGGATGTGCTTTGAGACACAGGCTGTAGAAAGCTCCGGTAAAAATGCTTTGTTTTCGTTACAAATAAAAGGACTTTTATAGTTCCAACCTGGCTCTGAATGATTTATCCTTGACAGTATTTGCCTTCCTGGAAAGACCATTGCTCTTAATTGCAACATCAAGTCACAGTTGCAATACTGCTGCATATAAAATACAGTGGGGAATGAACACGTGCTATTATTTCAAATGTGTACTCCCCCCCTCCCCAAAAAGTTCACCCTGACATATTTTAAAACTCAAAACGGTTAAGGGAAGGAGGAGGCACTAATATTGTCAGAAATTACCGTATTTTTCGCACCATAAGACGCACCTGCTGATAAGACGCACCTAGATTTTAGCAGAGGAAAATTGGAAAAAAATATTTTGAGCCAAAAGTGGGCCCCGGCGCTTGCCTGCTTGAAGCGCGGCCTGCCCACCTGGAAGGGTGGACCCTCCTCGGCGCCCTCCGCCATCCCTAAGCCTTTCCCTTGGCCGCCTCCTCCTCCGCCTGCCTCCGCCGCCTCCCTCTGCCTCCTTCCCTCGCCGCCGTCCCGCATGGGCAGTAGGTCCCAGCGCGTCTGACGTGTGCGCAGGTGCGCCTGGCGCGCTGGCGCAGAGCACGCCTGGCGCTGGGACCTACTGCCCATTCGTGCATGGGCAGTAGGTCCCGAGTGCGCCAGGCGCGCTTGCGTCAGCGCCGCCAGGCGCGCCTGCGTCAGACATCAGACGCGCTTGGGACCTAATGCCCATGCGCGACGGCAGGGGGGGGAGGCAGAGGGCGGCGGCGGCGGTGGTGGCGGCGGCGAGGGAGGCAGAGGTAGGCGGCGGGCGGCGGAGGAGGAGGAGGCAGGACCGCGGAGCAGGCGGCCAAGGCAAGGGCTTACTATCGCCTCCCCCCCTCTTCGCTCCATAAGACGCGGCTGATTTTTCCTCCTACTTTGGGAGGAAAAAAACTGCGTCTTATGGTGCGAAAAATACGGTACTTCCAAATTAAATTAAGGCTCTAGTTTGTATTTTGCTCCTTGCGTGTTATAATGGCAGATATCTCAATGACCTTCATTATTGGGTCATGAAACAGTCACACAAATGAAATCTAACAAAGTGGAAAAGCAAATTAGCCCGAGGTGCACAGAAAAACCAGAATACTGCAGTGGCAATGCCATTAGTCAAATGTAGTGAGAAGCACGATCTATTATTTATCATTGTGCTATTTCTGAATTGATAACCCAACACAACTGATCAACAGGAACGTATCAACCTTACACTTGTCCTCAAATTCAGAGCCTTGATTAAAGAAGAGTTTTGTTTATTAGTACAGAGTTCATACCCATGTTTAGATTTGGTGAGTACATCTAGTAAAGCCCTGGCTCTACTTTAGAGCCAGAAATAGGATTGATGCTTCCCCTTTTATCATCCTTGCCCTCAAAAGTTCACCAAAGAGACATCACACTTCTTCGCGACCATCTCAAGATGCAGAGCTTAGAATTAATTAATCAAGTAACATTAGCTTTTTCATTGGCATTATTTTTCTAATAACTTTATCTAATTTCCTAAATTGTCAAATTAATATTGAAGTTAAAAATATACTTCAGTGAATTAGGTCATTATAATTCACCAAAATTTGGTTGGATGCCTCTCCTTTTGGAAGACTCAATAAAACAGGAAGAAGTGATATCTTAGGAAAAAATTATGTATGTATGTATTTATTTATTTATTTACTTTATTTATATTCTGCTCTTATCACCCCGAAGGTGACTCAGAGCGGATTACAGGTACACATATTTAGCAGACAATCCCTGCTGTTTCACAAACACACATATAGACAAACAGAGGCAAACTCTGCCCACCAGGGGGAGCTGATGCACTCCTCATCTCTCAATGTTTTCAGCGTCCCTTGTTGCAGGAAATGCATCATATGAATCACTTTTAAGGTATGTTAGAAAGAGAAAGAGTGCTTTCTAGTGTAGAAAAGTAAAGCGAAAATATAGTTTTGGAACAGAACATGGAAGGGATGTGGAGTGGCAGGAGACCCTCCCATGGTTCTATATCAAACGTAATTGTTTGGAATATTTCTGGGACATCAGGGATACATTGCAATTTTTCCCCAGTAGGTTCTCATCTCCAGTCTATCTGAAAAATAAAAGTGAAATGTGAGTGGGTGGGTGAGAGAGTAATTTCCGAAATGGCTCCAACTTCTGGAGAGCCCTGTAGCTCCCACTAATGACGGATCTGGACCAAACATGGCACACATATCCCCCATGGCCACCATAAAATACATGGTGGGGTTTCACATGGATGGATCTGAGATTATGGGGGTCGCAGTCCACCCACATCCAAAGATCATTGTGAACTCCATCAACTTGTTAGATGACTTATCTTTTAGATAGATTAACTTTTGCAACTTCTAGCTCCTGCATGTAAAATACATATTCTAAAGTTGGCCCCTCTATAGCCAAAGAT
The DNA here is from genome assembly GCA_030556195.1 of Anolis apletophallus. NCBI lineage: Eukaryota > Metazoa > Chordata > Lepidosauria > Squamata > Anolidae > Anolis > Anolis apletophallus. The sequence goes on from JARBWK010000009.1 coordinate 6,033,108, forward strand.
TTGGCATCCAAGAATTCCACCATTTGTTGCTTGAAAATATCTTTTTAAAATCTCAAAAGCAAACCTTAATTTTGCCATTTTATATAAAGGACACCATTTAGCTATGCCATTGTATATAATCAAACAATCAATTCTTATTACTTGCTTAGTCGCCCTCCACCAGCGGTGCTCTGTGCGACTTACAACATAAAACCAATAAAACACTTTAAAAGAATTACAATTAAAACAACGAATCAAACACTCTGCCAAAGAGCCAAGTCTTCAATGCCACAGTAAAGCATCTCAGTTCGCGCATGGCTCGGATGTCGGGTGGAAGAAAGTTCCACAGTTTTGGGGCGGAGGCTGAGAAAGCTCTCCGCCTAGTGACCTCCAGGCGGATTTCTCTAGGGCCCGGAGTATGGAGGAGATTCTCTTGGGAAGATCGAGGTGACCACTGGGGTTGATAATGGGATTGAGCCATGGATTTTGGTATCCACAAGTGATCGTGGAACCAAACCACAGTGGATACCAAGGACCCACTGTATTATTGATCTTTGCAGATGTCTGTTCTTGATTTGGAATGGGAAGGCAAAAATATTCAGTGATTCGGTTGTGCAGAAAAAAATGTTCTATGCTCAGGTTCTTATTTCTGATTAGCAATTCTTCATCTTTGCACCATTAGGTGATCCTTATAATTATTTGCTTGCTTTTGCACTTGTTGTAGGTCACTATGTTCCAGCTTAAATGCACTATTTTTTATAATCCTCGAACAAATAAAGGACTTGTAATATAGTGTTCATATTGGGAGGATGGAGAGAAGAACAGGTTAAGATGAGTGACAAAGTGAAGAGGGTGAAATCTTTTGTTTGGAGACAGCTTTCCCCAACTTGACAGTTGCTGGATCCCCATCATTCCCAGGCAACAATCACAATCCTATTATTGACTTTGTAGTCCATGTGATAAAAAGAAAATAGGTTGGAGGAAGGCAACTGTAAAAGGAGCATTTTCAAAGAAGCCAATAGCAAAATGTGTCCCTTTGAATCAACAACCTCTAGTCCAGTGTTTCTCAACCTTCCCAATGCTGCGACCCCTTAATACAGTTCTTCATGTTGTGGTGACCCCTAACCATAACATTATTTTCATTACTACTTCATAACTGTATTTGTGTGTGTGGGGGGGGGTGATTTTGTCATTTTGAAGTTGTAGTTGCTGGGATTTATAGTTCACCTACAATCAAAGAGCATTCTGTACTCACCAACAATGGAATTGAAACCAACTTGGCACTCAAAATTCCATGACCAACAGCAATTACTGGAAGGGTTTGGTGGGCATTGACCTTGAGTTTGGGGGTTGTAGTTCACCTATATCCAGAGAGCACTATAGACTCAACAAGGATGGATCTGGACCACACTTGACACGAATCCTCAATATACCCAAATGTGAACACTGGTGGAGTTTGGGGAAAATAGATCTTGAGATTTGGGAGTTGTAGTTGCTGGAATTTATAGTTCGCCTACAATCAAAGAGCCCCTTGCACCCCACCAATGATAGAATTGGGTCAAACTTCCTATATAGAACCCTCATGCCTTGAAGGGACTAGCTGGCCTGAGGCTCCATCCCACCTCTCACGCTCTCCCTCACCGGCACATACGCATCATGCTGCCATGCGCCAAGCATGCCTGCTCTCCCCTCCCTGCTTGGAGTATCAGAAACAGCCTTCCCATTGGCTGGGAGGCCTGCCAATCACAGCAAAGGAGAGCTTTAGGTGGGAGAATTTCCAAAAGAAAGAGAAGGACAAGCAGAGAGATCACCACCCTTCTCTGCCAAAGGGCTTCCTAAGACCATCAGAAATATATGTTTTCTGATGGCCTTTGGCGACCCCTCTGAAACCCTCTAGCGACCCCCCTGGGGGTCCCGACCCCCAGGTTGAGAAACACTGCTCTAGTCTGTACCATTCTGTGTAAATCTTATGGGATGTGTCATCTAACATTCTCCATCACAATTTAAATAATGCCATATCAACTAATTAAACTTTTTCAATTATGATGAATAATTTCTAATGTTTAACATCATCACATTAATTTTCAAACTGTGTTCCAAATTCTGCCAAAATCTATCACAACAGAGGCACATGTATTATTTGCCTCTCTCACTTGGAGCTGAATAGCGATCTCTTCCTTGAATCCTAGAAGCACTTCAAATACTTTTAAAGCTGGTAAGGCAGAAAAAGCTCCCCATAAGGTTGAAAGGACTGAAGCCTCACCCAGCTACTTGTCCTCGGCTTCAGAGATGTGTGTGGCATCAGAGAAATAACCCCTGTTCTTAGGGCATTAATTTTCTGAAAAATTTGGCAAAGCACAAGGGATTTGCAGTACCTTCGACCAATTCAGCTCTGACTTCCACAGCTGAGACACCCATGAATGACAGATCTGGATCAAACTTGGCACTCAGAACCCCCATGACCAACAGAAAATACTGGAGGGGGTTTGGGAGGAATTGACACTGATTTAGAGGAGATGTAGTTCACCTACATTTGGAGAGCACTCTGAACTCAAACAACCCTGGATCTGGACCAAATTTGGCACAAATACTCAATATACCCAAAGGTGAACAGTACACTTGTGACGTTGGGGGGGTGGAGATTGATTTTGTCATTTGGGAGTTGGAGCTGCTTGGATTTATAGTTCACCTACAATCAAAAAGCATTTTGAACTCCATCAACAATGGAATTGAGCTAAACTTGGCACACAGAACTCCCATGACCAATAGAAAATACTGGAGGGTTTAGAAGGAATTGACAATGATTTTGGGGAGATGTAGTTCACCTACATTTGGAGAGCACTATGAACCCAAACAACTATGGATTTGGATGAAACTTGGCACGAATACTCAATATGCCCAAGTTTGAACACTGGTGGAGTTTTGAGAAAATAGATCTTCTCATTTGGGAGTTGTAGTTACTGGGAGTTATGGTTTACCTACAAACAAAGAGCATTCTGAACTCCACCAACAATGGAATTTTACCAACAGAAAATACTGGAGGGGTTGCGGGAGTATGGACAACAGATGATGCGGTTGAAGGTACTACAAATCCCATCATCTGTTATACTTAACAATTGAGATATATGTGTGTGTGTGTGTGTGTGTGTTAAGCACTTACTTAAAGTTGATGTTGTTTCCCCCGGCCTGCATACATTTATTTATTTATTTATTTCGACTTCTTAGTCGCCCCATCCAGTGGGCTCGGGGCGACTTACAGAACTTCAACATCGTAAAACACAGTAAAATACTCTAAAAACACATTATAAAACACTGTAAAACAAGGGGTCAATATCCCATATAGAATATACGGTATACATACACTGTGAATGATACATGGTGTGGGGGAGTGGCAGAGGGCCCTTCACGGACCCCCTGCGTGTTGCTATTCATGTCACTTGGGGAGACTGCAGGGATGTTACACAGGGGTGGAGGGGCCCTTCGCTTCCCCCCTGCGTGATGTTTTCTGCTGGCCCGCTACTTGTGGGGAAGAGGAGATGAAGCGACAGACCCTTCATTCTCTTCCCGCTGCCTTTTTTCACTGCTTTCAGTGCTGCATTAGTCCCGTGGCCTGTGGGGAAGGTGGGGGCAGAAGCGAGCCCTTCCCTCTCTCTCCCCCACCCTCCCCACTGGCCATGGGGCTGATGGAGCACTGAAAGTGGTGAAAAAAGGCAGCGAGGGAGGGACCAAAATGCCTGCCGCCTCTCCTCCCCTTCCTTGCAAGCTGCAGGGCCAGCAAAGTGCCAAAAGCAGCATAAAAAGCAATGTGCACATGGGCCAATCAAAGGGCCCTCCGCCACTACCCCTCCCTCCACTGCCTTTTCACAGCTCTGCCTCTGTTGGGTGCAAGGCCACAGTGTGAAGGCCTGCAAACCACTGCTGTGCAAGCAGGCCCAGGCCTTCGTGTCATGGCCATTGCTAGGGAGGCAATGGAAGGCCCTCCTGGACTTGCTCACACAGGGGCAGTTAGCAGGCCTTCACACTGCAGCCTTGCTCCCAAGGGAGGTAGAGGGAGGTACTTAGCTGCTCTGCAGCACCTGGGCCTCTGGGTAGTGGGAAAGAGCCCATGGCAGAGTGTGTCCCTCTCTGATGCTGGCAAGTGATTGGGGGAAGAGGGCCGCTGTTGCAGTGCTTGAGACCGCACACCCGGGAGCCAGCACTGGGCTGCTCCCTATCTCGAGGAGCAGCCCGCAGGCTCCAATCCCGCCCTCTCAAGGACTTTTTGGCACCCTGTGGATAGGGCTTGGCTTTTTACCCTGGCAGAAATTCTGGGGAGGCGGAGAAGGCGGGGCCTAAGGAGGCACTGCTGCGACCCCTCGGAGATTGACAATCAACCTCTCCAGGGGTCGCGACTTCCATGTTGAGAACCACTGCTCTACATTCTCCAATGCTGAGACTGGAAGTCAACTAAATTAATGCAATTGAGTCATAGCTGTGGTTTCAGATGACTGCAGTTCCGCCAGGAATGTATCCCCCATGGAAACATGGGTCTTATTGTATTTACGTTCTTAACAAACTGGAAGTCAAATCTTTTTCAAGGCTATGAACAAAGGGCAAGTCTATAATAAATTATACAAGCAGCAACTCCATAGGGAATGGTACAAGTAGTGAATTAAATTAAAGGTCTACGGTCTGAAGAAATAATTGTAGTCCATATGGCATGAGTAAGGGGAAGCCCACCTCTTTGTCCACATGACAATGTATGCCTGTTTTCTAAATAAATTCAGAAACACCCTGATTGACCTGCAATTCCCACATTGTGAGAGAACTACACCTTGTGTTTTACCATGTCCGTGAGACGGCAATTTCTGAAAAATAGTTCTATTCTAGCTCTCTGTGCATGCAATGCAGTGAAAAAATCAATTGAATTAACAACAAAATACTAAATAAAATACTAAAACATCAGCATTTAGAAGTTATTCAGGTTTGACGGTAATCAACTATAAGAACAAAACCAAGGATTCTTCAGGTTGTGGTATATAACGCAATGAACATTTTAATCCACTCTCTGGCTAAAGTAAAATAAAAAATTGCATGCTGAGGATGATTATTAAAGGAAATCATTCTATGCAGGTCTATAGTGTGACCACACTGGGAATTCTCTGCATACCTACTATATTAAAGAATGAAAGCTGAAAATTAGATGAGTGCAACCAGATGAGCAAAGGCTGAAGCAACTTCAGTATGAAAAGAGGGTAGAGCAGGGGTGCCCACACTTTTTCAGCATGCGAGCTACTATATGAACAACCAAGTTGGAAAGATCTACCTGGCGCACGTGTGCTTGCCACTGCGCACGTGCTCCTGCTGCTGCCTTCCGGCCGCACGGCGCTTCTTCCTTGCCTGCCCACGAACGCTCTCTCAATCTCCTCACCGCTGCATTCACCAAGCAGGAAGTCCCCATCCCTTCCTGCTTTCTGCGTGCCCAGCCTCGTGCGTGGGAGGGGCTTGCTGCGCACGCAGCAGGAAGGGATGGCAATGGGAAGAGGATCTTCCTTGCCTGCCCACAAACACTCTCTCCATCTCCTCGCCGCTGCATTCGCCAAGCAGGAAGTCACCATGGGAGGGGCGCACATCCAAGTAAGGAGCGCCCATCCTGCTGGGAGGGGCTCATGCACGCATGCAGCAGGAAGGGATGGTGACCAATCCAGGGCCCATGCCACACGCCAAACACAGAATTGTGACAAAGAACATAATAACCATGTAACTGGAACAAGTGCAACGATGAATATAAATATAAAATCAAAATGTAACAACAAACAAGCAACAAATGAAGTAGGGCAGGTGGGAGGAAAAAACCGGATAAGGCCCCAGTGCAGGAGAGGCCCCCAAGATGGCAGTGAGGACAACCGCTACCCCGCAACCTGCCTGGCCAGTGAGTCAACCAAGCCCATTTCTACAAGCATATTTGGGTGTATTGATAAGAAGCTTTTAAGTGATATCTGGAAGGTTCAATATGTTTTTGTTTACTCCTGCAAGTATTACCTGACTTGCTTATTTCCTTAGAACTGTCCACATTGTTAGTTTATTTTTTTTCCATGTCAGGAGTGACTTGAGAAACTGCAAGTGGCTTCTGATAAGAGAGAATTGGCCGTCTGCAAGGACACTGCCCGGGGGATTCCCGTATATTTTGATGTTTTACCATCCTTGTGAGAGGCTTCTCTCATGTCCCCGCATGGGGAGCCAGAGCTGACAGAGGGAGCTCATCTACACTCTCCCGGGATTTGAACCTGTGACCTGTCAATCTTCAGTCCTGCCGTCTCACTTAAAACTGACTCGGGAGATGGGAGGGAAAGGAAAGGAATCCATCCACACTGGTTGAAACTGACGTGGATCCATCCCATCCACGCTGGTTAAAACTGCTTCTCTTGCTGATGCGGAAGGGAAACGAAAGAAAGGGAATCCATCCACACTGGTTTAGAAGGCTTCTCTGGCTTGAACCGAGGCCAGGGAACAGAAGCGAGGGGGGGGGGGGGGAGCTGAATCATTTCCGACTCACTTACTGATTTGTAAGAGAAATGGCGGAAAAAGCTTCCGAATTACAAAGATTCTGAACGAACCTAACCCTGCCTAGTCATTACTAGTCAACCTGCCCTTGCACTGTATGTAACTCCAAAATTCATATAAATGGAAGTTAGCATGGTACAGTGGCTTGAGTATTGAACGAAGACTCTGGAAAAGAGAGTTCAGGTCCCTACTCGGTCATGGAAACTCATTGGACGACCTTGAGCAATACTCTCTCTCTCATCCTTAGAGGAAGGAAAAGACAAACCCCTTCTCAATAAATCTTACCAAGAAAACTCCATGATAAGATTTGTCTTGAAGTCACCATTAAGTCAGCAATGATTTGAAGGCACACATGAGCAACAAAAACATTTCAGAAAGAGGGTTATAATAACCTATAGAAGTTTCATAAAGTTACATAGTTAAAAATATTTTAATCATTAAGGTGCCACATAACCTTTAGTTGTTTAAAGAGCAAGAATGTCTTAATTTCAATTAGAAAACAACAGTCTCCTTTTACTCATTACTGTAAGATAGATTTCTCCTTTACTACAATCCAGGGTTACGGTAGTACAAAACAAAAAAGTCAAGCACTGATCTTGAAAAATATATTGATCTATTCTTGAAACTATCTTGGCATTAATAACCTTTTTTCTTTTCTTTTCAGCTCACAAAAATTGACGTCTCCATGCATGATTTACCTTTCAAATGTTGATTTTTTTAAAAAATATGCAAGCACCTTGGATTAGGTGTAAAAGAGGTCAGTTTCATGAAGATAATTCAATAAATATAGAAATGAAAAAAAGAATATAATACTAAATGCAAACCGGTGCAGAAGTCATTACATCTCTGCTTCATCACAGAAGAGAGAAGGGATGTAACCCTTCATTCATTTTCCTTTCCAAGAAAGCCGTTAGTAATTTTAGCAAGATTTTTCTCACAAGAATGATTACAAAAAATGCATGGTTTTCAAATACTATTAGCAGATGGGACTTATTCTGCATCAAAGTTTGCACGTGGTGTGTTCTGTGCAGAAATATCACCGAGAAATACGATTTTCTGCACAGAACAATCTGTTTCTGCGCAACACCATCTCATGCACATTTTGTGCAGAATAAGTTCCCAACTACATTTTCTGTGTAGAAAAGGGTGGTTTCTTATACCGAAAATAAAATGTTCATATTTTTGCACAATATTCTTGTCACTCCAGAATTCTTGTCAGTGTAGGATTATTTCAAAGAGTCATTGTAGCACAGCAGTTCTCATTTGTGCCTGGGGGCCAGGGAACAGCACCGGGAGTTCCATTAGCATTAGGGCCTGTACCAGCAGAGCTAGATTCCGAAGAGGATTTGGAAGGGTTACCTGAAGATGCGTTTCCCTTACTGGGCCCCTTCGCCCACCGAAAGCTTGGCTTGGGATGAAGGTTGGCCTGACCCGTATGAAGACATAGATAACCAGGTGCAAATGGAGTCTAGTGATAGCGGAAGTTATGAACACCCAGGGGGGAGAGGTTCGCAGGAGTTTCTAAGTGAAAACATGGAAGAAAGCGGCTGGGAAGATTCTAGGGAGGACAGCTCTCATGCTGATAGAGGCCCAGCTGCTGAGAGGCAAGGTCGAACCTTTGATAGGAGAAGTAGCATCGAGTCTAGGAGAAGGGGATGGCACCGCAGCCTAGACAGGCCGAGGTCCGTCAGCAAGGACTGGAGAAGACAGGGCCTAGAGTGGCGGGGACCTCGGCCGAAAGATTAAGTATGGCATCCGAGGGAACCAATCCCCAGTGCTTCGGCCACGTCTCTTCTGAGCAGATGTGTTAGCGAAGTGGGTCTACGGAGCTAAGTTGGCTAGTGGCCACCAAGTCTTGCCTTGTTTTGTCTTGCTTTGTTCCTGAATCCGCATTGCTGCGCGGAGCCTTGCTTAAGCCTTTTGGATTATTTTGCCAAGCCGTTTTGGACATTGATTGCTTCAAGCCTTTTGGATTACATTGCTATTCTTATGGACAATATACCTTTTGAACTGTTTTATATTCAATAAAGTAGTTAGCCTTTAGTCCGTCTCTGTGTGTGTGATTAAGGGGCCGGTCAAGTCTGTGCATCGTGACAGTCATAGAGTTAGAATCCAACTTACCATCAGAACTTTTTGACATTCAGGAATTTTTTTGGTCAAATTTCCAAATATTTCGCTTGAAAGCAGCAGGCTGTGAGCCATTACTTTCTTCTAGGACAGGGCTGCCCAGGAAGTCGATCGCGATTGACCAGTCGATCCTGGGACCGAAGGAGGTTGATCCCAGCTGAGCGGGGTGCTTCTCAGAGGGGGCGGAGCCAGGCCGCGCCAAGCCCTGCCCCCTCCCCCAGCTTCGGCACTCCCAGCAGCTTCTTCAGGCTTGAGGATGGCAGTGCCAAACCAGCCTTGTCCTAGCTATGTGACCACTGGCTTGGCATTGCCATCCTCAAGCCTGGAGAAGCTGCTGGGAGCTCCAAAGCCAGTGGGGAGGGGGTGGGGCTTGATGTGGCCTGGCTCCACCCCCCTGGCTTCCGCTCTACTAGCAGCTTCTCCAGGCTTGAGGATGGCAATGCCGAGCCAGTGGTGGCATAGCTAGGACAAGGCTGGCTTGGCACTGCCATCCTCAAGCCTGGAGAAGCTGCTGGTAGAGCAGAAGCCATAGGGGGGCGGAGAAAGGTTACGCCAAGCCCCTCCCCCTCCCCTCTTCAGCCTTGATGAGGTAGGTAGATCTTTCTGACTTGGTTTTATTATAAGTAGCTCGCGTGCTGAAAAAGTGTGGGTACCCCTGTTCTAGGATAATCTGTGACATAAAATGGGCAAGAAAGTCCTAATGAGATTGGGGTGCTAATTAGTGTTATAATATGTGTAGTATTTCAGGAAACGATTGCCTCTGTTCAACTCACTTCTAATGAATTGGAGTTTGTGGATCTATCTTAATTTCACTGTTTGTTTTTCAAGTCTCCCATTGTTTTTCAAGGATTGCTGGTTGCCACTGGTTGCCATTAAATGCAACTCAGTTTTAGGTAACAGATTATTGATATCTAGTCGAAAAATGTATGTATGTATGTATGTATGTATGTATGTATGTATTTATTATTTCGATTTGTATACCGTCCTTTCCAGTTGGCTCAGAACAGTTTACAACATATCGAACTACAAACAAGAAGACATAAAACCAGTAAAATATGAAACAATTTAAACAATATTCCGCTATAGCCAAGAGGCTAAGGATTGAACGCCTGCTGGAACAATACTGTCTTACAAGATTTCTGGAAAGCAGGCAGCTCGTTAATTGCTCACACCTCCAATGGTAGATTATTCCACAGACATGGCGCTGCCACAGAGAAAGCTCTCTGTCTGGTTGTCGATAGGTGGATAGTTCGCAGAGAGGGAATCTGCAACAGATTGAGGTCTTCAGATAGAAGAGATCTCTGGGGAACATATGGGAGTAGACGGTCCTTCAAGTACACTGGCCCCAGACCATGCATGGCCTTAAAGGTCAGAACCAACACTTTGAAGATGATCCGGTGCTCAATTGGCAACCAGTGCAGGTGCTGCAGTGTTGGAGTAATATGAGCCCTGGCTGGCACTCCAGCCAGGAGTCTCGCTGCAGCATTTTACACCAGTTTGAGCTTCCGGATGACCGACAAAGGAAGACCAATGTAAAGGGCGTTACAGTAGTCTAACCTCGAGATGACAATCATCTGGATTACCGTGGCTAGGTCGTTTCCGGAGAGATAGGGTGCCAACTGCCTAGCCTGCCGCAAATGGTAGAAGGCGGACCTGTGACAGTGGAGACCTGGGCCTCCATCGTCAGCAGTGGGTCCAACTGGACTCTCAGACTCTTTACTAAAGACGATGGACGTAATGCCTCGCTGTCCAGGGTAGGCAGTCAGAGCTCACATCCCCCTGGATGACCCAGCCAAAGGATCTCTGTCTTCAATGGGTTCACTCTCAACCGGCTGGCTCGTAACCCACCAGTCACAGCTTCGAGGCATTGTTGGAAACAATCGGATACAGAGTCTTTAACAGCAGAATAGGAATAATTGTCCATTTCTGTTCATGTGCAGCATTCTTCTGAAAATTTGAGCTGGTTAATAAAATCTGTGCTATCAGGCTTCTTTTTTGCGTTATTCAAAAAATGATCGAATTTATCAACTTGCATCCATTTCATAAAAGGAAAGTGCAATTTAAAACAGTTTGGATGCAGCTCAGTAGCTCCCAAGACCTGCCGCTGGTTTGACAAATTATCTATAGCTTTCAAGAAATTCACTTCACCTATAGCCCTGTGGATTTTTTTTATTTTTTGTTTTACTTTTAATACTGTAATAAAAAAAAGCAACTCATCCCTGCAGTGCTGTCATTTTCTGTATATATCTTTGTTAACAGAAGCAGAATATTAAAACCTTTTCACCTAACAGTAACTTCTGAAGTCAAAAATGTAGATATGGAATGTATGGAAGCAGAAGTTTTAACACTTTTTAAATATGTGTGCCTGCGGCCTGCCCTGTCTTTGTGATTTTAGATATGTAGTTGTATATTGGGTTTTTTTTAATGTATATGTATGTATTTTTATTGGGTTTATTGCTGATGTTTTGATTTTATTTTATTGTAATTTGCTGTTTGGGCTTGGTGTCATGTGAGCCGCCCCGAGTCCCCATTGGGGAGATGGGGGCAGGGTACAAATAAAGATTATTATTATTAATGTTTATATGAATAGTATTTTAAACTGCATACTGACTGATTTGTGAGCAAGGTGATAAATCCTCAAGGATTCTGCTCATTCACTAGAAGGCTCAAGAGCTGCTTTACAATGACTCAGATACTTAGTAGTGCAGCCAAACCACAGCTGTTAACTCTCAAGTGGCCATTTCCTAAAGTCTACTACTGTTCCGTTTGAGGATATATACCTTCTCTCATTTCATCCCCCACAAGGATTTGAGCTTGTGCAAGTGTTTAAAGTAGATGCTAGAAAAAGGCTGCAAAACTTGGAAATGATTGCCCCCAAACACAATAACTGATTTTCGGTACCCTTATAGCTACAGAATTTTTTTTCCTGACCTTATCAGCTTTAGAATTCCCAATAGCAAAATGAGAATGGCCCTGTTTTGCTGTTTCAAATGCAATCTGGCTGCTATTTATTATCGCTCTTCTCAAGGGTACAATGATAATCTGAACAGTTTCTGTTACATATAGAGACTAACCTCACAATACTGTATGCTGAAAAAGCATTTTTTCTGTAGTCTGTGGAGACCTGTACATTCATATAAACAGGTTGAATTAATGTTTTAAGAGGAGAATACATGAAATCTTCTCTCATCAACTAACTTGTCCCCAGGGGCGGCCCGACCTAATTTGGGGGGGTACGCGAAGAAATTTTGTCGCCCCCCCGCCGCCGCATCACTCACCGTCGCCGCCACGCCCACACCGCCGCCACGCCGCCGCCGGCCCCATCGGCCGCGGCACACCTCCGCGGCACACCTTTCTGCCGGCCGCGCAAATGTACAAGGACGCGCGAATGTACGAGGACGCGCACTCGCTCCCAAGCGCGCCTGCCGCTTTGGAGCCAGCGCGCGCATGCGTGCAGTGCAGGTTTTGCGCATGTGGCGCTGGCTCCAAAGCGGCAGGCGCGCTTGGGAGCGAGTGCGCATGCTCGTACATTCGCGCGTGCGCAGAAACGTCTACAGGCGCTATAGCGCCTATAGGTGCTTCTGCGCATGCGCGAATGTACGAGGACGCGCACTCGCTCCCAAGCGCGCCTGCCGCTTTGGAGCCAGCGCGCATGCGTGCAGTGCAGGTTTTGCGCATGCGCGCTGGCTCCAAAGCAGCAGGCGCGCTTGGGAGCGAGTGCGCATGCTCGTACATTCGCGCGTGCGCAGAAACGTCTACAGGCGCTATAGCGCCTGTAGGTGCTTCTGCGCACGCACAGACGGCGGCGCAGGGCAGTGCTGCGGTGGTGGGGGCGCGGAGTCGGCGCGGCAGCGCCCCTCCCAGCCGGTGGTGCCCCTCCCAGCCGATGGCGCTCTACGCGACCGCGTAGGTCGCAGAATCGCTGGGGCCGTCCCTGCTTGTCCCATCAGTCTCTCCATGTGGAGAGCAAAGGTCTGGACCTGAGAGCTTCCCCTATGCGTATCACCATCCACATTTTATTTAGTTGCCATGCTTCTATACCGCCTCTCTCAGCCCGAAGGCGACTCGAGGCAGTGAACAAGTGGCAACAAGTACCCATATACATCACAAGATAAAAACAGTCATATAAAAACATATAAAATTAACAGTTAAAAACTACAAAATACAAATCTCAGCTCCACAATTAAAATCGGTTTCCTTTTCGTCGTCATAGCAATCTTGATCTCAATTAAAGTTTGTCTGCGAATGCTTGCTCGAACAGCCAAGTCTTGACTTTCTTACGAAATGTCAGGAGGGAGGGGGCCAATCTGATGTCACTAGGAAGGGAGTTCCAAAGCTGAGGAACCACCACTGAGAAGCCCCTGTCTCTCGTCCCTGCCAGGCGCACCTGCGAAGCAGGCGGAACCGAGAGCAGGGCTTCTCCGGATGATCTTAAGCATCTTGATGGTTTATTGGGAGAGATGCGTTCGGACAGGTAAGTTGGACAAGAACCATTTAGAGCTTTAAAGGCCAAAACCAGAACTTTGAATTGTGCCCAGTAGCAAACTGGTAGCCAGTGGAGCTGGCACAACAGGGGAGTTGTACGCTCCCTGAGTGCCCCTCCTGTTATCAATCTGGCTGCTGTCTGTTGGACCAATTAAAGCTTCCGAGCAGTCTTCAAAGGCAGCCCCACGTAGAGAGCGTTGCAGTAATCTATACGGGATGTAACCAGAGCATGGACTACCGTGGCCAAGTCAGACTTCCTAAGGTACGGGCACAGCTGGCACACAAGTTTTAACTGTGCGAATGCTCCCCTGGTCACCGCCGAAACCTGGGGTTCCAGGCTCAGCGATGAGTCCAGGATCACACCCAGACTGCGAACCTGCATCTAAATTACTAGATATACTTGTGTAAACATCTAGACTTTTTGTCTAAAAATATCAATCTGAAAAAAGGTTAAATAACAATAAGAAGTTTTATTTATATCCTGTCCCTCTCCTGGAAGGGACTCAGGGCGGCTTATAGCAAGTAACAGTTAAAACAATAGCACATAGGTCAAATTTACATAACTTAAAATAGAACCATTGCAATTACTGAAAACATATAAGAACATAACATAATATCAACAACAAAAATAACAGTTCTTGATGGAATAAAAACATTACAAATGTTAAAACCATTGATCTTATTAAAAATTTACATTTAAGACTGATTGTCTCCAAAAGCCTGCTTCCAGAGCCAAGTTTTAAGTTGCTTTCTAAAAATCAACAAGGAGGGAACCAATCGAATTTCCTTGGGAAGGTTATTCCAGAGCCAGGGATCTACCCTGAGAAAGCTTCTTCTCTTGCTCCCTCCAGCCGTGCTTGTGACGGTGGTGAGATTGAGAGGAGGGCCTCCCCTGTGGACATCAGAAATTGAGCTGGTTCATAAGGGGTATGCAGTCGAGCAAATAAGCTGGACCCAAACCATGTAGGTCTTTATAGGTTACTAGCTGTACCCGGCACGCGTTGCTGTGCCCTATTTAAGAGATGCAAGAAAGTCTGAGTATGTAAGGGTTGGAATTGATGTTACTTATGGTCTTGGTGGGGTCATGGCTGTGTCGTTGTGGGTTGTTCTGGTGGGCGGGATGTTGAAGTCCTGTGGAATTGTCGGTGTGTGGTGTTCCTGGTGTTCTGCAGAGCTTGTGGATATACAATGTTTTTTGTCTTTCCGTCTGCTGTGTTGATGTAGAGGTTCTGTGGTTTCCCAACTCTGGAGCACGCTACGTAGAGTTGTCCGTGGGAGAAGCATTCTGTGTCAAGGTCTATGCCACAGATTTGTAGTGTTTGTCCTTGAGCCTTGTTTATGGTGATGGCAAAAGCTAGTGTAGTGCAGTGTCTTTCTGTTTTTTGAGTGATGTATGTAGCGTTGCGAGTGTGTTGTCTGATGCTGTTCTTTTTAGGAGGCATGGCTTGTCTTTTGGGTCAGCTTATGCCTGTGTGGAAGGAAGGAATGGCATACAAATGGGTTGAGCAGTAGACGCAAGGTTGTGTTATGTGCGTATTGTGTTGTGTGTAGGTATTACTTTTGTGTTATTCTGGGGGTATGTGTTTATCAGTGGTGCCTGTGTCCCTGGTGCCCTATTTGTCTCCCTCCTAGATCTTGACCGTGGCAGTTTAACCCTCAACTGAACTCACTCAGCATTCTAAGTGGCTTTGCCCACCGTTACTATGGTAACTGATGTTGGCCAATGGGTTTCGCTGGCTGCCACAGAGGATGCTGGGAAATGTAGTTTTTTTGTATCGTTGTTTTGGGGGCCTTCTAGGTTTTGGGGGGGAAGTTTCTTTGCTAAAAACCTTCCTTGCCTGAGGCCTATTTGTGTTGGCAAGTTTGGTGTCTCTGCCTTGGAAGGTTTCTCTGTCTCTGTCAGTCGTTCGACAACGGGACCTCCTTTATATAATAAGATGACCTGCACTTTGAATTGGTCCCAGAAACAAATAGACAGCCAGTGAAACTGTTTTTGCAGTAGAGTGGTGTGCTCCCTGTAATCAGCTCCTGTAAGTATCTTGGCTGCAGATCGTTACACAAATTGTAGTTTTTTAGCCAGCCTCAAAGGCAACCCCATGCAGAGTACATTGAAGTAATCTATCTGGAATGTAAACTGACATATTAATGGGTCAATGCACGTATTGTATTGAAATTCTTATTTTAAAAAGAACCATTCCCTTCTCTGAGGCAAACTACATTTCACTTTAGCCATGTATAAATATGTGAGATGAAATCATATATATGTTGTGTTCATTGAAACAGGCCAAGGTTTCACACTGAGTGTATAAATACATTTAAAAACACATTAACTATATGTATTACTGTGTTAGAGTGTAATTTTGTGTCATTTTGGTTGGTGGTGTGCCCCAGGATTTTGTGAATGTAAAAAGTGTGCCGCGGCTCAAGAAAGGTTGAAAAACACTGATCTAGGGGAAAGGGATGGAATGAGGGAAACATCCAATGGGAGTGCAGGTTGGTGATAAGATTGACAGAAAAAAGACATTGACATTCTAGGTTTTATCCTGTCCAAGTTTCTTGAACTGCTGGCTTAGTCTCATATGCTAAATACTTAATTCTAAGCTCTTGTTTTAAATGCAGCCTGACTTAGTTGAAAACCCCAGCTTTGAGGCATCTCTTTCTTTAGGGATACTTCTGGTAGACTCTAACCAGCAAAGCCTCGCTTCAGCTGAGGAAATCCTCTTTTTACCTTTTCTTCAGATTTACCCTGATGCTATGAATCCTCATTCCTATCGGAAGCTTTTAAATTCCCATGACAATTCTCCCAGAAGCCAAAGCAATCCGCTGTACAGCCTTCATGCCTGGTAGCTGTCTGGCTTCTCATTTCTCTTTCTCTCTCATCTCTGAGACCTCTTTTCCAGTTAACCACTGAATTGCCATTTAGTTTTTCTTTCCTAATAAAACTCACTTGCGAGAAGGGTTCTGATCTTGTCTCTGCTGCTCCCCTGGGATCTTGTGCATCTCTCAACCCAGCAGTGCAGATACTCACACTGTGATTCTTTGTCTTTAGATTGGGGTGAGTTCTACAGGACAGATAACTAGCCTGTCATCTATCAGAATAAAGCTAGGGCCAAAAGAAAACATTCCCAGTATTTCTGAGTAATCCTCCGGTGCAAAACATAAACTATGTTGGATATGATTTGAATCTCACTTATGAATTCAAATGTGCAGAGTCCTATCATAATCATGACTAGCTGCTTCTGCTGTAATGTTCAATCTCACTTATATATGTAGTAAGATATAAATAGTTGATGAACGTAACAATAAATCTATGCTTCTTAGCTTTGAGTAGTGATCATAAAGACGACGAGGATGACAATTATGATGATGTCGATGATAATAATAATAATAATAAACCTTTATTTATATCCTGCTCTATCTCCCCAAGGCAGGGGTGGGCAATTATTTTTTCCAAGGGGCCACACGAGAACCAAAAAATATTATGGAGGGTGTCACGATGCACAGACTTGACCGGCCCCTTAATCATACACACAGAGACGGACTGAAGGCTAACTACTTTATTGAATATAAAAACAGTTCAAAAGGTATAATGTCCATAAGAATAGCAAAGTAATCCAAAAGGCTTGAAGCAATCACTGTCCAAAACAGCTTGGCAAGGCAATCCAAAGGCTTTAAGCAGGGCTCCGCGCAGCAATGCGGATTCAGAAACAAGGCAAGGTAAATGCAAGGCAAGACTTGGTGGCCACTAGCCAACTTAGCTCCGTAGACCCACTTCGCTAGACGTCTGCTCAGAAGAGACGTGGCCGAAGCACTGGGGATTGGTTCCCACGAATGCTATACTTAATCTTTCGGCCGAGGTCCCCGACGCTCTAGGCCTTGTCGTCTCCAATCTTTGCTGACGGACCTCGGCCTGTTTAGGCTGCGGTGGCATCCCCTTCTCCTGGACTCAATGCTACTTCTCCTATCAAAGGTTCGGCCTTGTCTCTCAGCAGCTGGGTCCCTATCTGCATGAGAGCTCTCCTCCCTAGAATCTTCCCAGCCGCCTTCTTCCATGTTTTCACTTAGAAGCTCCTGTGACCCTCTCCCCCCCGGATGCTCATAACTTCCACTATCACTGCTTTCAGTTTGCACCTGGCTTTCATCTATGTCTGCATAGGGGTCAAGCCAACTTTCATCCCAAGCCAAGCTTTCAGCGGGAGAGAGAGGCCCAGTGATGGGAAACGCTCCTTCAGGCAACCCTTCCAAATCCTCTTCAGAATCTATCTCTGCTGGTGCAGGCCCTAATGCTAATGGCACCCCCGGTGCTGTTCCCTGGTCCCCAGGCACAAACGAGAACTGCTGTGCTACAGAGGGCCACACCTGAAGGCTGAACTACACTCTACATAATATCAATTGAATTTCTTTAATAATAATTAAAAAGGCACTACATTGCGTTTTTGATATATTAATAAGACTGATAAGAGTATGTGTTATGAGCAATGAAAAAGAGAGGTTGTCATAGGAAAAATGACATGTATTCACTAAAATTTTACAAAACAATAGTTAACAAAATGTGAACATTTGTATCATGTGTGACTCATTATAACAGGGGTCGGGAACCTTTTTGACTCAGAGAGCCATAAAAGCAAAATATTTGGAAATTTATTTCAGTGAGAGCATTATAATAATGATGATGATAATATTCATTCAGCCTCTGCTAATAACAACAACAACAACAGGTTCCTAGAGTAGGAGGAGACCTCCAAGGGCCATCCAGTCCAACCTCCTTCTGCCATAAGGGAAAAACACAATCAAGGCACTCCTCACAGATGGCCATTTAGCCAATAATAATAACAACAACAGGTTCCTGGAGTAGGAGGAGACCTCCAAGGGCCGTCCAGTTCAATCTCTGCCAAAAGGGAAAAACACAAAGCATTCCTCACAGATGGCCATTCAGCCATCTTGAACCAAACTTGGCACACCAAACTCTCATGAGACCAACAGAAAGTTTGCTGGGCATTTACCTTGAGTTTGGGAGTTGTAGTTCTCCTACATCCAGAGAGCACTGTGGATTCCAAAAATGATTGATCAGGACCAAATTTGGCACGAATCCTCAATTTGCCCAGAGGCAGAAGAGAAGAGAAGAAGAGGAAGACGAGGATGGAATGGAAGTGCCCCCCCCGCACGCTCCGGCCTCAGCCCCGCCCTTTTCCTGCTCTGGCCCTGCCCCCTCTCCCACTCTGGCCCCGCCCCCTCTCCCTCGCTGCGTTCATGTGGTGGAAGGGGGAAGGAATGAAAGGGGGAAAGAGGGAGGGAGGGAAGGAAACAGGAAGACAGGAAACAGAAGAAGGGAAAGAGCACCGAGGCAAGAGGGAGGGGGAGTGCGCGAGGAGGAAGTGAAGGGAGGAGGAGGAGGGCGAAGGCATGCTCTTGCTCCTGGCCGCCTCCCCTTCTTCCCCCTTCCTTCCCTTCCCCTCCGCTTGCCTGCCTGCTTGCTTCTTCACGTTTGTAGCCACCCAAATGGGAGTTTGCCTCCCTCTTTTCAGGACAAAGCCTTGAGGGAACCAAGGGCTGGACAGCATTGGCTGCCGGCCCAAATCTGGCCCGCGGGCCGTAGGTTGCCCAACCCTGCCCCAAGGGGACTCAGGGTGGTTTCCAGCATGGTAAGCATTGCACTTACCGAAATAAAAAAAATGCAAAAACATTATAACCATATAAACATAATACCATATGACAATTACACATATTTAAATTAAAGCCAATCGGATACTAATTCCATTCAGCAGCTCAGTTTCCAATGGCTAAGATTCCAAAGTTGGCCTCGATAACTAAGAGAGGGCTGGGTTAGTACGATGGAGTAGACTAGGGCCAGGGAGTGGGTAAAATGCAAACATGGCCTACCTGATGATCAGGGTGGGGCCTGGAGCTATTATTTTCAAGATGATAGCTGGGGTTATATCCTGGGGTTAATCTAATTTCCAAAAGCCTGTTGGAACCACCAGGTTTTCAGGTTCTTGTTTAAGGCCTGTTTTTACAACTCCATTTTTTATTAGCTTCTCCCTCACAAATAATCCGCTCCACTCCTATCTCACGCTGAGTTTTTTGCATTTTATCTTATACGTGTGGCCCGCTCATTGTTACTGTGGTTGTGAATGATTTTTCATTTTTCATTGTATTTTTTATATTGTTTATTGTATTCTTATGTTTTATTTATCTCATTGTGTTGTTTGTTTTGTGCTTTCGTTTCCATTTTATTGTAATGCACTGTTGGACTTGGCCTCGTGTACGCCGTCCCGAGTCCCCGTTGGGGAGATGGTGGCAGGGTATAAATAATGATGATTATGGAAGGAGGCAAGTGATGGGGCTTGTCTTATCTCTCTAGGTAGGCCCTTCCAGAGGTGGGGGCCATCACTGAGAAGGCCCTCTCCCTCATCCCCATCAACCTCACTTGGAACGATAGTGGAAGTGAGAAAAGGGCCTCCCCAGAAGATCTTAGATCAGGGTGGGAAACCTACGGCCCACGGGCTGTATCCGGCCCGGCAGCCGGGAGAAGGGCATCAGGGGCGGGGCCAAGAGGAAGGGGTGTCACTGCCGCCATCCAATTGTGGGCTCTGTGGGGCCTGTGTTGGCAGACAGGCAGAGGAGCGGTGGCTTTGGAGTGCTCGCCATCCCATGTCACTCACAGGACACACATACCACGCGCCCTCTCCCCTCGCCCTCTCCCCTCGCCTACTTGCCCGCTTGCCTCACCTGCGCGCCTGTGTACCCGCTTGTGCGCCTGCCCTCTTACCCACTCTGGCTCTCCCAGCAACAGCAAGGCCAGGCAGGGGAGCTTGCCTCCCCTGCCTGGCCTTGCTGTCATCGGCGCTGGGAGAGCCAGGGAGTGTGAGAGGGCATGCGGGTGGGCGGGGCGGGGCAAGCGGGTGGGGCAAGCAGAGCAACTGACGGAGAGGGAGGGAGGGGGGAGAAGAGGAGGAGGAGGCCAGGGAGGGAGGGAGGGAGCATGCGCCGCTGCCGCCGCCGAGCATCCTTAATAAGTGAACTATACATCCCAGGAACTCCAACTCCCAAATGTCTATTTTCCCCAAATTTCCCCAGTGTTCACATTTGGGCATATTGAGGATTCGTGCCAAGTTTGGTCCTGAGTTTCCCATCCTTTCAATGGGGTTTGATGGCTTCCTTTTCTGTCACGAATCTCAAAGGCTCACTGTCAGAAGGTTTTTAGAAAGGTGGGAACTGGAAGTCATCGAGAGGGAAGGGACCCCAGGGCCATCCAGCCCAACCCCCAGGGATACACAATCAAAGCACCCCCGACTGATGGCCATCAAGCCTCTGCATAAAACTCTCCAGAGAAGGGGACTACAAGGAAGCATGATTTTATTTTAGTGGTTTTTATTATTATTGTATAATAATTTTATTATAATAATATAATAAATAATATAATATGATGTTATATTATATTATAATTTCAATATATTATAATGTCTATATATACATATACTATAATATAATTATGATATTAATACTAATAATATATGAATATTTCTTGATATATTAATATGTTAATATTAATGATGTGTAATATATAGTAAAAATAGTAAGTGAATAAATAAATAAATAATGTAGATTAGAATGTAGTTCCGCCTTTAGGTGCGGCCCTCCATAATATTTTTTGGCTCTCGTGTGGCCCCTTGGAAAAAATAATTGCCCACCGCTTTCTTAGATGGTACAAAGCAGCTAAAGATACAGAAACCTAAAATACTTAATCATGTCAGTGATGAACAAATGACCAGATATCTCTTTCTTTCTCAAACACACCCATGCACACACAGAGCAATGTTTTTCAATTATTCTCATCTATTGCACTTGTTTTCATCCATTAGTGAAGCCAGTGCCTTATTTCGATCATCCACTCAACATTTCAATTACATGAAAAAATAAATAGTTTGGTGTTATCAGCATATAAGTGACATTTCATTCAATTTCCTTCCACATCTCTGCTAACAGTTCCAAACTGATGTTAAATAGTATAAGAATCTAAGAGAACAAGGCTGCACAACATGAGTGTTGCTGTGCAGAGCAAACCGGTCTCAGCACCACCCTCGAAAGTCAACCTAACAAGATTAGAACCACGAACATGCTTTCACATAGATCAATCCAATATTATTAATCCAGTACATAAGAACATAAGAAGAGCCATGCTGAATCGGACCTCAGCCCATCTAGTCCAGCATTCTGTATCACACAGTGGCCCACCAGTTGTACACGGGGATCTCGAGCAGAAGGGAGGGCAAAACCCTGACCTGCTCCCGACCCCCCACAACCAGTACCCAGGGAAATCCTGCCTACCTCAACCAACTCCGAGGTGCCACTTGAATGTCCTTTTCAGTAACTACCGATACACTTGGTATCCATGAATCTGTCTAATCCTGCCTTGAAGTTGTCCAGGCTGACAGCTGTCACAACCTCTTCTGGAAGTGAGTTCCATAACCCAATGACCCTCTGGGTGAAGAAATATTTCCCTTTATTAGTCCTAATTTTCCTACCTTGGAGCTTCAGGGAGTGCCCTCTAGTCCTAGTGTTTTGTGACAAAGAAAATAATTTTTCTTTATTCACCTTTTCTATCCCATGCATGATTTTATACACTTCGATCAAGTCACCTCTTAAACGCCGTCTTTCAAGGCTGAAAAGACCAAGGCGTTGCAACCTGGTTTCATAAGGGAGCCGCTCCATCCCTTGGATCATTCTTGTTGCCCTTTTCTGTACCTTTTCCAGTTCCGTTATATTTTTCTTAAGGTGTGGAGACCAGAATTGTACACAGTACTCCAAATGTGGCCTTACCATCGATTTGTAGAGAGGTAATACAACATTTGCTGACCTATTTTCGATTCCCTTTCTGATCATGCCTAGCATAGAATTTGCTTTTTTCACTGCTGCTGGGCACTGGGTTGACATCTTCATTGAGCTGTCCACCAAGACCCCAAGATCCCTTTCCTGGTTTGTCTCGGAAAGCTTTGACCCCATCAATTTGTAGGTGTAGTTGGGGTTCTTTGCCCCGATGTGCTTTACACTTGTTTAGGTTAAAATGCATTTGCCACTTTGTTGCCCATTCACTCAATTTCGAGAGATCTTTCTGGAGCTCTTTACAATCAGTTTCATTTTTAACTACCCTGAACAATTTAGTGTCGTCTGCAAACTTTGCTACCTCAGAATTCACTCCTACGTCCAGATCATTAATGAATAAATTAAAAAGTAACGGACCCAAAACTGAACCTTGGGGTACGCCACTTCTCACCTCTTTCCACCCAGAGAAATGTCCGTTTATTACCACCCTTTGTTTCCTACAGTTTAGCCAGGTTCCAATCCAGGACAAGACCTGTCCCCTGATTCCATGGCTGAAGAGCTCATTTAGGAGCCTTTGGTGAGGGACTTTGTCAAAAGCCTTTTGAAAGTCAAGGTAAACAATATCGACTGGGTCCCCTTTATCTATGTGTTTATTTACACCCTCAAAGAATTCTATCAAGTTAGTAAGACATGATTTGCCTTTGCAGTAGGATGCTATCAGAAACTAATAAGAAGTATATCTCTTTAGCTGCGCCTTGGCAAAGGTCATAGATTGAGATGAACTATTTTGGTTTAACAGTGTGCTAGAAACCAGACTGAAATGGATTCAAATAAGCTTTATTGCCCAGGGATGTCTCTTGGCAACTGCTTATAAATGTGGAAGTTTCATCAGGTTGTCATAATTAAGAGCCACTGATATATGTATTAATATTTCTACCTTTTTCGTAAAATATAATGAAGAAAGTTGTAAATTAGAAACATTGAAATTTGAAATTATAAAACTATTTATTGAACTTACAATAGAAAGGTAATACAAAAAAGTTAAAACATTCGAAATCATCTTAATGAGAAGGGTGAACCTGGCATGCTGCTACCAATCTAGTAATCCTCGGCTCTATTTTCGTCAGCAGTAATCTCAAATTACCGCGATTGACTATTTTGCAATCAGTTAATAAATTGGTTACCGCACTGAATCCATGTTCCACTAAATATGTTGAAGGACATTATTATTATTGTTATAACACTCAAACAGTTGGAAGGGAACCCCAAAGGTATTATTATTATTATTATTATTATTATCCCTTGCTTGGCGAGAGGAGGAGGAGGGAGCAGGAAGAGGGAAGGAGAGAGAGACACACACCGAGAGATGGATGGTAGCCTGTCACCTGGCTCACACCACCGCCCCCTTACAGGGGTTCAGCGCCCCTCAAATTCTCCTGGGCCTTCCAGCGCCCCCTTAGATTGCCCCACCGGCGCCGCCCACCAGGGGTGGTACCGTCCACTTTGGGAACCACTGGTTTAGAAACAACATGGTTTTACCTATTTGCTTTGAAGATCATTGTACCATTAATCTCTAGTTTCCACTTTGGGAACCACTGATCTACACTGTAGAATTAAAGCAATTCGACACCATTTTAACTGCCATAGCTCTCTGCTGTGGAATCATGAAAGTTATCGTTTGATGAGACACCAGATCTTTTAGAACAACAACTACCATGATTCTGTAGCATTAAGCAGTAGCAATTAAGGTAAAACTGCATTAATTCTACAATGTAGATGCACCTTTGGTCTGTTTTATAAGATGCCTTGGGCCTTCAAAAAGATTTGATGACAAATGGATGCAAATAAAATAAGATTGAGACTTAGGGCATATTGCTTTGTTGTAGGTTTTTTCAGACTATATGGCCATGTTCTAGAGGCATTCTCTCCTGATGTTTTGCCTACATCTATGGCAAACATATTGCCATAGATGTAGGCGTCTATGCATCTATGGCAAGCAAGCATACTATTTATTTATTTATTTATTTACTTCATTTCTATTCCGCCCTTCTCACCCCGCAGAGGACTCAGGGCGGATTACAATGTACACATTACATTAAGACACACAAACACACAAGACAGACAGAGGCAATTTAACATCTGGCCACCAGGGGGAGCTGTCGCACTCCTTCATTCCTCAGAGTGTTTCCTGGAGATCTTTTTATGGCCTCGTAAATCAGTTAAATTAAGCCTCCCCACTAAGTAGTACCTTAATTTCCTACTTGACAGATGCAACTGTCTTTCAGGTTGCAAAGGTCGACAACAGGCTACACAATAGGCCGAGAGCCCACTTCAACCTGGGCAGGCTTCGAACTCATGACCTTCAGGTCAGTAGAGATCTTATGCAGCTGACACCCAGCCAGCTGCGCCACATTCCCAGTATTAGGGCATATTGTAGGTCATTTGTCCATCTGAAAATAGTTTTGATGTCATACTATGTAAAACCATAAACTGTGTGTGCGTGTGTGTATTGCAAGACTTGGCTATTTTGGCAAGCATTTGGCGACTGACTAGCACCTGAACATCAAATCTCGCCACCGGACCATGCCGCCTCTATCTGTAGATCGGTCGTATTCCGATCTATGTGATGTTTTATGACATATGTGATTGTTTTTAGGAATGTTTTTATGATGTTTTTAGGCTGTTTGTGTAATTTTATTGTGATGGAAACCGCCCCGAGCCTTGGGGAGGGGCGGTCTAGTAAATCTGAATAATAATTTTATATATACTCTGTGTGCGTGCGTGTGCGTGCGTGCGTATATATATATATATATATATATATATATATATATATATGGTTTGATTGAATACCTTGGCTCCATGTCCTTCAGTACGTCACTACATAGAATGAGTGAATATACCAATTATTTACTAATTGTCTGCATTGTTTAAGTATCCTATTTCTGCTTTTTGGCAGGCTGGGGAGGGGAGTTACAAATCTCACTTTTTCCATTTCATTTTCAGATGTAATTACATTTTTAATTACTATTTATTTTTTGTTGCTTACCTCCAAATGCAATTATATTCAGAGTAGTTTTTGTCACCATAGCCATGCTGGAAAAAAGAAAAACATCGAAAGTATACACAAGAATGAACTAATTTTTATTTAGTATCTCTTTAAAAACAATCGCCATGACAGCCTAAATCACGATGTCACCAAGAGGCAGGTTCTCTCTGCAGCGGATAGGAATGCTGCACAATTCCAAGGCAGAGATTTGCCTGGTCTTTTATTCCAGTATTCTTTGGGAGGAGGACATCTTTCCCCTAGCGTCAAGCCTAGTTGAAATCTTGCTTCGAAATGTACCCATTCTTGTCAAAGAAAGCAATTTCCATTTCCTTTTTGATCTTATTCTGCTGGAGGAGCCGTTCCTCTTGGGCAGAGCTGGGCAAAATGCCCACAGCAGTTATCTGCAAAGCCTCTCCCAGGGCACCTTGTAGCTCTTTTAAACATTATTAAAGAACGGCTCTATCAGGAACTCTGTGCTCCGTTATTAATTGAAGTGCCCTGCCTTCTCCCCTGCTGTTATTGTGCCAAACCTCATGTCACACTTTTATTTATTTAGCTCTCCCTGCTCTGTCGTCCTGTGTATTGACATATGCTCAGGGAGAAAAAAGAATGATCCAGTTGGAAATTGGGGGCTGCAATTTTATTTTCTGTTCGTACAGCACAATAATAGGCAATGTCCCCTCTTCCTGTCTCCTCTCTCTCTCTCTCCTTACACTTCAAATGGGATGCTTAGGTCAATTTTATAGGAGGTAGGAATAGCACATATATTGACATAGAATAGCCTCAACTAATGGTGGAGAGAAGAGTGGAAAGATCAGATTTAAAATGCCAAAGTGCAACTCTCGAAGTTGAAACATTCATCCTACAGCAGTGTTTCCCAACCGCTGTGATGTGGCACAGTAGTTTGACGTGGGTGAAACAGACAAAAAAGCACAAGGCTAAATAACAAATATATATATATATATATGTAATTCAAGAATAGTACATACGTGCACCTAGATAGTAGACCAAATAGGGTAGGTAAATCTCGAGTATTCAGGAACAGGGGTATTCCCCAAGGACCAACATCAATACAGGCAATATGCTTCACAATGTGTGAGTCCCAAAGTTCAAAGCCCGTAGGCAATAAAGTTCCTGTGGTGCTGCAAAGTCCGTACTCCTAGGTGGACATCGATTGTAAATCCATAGATGGGAGAGTGGGAAAGATTGTTCAAAGGATCGGGTAGATGGAAGGTATTAGAGGAAAAATTCCAGGACGCGGGAGACTAGACATAGATGTCTCCTGAGTAGAGATCCTGGGATCAAGCTCCCCTCTATTTTGTGTTGTCCATTGACTACATCATGGAGTAGTGGCTGCGTCCACATAGAATGCATATATGAAATAAGAAATTGGTATGTATTGATTTTCAGCATGGTTTGATGGGTTGTCCTTTACTTATGGCGGGCCGTACTGATATTGAATGTATAATGACAAGCCTGTATTTGCATTTCTTATAGATTGTTTTGGACCAGTGGAATTATCATTTTGAAAGTATATAAATATGAGGGGTCCCGATGAAGCTGGGGGCACCTGGCGAAACGGCGAGGCCTTTTGATATTTAGTCCATCGACCTTGAGAACAGTACACTCCGGATTATAATCACTATATTTGGATAGAATATGATTATTGAAATATATTTTTTCCGGAAGTGACTGTTCGAATCATTTTTGAAGTGAGATATTGCATCTGTGAATTCCACACCCCCATTTGGGAAGAATATATATTGAACTCTATAAATAAACATTTTGAAATTTCCATTTACCTCGTTTGAATACTTATACCCCACACCGCTTTTGTTTTCCTTTGGGGTACTACTAGGACACCCTCCTTGACTTCTAAATAACTCCAACAAGCCATTCGAGGAAACATGGATGCCTTTTGTTAACTTCATCAAAGAGAAAGACAATATAAATTTGAAAGGTTTTAAGACTCTAAATTGTGTTTATCTACCAAGGAAATTTAAACTAAAGTAGCGAATATAAACCAGGAGATGTGAAGTCAACATTTCATTCTTATTTTTTTAAAATCTCTTCTTGTACTTTACATTTTTATATATTCTTATCTGGATTTGGGACTACTGCCCCAACCTCTCCTTCTGCCCCCCTAGCATCCCCCACGAACTTTCCCCAAGCCTATCCCCCCTCCTCCTTGCCTCCCCCCCTTCTTTTCTTCCCTCTCCTCCTATTCCTCTCTTCAGTTGATCTTGGTCTATCCGGTCCATGTGCTTAAGGGCCGACGTTCTGATTCTATGTATATCTTGTTTGTACAATGCATGACATTTTTGTTTCATACTTTGTGAACTTTATTGTACTTCTATTTTATACTTAATAAAACTTTATAAAAAAAGAAAAAAAAGCTCTCTGCCCCCCTTCCTTCCCCCCTCCTCCTGCCGAACTCCTGCTGCTTGGGGGAGGAGGAGGAAGGGCCAGGCGGTGGCGAAGAAAAAGAAGAAGGGGCCGGGGCGCCGCCTCCTTCGGCCGTTTCCCCAGCCAACCTCCAATCCGCCATGACTCCTGCCATGACTCTCACCCCTCGCTCGCTGAAGCCACACGGAGGAGGAAGCCGGGGGAGGGGGCGGGGCATGGCACAGCCTGGCTCCTCCCCCTCCCCCGGCTTCCGCTCTCCCACAGCTTCTCCAGCCATGAGGGGGCAATGCCAAGCCAGCATTGTGCTGGCTCTGCCACCGCTGGGGGATGATGGAGCTGGCTCCTCCCCCTTCCCCGGCTTCCACTCTCCCAGCAGGCCACCATCCCCCAGCCGTTCTTTTTTTTTAAATGGTCTTTATTGGATTTTACATACAGGTTAAAAAGAGAAAAAAAGAATAATAATAATAATAATAGAAATAGAACAATAGCTGTTCTTTACTGTGTTAGAGTGTCATTTTGTATCATTTTGGTTGGTGGTGTGCCACCGGATTTTTTTAATGTTAAAAGTGTGCCGCGGCTCAAAAAAGTTTGGAAACACTGTCCTACAGTACTCTGGAAGGCAAAAAACTGGGAATGAAGTAGGGAATGGAGAAGTTAACTCTCAGAAAATCAACAGGACAGGGAAGAAGTGGTGCAAATTTTTCACTTGTGCTCACCCCGCTTTTCCGAAACATGACACACTTCTTATCCTGTCCCATGTTGTTCCTATTTTTATTCTGTATGAGCGATTTGTTGGGCACCCCATTGCTTGTTGCTTATTTGGGTGAATACACAGCTATACATCAACCATGCACAGCCACGTGCAAGTCAACCATCCAACATCTTCACTCAGTGTTAGATAATACACAGCCATGTATGCTGCCTTATAGGGGTGGATATCTCCGGTCGTAATACTTTGATTTCCATTAATTTTTTGTATTTGAAATTATTTTGACCCTATATCGACCCTCCTCGTCCAACCCGGGAGTGACCTTTCTAAATCGAAACCGGGTCAGCCATTTACATAAAGGGCTCGTTATTAGGTCGTTTCCACCTTTTCTTATGTTTAACCCGCCTTTGGTTGTCAGCTGGCGAGAGGGGAGTGGAATAACCAAGCCTGAAGCAGAGTCAAGGAAGTGTTCATCAAGATTTCTTGTATTTCTTTTCAAATGTTCAAAGTTTATCTTTTAAACCATCAATTAGAGCATATGGAATTTGAGATTCCTTTGATTTTTGCATAGACCCATAGGTCCGATGAACGTCTTGAAAGAGGTGGCTGTGTCCACATATTATATACATGATTTATGATACTTGACCGGACCCTATGCAATTGAATGAATTATTACACTAAAGTGTCCGCGGTCCCGATGAAGTTGGATTTATAAGCAAAACAGATAGCGCTTTGATATATTCTTTTGTGTCCGTCGACCGTACCAGAGTCTTAGACACCACCTTATCTTGTGGATTATAAATATTATATGGGGTTTCCCCTACAGAATTACAATTGGATGTCGACTCTTGGACCTTTGGATTTTTGATTTTGGAATTTGAGATTCCTTTGATTTTTCCATAGACCCATATGCGCTAATTGATCGTTTAAAATATAAACTTTGAACATTTGAAAAGAAATACAAGAAATCTTGATAAACACTTCCTTGACTCTGCGTCGTGTTTGGTTATTACTCTTTGGGTGTAGCACACCAGTTCTCGTTTGTGCCTGGGAGGCAGGGGGCAGCACCGGGGGTCCCACTCGCATTGGAGCCAGCTGATTCTGAAGAGGATTTGGAGGGGCTAGAAGAAGGGGATTCTGAGGTAGCTGGGCCTTCTTCCCCCACAGAAAGCCTGGCCTGGGATGATGGCTGGCCTGATCCTTACGAGAGGCAGGAAGGCCAGTCGGAATTCGAAAGCAGTGATAGTGAAGATTATGAACGGCCGGGGGGGCGGCTCGCAAGAAAGAATGTGGGAAACAACTGAGGGAGAGGCCCGGGAAGCAGATGGGGAGTTCGACTCTCACGAAGATAGGGAACCAGGTGCTGGGAGGCAAGGTCGAATGTTTGATAGGAGACGGAGCATTGAGGCTAGCAGGAGGGGTTGGTTCCACAGCCTAGACTGACCGAGGCTCGCAGCACAGATTGGAGGAGGAGAAGCCTAGAGCGTCGGGGGCCTCGCCAAGGGGATTAAGTATAGGATCCGTGGGAACGGATCCTCAGTACTTCGGCCACGTCTATCCTATACAGATGTGTAGCAAAGCCAAGACCACGTAGCTAAGTTTGGGGCTAGTGGCCTGCCAAGAAGAGTTTGTATCTTGTAACCTTGTTTTGTCCTTTGATCCGCTAGTTAAGCGGAGCCTTGCCAAGTCTTTGGATCTTACTGCCAAGTTTGCTTTTGGACTATACCTTTTACCTTTTGGATTACTTTTGATATTTTTATGGACAATTACCCTTTTCAACTGTTTTTATCATTCAATAAAGTAGTTAGCTGATTTTCGTCTCTGTGTGTGTGATTAAGGGGCCGGCCTAGGTCTTGCATCGTGACATTGGGTACCGCCCTTAGTTCATTTCGAGAGGGAAGTGGAAGGCAGCATCTCCTCTTGCCAGATGACACCCAAACACAAGTTAAAGATAAACCCCGTTTGGGTTTCGGCCATCCACTCCTCCGTTCCTCCCCCCGCATGCTCAGAGGCATCCCTGGTTATATTTAACCCAGGATGCCTCTAAGCTTGCGGGGGGGAGGAACGGAGGAGTAGATGGCTACAAGCCATCCACTCCTCCGTTCCTCCCCCCGCAAGCTCAGCGGCATCCCTGGTTATATTTAACCCTGGATGCCTCTAAGCTCAGCCATCCACTCCTCTGTTCCTCCCCCCCGCAAGCTCAGAGGCATCCCGGGTTATATTTAACCCACGATGCTTCTGAGCTGGGGAGGGAGGGAGGGAAGAGTGGCGGGCTTGCCCTCCATGTTTCCCTCCCAGCTGGCATAAGGAATAATAACGAAAGTTTGTTATTAATTACGTTTCAATCACGAAATTTATTTAAAATTTTTCGGATTAATTTCTATAACGACTCAGCAACGGAAATCCCCCCCCCCTCCAAAACGGGTTTAGAATCAATTTTTTCATGGATCAACCAGCCCTAAGTATGCTGCCTCTCATCCCATCTACCAATGCACCATCTTGAAAGATCAAGGGTCAAATTGCTGTTACTGAATACACCTTTAACCAAAACACTTTTAACCAATTATTGTGTGACTGAACATATCAGGGTTAATTGCCCAGTCCTCTCTTGTTTCCCACGTGCCCACTGACATGTGAAAAGACACATCATGTCAATTAGTGTGTGATTATTAGTAATTTCTATTTCTTAATATATTGGTACTTGAATACCAGTAATGTTCCTTTAAAATAATTATTAACTTAACTGAACATCTTCTGCATAGTAATTATGACTGACATTAGGTAATTTGAACTTTACATTTCATAATTATCTATATACTGAGACTACACTGAGTAATTTGTTTCTTCACGAGAGTATAGAGAGAGTCAAGTGACTTCTATGTTTCACAATCCCATAGCTGACTCTGACTGTGTGTTTTAATTACTGGCTAAGCTCTCTGTAACTCAGAGTTGTGAGAACCCCAAGCAGAGGTTAACCAAACATTCTTCCATCTAATAACGGAGAAGATTTCCCACTTCTACTGAAGTGAGAAAGTCCTTTGCGGATGAACCTGTGGGTTGAATAGTCTTGAGCTTCAATTTATATATTAAGAGGATAAAGTTAAAGCGATAACAGGGCTACAAAAAGGAACAAACATTATCAGTGAAAAACATTTTGGCTGGGATGCAAAGAACCATGTAACGATCTCGGCATGCCCAAAGAGGCTTCCGTCTTGTATTTGTCCAGCAACAGCGCTGCATGTATACTACATTTAATGGAGCATGCACAGAAGGAATGCCTTGAATCCTTTCCAATGAGTTCAGTACTATAATCATACACACACGTACCTGAGGGCACATACAAGTGAACTCAATAGGGATTACTACCAAAAATGCCTACTTAGAAGAGTGACACACGGATAGCAGATTCTGAAACACATTAGATCAGTGTTTTTCAACCTTTTTTGAGCTGCGGCACATTTTTTACATTTACAAAATCCTTGGGCACACCACCAACCAAAATGACACTCTAACACAGTAATACGTATAGTTAATACGTTTTTAAATGTATTTATACACTCACTTAGTGTGAAACCTGGGCCTGTTTCGATGAACACAAAATATATAGTTATATAATATATTATTATTATATTATATTACATTACAACATTATCAATATTATATGTATACACAATATACGTATATTACTATAATATCAAATACAACATACTATGCCATTGTCACAGTACAATTACATACCACATTGTATTATAATAATTATATCGCAATATTAGTTGAAGTCCAAAACACCTGGAGGAAGGCCCAAGTTTGACCATATCTAGTCTAAACCTTCTTCCAAGCCCTTAATAAAGATGCTGCTGCCTTAATGTATAGCCAGAGTCTCCATGCCAATTTGTCGGGAGGGCTTGGGTGGTGCCTTCCTGCTTGTCTGAAGGTGGTCAGGCTGGATGGCCTTTGGAGGACCCATATTTCTCCCACTAGTTCCCTTCCCTCCTTTCCCCCGTTAGCTGGCTGACTCCCTGCCTGCCTGTCTGCCTACCTGCCCCTCCGACTGCTTGTCTGCCTGCCTGCCTTCAGCGCTCGGGCTCCGCTGCTCTCTGACTCACACCTTGCACAGCGCCAACAGGGCTGGGCTGGACTTGACCGGAAGTGCTCCCTGCCAGAGCTGAATGGAAGGGAACAGGCCCAACCAGGTCTGCCCTACTGCGCGGCCCTCCTGGAAACAGGGACCCTTGCGCTGAGGTTCCAGAGACAGAGTAGCAAACTTTATACATGACATCAGATAAATAAGAATCTAATTTCCCACGGCACACCTGATGATCTCTTGCAGCACACTAGTGTTCCATGGCATACTGGTTGGGAAACACTGCATTAGATTCCTAGATCTCATTTGCTTCCCTTTCCATATGCAGCCATGGTCTTTACAGTCAACTTTTTTTAAAAAAAAGAAAGAAAAAGAAACTAAAGTTTGACTATTAATATTTATTAACTGTGAGAATGTGTTGGATAATTTTACTTATCCTCACCTAAAAACAAAAAGGTAACATTATTTGAAAACAATTTAAAAACAATGTAAGCTCAGACATCTGCAAAAGAATAGTTTTAAACCAGGGGTGCCCACACTTTTTGAGCATGCGAGCTACTTTTAACCAACCAAGTCGAAAAGATCTACCCACCTTCTGCGCACGCACGCTCCTACGCTCCTGCTCCTTCCACCCGCCTCGCACTCCTTCTGCAGGACATTATATTATATTATAATTCCAATATATTATAATGTCTATATATATATATTATAATAATGATATTAATACTAATAATATATGAATATTTCTTGGTATATTAATATGTTAATATTAATGATGTGTAATATATAGTAAATATAGTAATAAAATAAATAAATAAATAGATTAGAATGCAGTTCAGCCTTTAGGTGTGGCCCTCCATAATATTTTTTGGCTCTCGTGTGGCCCCTTGGAAAAAATAATTGCCCACCCCTGCTTTAAATAGAACAGGGCTGTCCAACCGGCGGCCCGGGGGCCGTATACGGCCACCCAGCCCCTTCCCTGTGGCCCCCTAAGCTTTTTAATAATAATAAAAAATAAAAAATTAAATAATAATATTTTTTAAAAACTTACCCACTTCCGGGTTCCGGAGCAAGTATCGCGAAACTACGGAAGCCTCACGGGATTTCGCTCTCAACGTGAGATCACGCCTGCGTTGAGAGCGAAATCCCGTGTGGCTTCCGTAGTCTCGCGATACTCCTGTTGCCGAAATCTCAGCTACTTAATCCCTGCGGCCCACGCAGACGCGATTTGGACCTTCTCAGCTGCTGCCTTGGTCGGTCGTCGCCTCTGCTCGTGGTCCGGCTACTCCTGGATCCTGCGCGTTTGGGAAGGTAGGCTAACCTTTATGTTATTATTATGTAATTGTATATGGATGCCCCTTATATATTCCCTTCCTGCATTTCCCCTTAGTAAAAGATTATATTTGATTGTATGGATGCCTCTTATGAATTGTAAGTAAATTGGAGGCGGGGGCGGAGCCGGGGTGGGGGGCGGGGCCGGGGCAGACCCTTCGGTCCCCCAGGTCATCAGTGACCGGAATTCAGGCCCCTGGGCCGGTAGAAGTTGGACAGCCCTGAAATAGAACAAAGGAAGAAAGCCACACTAAACAGTCATCTTCACTTCCTTCCTTAGTTAAAATACTCAGTTTGGTACTGGTTGCCTGCAACTATGTACATTTTAATTAGATTCCGAATTACATTTTAATAGTTTGATTTTCTTCCCTGCCTGCAATAATTTGTCAGATGCTTTAAAATACATTTGCCTTTTTCCATTTGGCAAGCTTTTCATTTTCACTGGTGTTTGTTTCTAATGATGATGGGCATTATTATTGCATATTTGTGTGTGCGCACGCACACTCATCTTCTCTTGTTTCAGCACCTGCATGGTTCCCTATGTCAGCACCGCTCTGGAGCTGTGCTTGGTTTGCTAAATAAATTCCCTGTGAAACTGCAGAGGGTATAAAAGACTTTTTGTCCATATTCTGCAAAGGCAGCACCTAAATGTTGTTTTACTTGTATGCAAGAGGGATTATACCATATAAAACCTAATGTAATCCTGTTGAATTAAATTATAGATTGAATTCCTACTATATTCACAAACCTTAAAATTTAAAGTAAGAAACTACAATTCAAGGGGTAGCTTGAAGTGGTGTCAACTCAAATTTGGTGACAAGGCTCAAGGTTAAAACTTGTGCGCCAGCTGCGCCCGTACCTTGAGAAGTCTGACTTGGCCACGGTGGTCCATGCTCTGGTTACATCCCGTATAGATTACTGCAATGCTCTCTACATGGGGTTGCCTTTGAAGACTGTTCGGAAGCTGCAACTAGTCCAACAGACAGCAGCCAGGTTGATAACAGGAGCGCCATTCAGAGAGCGTACAACTCATCTGTTGTGCCAGCTCCACTGGCTGCCAGTTTGCTACCGGGCACAATTCAAAGTGCTGGCTTTAGCCTTTAAAGCCCAAAACGGTTCGGGTCCAACTTACCTGTCCGAATGCATCTCTCCCTATGGACCATCGAGATGTTTAAGATCATCTGGAGAGGCCCTGCTTTCGGTCCCACCTTCTTCGCAGGCGCGACTGGCGGGGACGAGAGACAGGGCCCCCTCCCTCCTGACATTTCGCAAGAAAGTCAAGACCTGGTTATTTGAGCAGGCATTTGTTGATGAAATATAAGGCTTAATTGGATATAAGGAGTGACGACGATGTGATGGAAACTGATTTCAACATGACGCTGAGGCTGCAATTGTATGTTTTTAATTGTTAAATTGTTATTATATGTTTTTTTCTGGGGGGTTGACTTGTTGCTGTGTTGTATTGAGGGCAGAGACTGCCTGTGTAAACCGTCCCGAGTCGCCTTCGGGCTGAGAGGGGCGGTATAGAAACGTGACAAATAAATAAATAAATAAATGACTTGGTCCTTAGAAAACTTTTTCTATTACTTAGTGGCTACACTTGCTTGTAACAACTAACCTTTCCTAGCAAGGTCATAAATAGACTAAAAGCTTCTATTTGTATTTTAGATTAAATTAAGATTACTACTATATCCAAACACTAAACTATGTTTATTCTTAGCTAAATTGAGGGAAACCAAGGGCTTTTATTATTATTATTATTTTTACATTGATTCTCTTAAGTTACATACATACTTCGATACATTCCATACTTTTGTATTTCACACTTAATTCGTTACATCAACTATATATGCATATATATCTTAGTAACTTATCATATTCACCTCTGTGTCCCGTCCCCCCTTCCGAGCCACTTCAATTAGCCTTCTCCTTCCAAAATCTCATTTCGTCTTGTGGAGGTAACTTCCCATCTACTTCTTTTAAACCATTCTCGATAAATTTACCCCAGACTTCATCAAAGTCATTTACCTTCCGTACCCCCTTTCTAACTTTTAACCTACATGTCAATTTATCATTTATTGCTAATTTCCATAGTTCTTTATACCATTCTTCAATTTGTATATTTATCTTGTCTTTCCAGTTCCTTGCTATCAACAACCTTGCTGCAGTTAACATATTATTTATTGCATCCTCATATTGCAATATATATTATATTGCATTACATTACAACATTATCAATATTATATGTATACACAATATATGTATACCATACTATACTATACTATAATATCAAATACAACATACTATGTCTTTGTCACAGTACAACCATTACATACCGCATTGTATTATAACAATTTTATCGCAATATTATTCACAATATTACATGTAACGTAAATATACAATTATAATATCTTACTTTTAAATTGTGGTGCCCAGAACAGGACACAATGTTGGAGTTGGAGTCCAAAACACCTGGAGGAAGGCCCAAGTTTGACCATATCTAGTCTAAACCTTCTTCCAAGCCCTTAATAAAGATGCTGCCTGCCTTAATGTATAGCCAGAGTCTCCATGCCCATCTGTTGGAAGGACTTGGGTGGTGCCTTCCTGCTTGGCTGAAGGGGGTCAGGCTGGATGGCCTTTGGGGGACCCATATTTCTCCCACTAGTTCACTTCCCTCCTTTCCCCCGTTAGCTGGCTGACTCCCTGCCTGCCTGCCTACCTGCCCCTCCGGCTGCTTGCCTGCCTGCCTGCCTGCCTGCCTTCAGTGCTCGGGCTCCGCTGCTCTGACGCACACCTCGCACAGCGCCAACAGGGCTGGGCTGGGCTGGACCAGAAGTGCTCCCACCGGAGTGGAACAGAAGGGAACCGACCCAAACAGGTCCGCCCTACTGCGCGGCCCTTCCAAAAACAGGGACCCGCGTGCTGTGGTTCCAGAGACAGAGTAGTAGAACTCAAGTTGGACTGAAAAGAGCACTGAGAGCATTAACAAATTACTGCCAGGAGGAACAGTTGCACCTCAACTTTCAGAAAACTAAAATTATGGTGTTTGCTAAACGACCCAAGAGGCACAACTGGAGAATAGATGGAAACAAAATAGAGCAGGTCTCAAGCTTTAAATATCTTGGTGTTACCCTCCATAGCAGCAACAGCAGGAAAGCCCATGCAGAGTGTGCAGCAGAGACAGCACAAAAGAGTTCATCCGCTATCTTAAGATATCTCAGGACGGGAGGAGGTCACTTTATACCAGTGGCACTTACACTTTTTGAAGCAAAACCAATCTCACAAATGCTGTATGGAGCCCAGCTTGGACCCTTCTCAAATTATGCCCCACTAGAGCGTGTCCAATCGAAATTCCTAAGAGCGACTCTACAGGCTCCCAGATGTGTCCCTAACGCTACCCTGCGATTGGAGACAGGCTTCATGAAAGTGGAAGCGGGAATATGGACAGCTATTCTCAATTACTGGCTACACCTATGCTTCTCCCCATGTGGTCTTGCCCCCGTAATCATGAGAGACGACTTCCAGTCCACATGGATTAAAACAGTAGCAGCAAAGATCGCAATGCTAGGTTTCTCCCAAAGACAATTGCTAATCATGAGATGGGACCAAGCCAAGGATCTCATTAAGCAACGGATCCTGGACATAGAGCGCCAATCCGACCTAGCCTGTTCCCCAGCCTTCATTGTTAGCGAAGCCACTAGATACCTCACTGTCCCCATGGCATACCTAATGGACCTGGAGGTGCCCAAACACCGAAGGGCTTTTACCCTGGCAAGATGCCATGCCCTCCCATCGGCTGTATTGGAGGGGAGGTATCGGAAGACCCCCTTCAAGCAGAGACTATGCCCCTGTGGGTCTGGTCATGTGGAAACAACTGAGCACGTGCTCCTTCAATGCATGTTCTACAGCAGGGGTGCTCACACTTTTTCAGCATGGGAGCTACTGATTTAAAAACCAAGTCCCAAAGATCACCTACCCGGAAATGTAAAACGCATAACTATTTTCTTATTTATTTATTTATTTATATTTATTATTCATTTTTATGTATCGCTCCTTCCAGCAGGCTCGGGGCAGTTTACATAAAATGAAGTTATAAAACATCAACATTTCAATTTAATAACAACAATATAAAACAGAGCATAAAAAAACATCCAACCACCCCATTTCTCCCACACTGCCATATTACCACACATATTATCAGCCAGAAAGTAAGAAGAGAGGCTTTTGAACTGCAAGGCCATTTAATACTCAGCAAGGTAAACAAAGGGGCATGCAAAAATACATCCAACCACCCCCTTTCTCCCACATTTCCATATTCCCCAACATATATTTCTCAAGGAACAAAGCAAGCAGAGAGGCTTTGGAGCTAAGAGGCCATTTTTAAACATTAAAAATAAACAATTCGCAGAACAATCAAGCACCCACCCCAAAGTAAAAGACCGACCTTTGAGATGCGGTAAGGAAATGACCCCAAAGCGCCCTTTCTTTTTCTCCTCCGTCGTTGTTCTATTTCCACACTGCCAGCATGCGTGCCGCTCCAGCATGCGTGCCGCTCCAAGAGCTCATGAGAAGTCCGAGGGGCACAATGGGCACTTTCTGCGCATGCGCGCGGGCCAGCCATGCATCAAGGTCATCCAGGCCCGCCCCCTTTGGTCTCCTACGACTCTGAGTGGCTGGAGAAGGACAGAGGGAGGAAGAGGAATCCAAAAGAGGGGGCCCATTCTGCCTCTTGGACTCTGCAGCTTTTGGAGGCGGCGCGCGAGCAGGGAGGAGCAACGACGGAGGACTTCTTTGCAGCGTGCAGGGGCGTGTGAAGAGGACAAACTGCAAAAAAACCTGGTCAGGGGCCTGAAGATCACCAGGATAAGGCCCAAAGATCACCCTGGTGATCCCGATCACCATTCTGAGCACCCCTGTTTTACAGAGATCTTAGATCCAATCTCATTGGACCATGGCTTTTAAAGTACCCGGGGCGCAGTGAAAGATGTTATTCCACCCTGCTGCTTTCGGACACTAACACTGCAATGACTTACAGTGTTGCTAAGTTCTGTGCTGCTGCCCTTAAAATCAGACGGGTGATGATTGACATCGTAAGGCAACAATATCCTGTCTTTTAAAATATATTTTTATACTGATTTTGAGTCTGATTTTAAATAACTGTTTACTTGGGAGTTGTCCTTCCTCTTAGGGCGCTTGTGCCCGCTTTGTGCTGGTCTGTGACCGTAATAAAGTTTTGATTGATAGTAAACTTTATACATGACATCAGATAGATTCGAATCTAATTTCCCACAGTACACCTGATGATCGCTTACAGCACACTAGTGTGCCACGGCACACCGGTTGGGAAACACTGGTCTATGTAGTCTACACAGAGACCGCCAAATGCAACAGAACATGGTCATACAACCCAAAAAATTCACAGCAACCCAGAGCTCCAAGATACTTTCACAACCTGTGATTAAAAGTTGTTTTGTTTCCATATTAATAGTTACAGCTAAACCTGGTTAGTTAAGCTATGGATACATAAGAAGCAGATAGTTTAAAATGGAAGCAAAAGGATCCGAAGAGGAAGAGAAGTTGCAACCCTGATACTTGATGTAGTTTCCTTTTCTAATGTGCCATGTGTTTCTTCATTCTTCTTTGTACTAACCTTCCGAAGAATTGCAAATCAGTAAATTAATTTTCTATCAACTTTAAAGGAACAGTTTTGGAAAATTGATATGGAGACACAGATCAAAATCTGATTATGTTAACCTATAGCTATTGTAGTGCCTCTCGATACACATTAACTTCCTTACATTTACCAAAAAAAGTGCTGTCTTTATTCAACACAGCATTTTTGTCAAAAGTAACATCTTGGATTCTTCACAGGGTCAGACACTCAATGTTGTTCCTCTGAGAATAAGACACAATCTCGTATGCTTTATTTATATCTGCCTCACAGTGACAGCGTGTGCATTTTAATGTCATCTTGGTACATCCTATTCACTTTCTGTATCTTCGCAAGTAATACAAATTAAATCTCCAAAGCAAGAAAAACCCTTTTGACATTTACTACTGAAGCAATCCTTCAGTAAGAAAGCTGCCGCACACTACCACTCCTCAGATCACAACGGACTGTTGTGACCTCTTTGCGGAAAAAGCACGAAATTTACTTTCACACTTTTTACTGTATATCAATATCTTAGAGGGCACAACTGCCATACTACATGTTAAGCAGTTCAGTCAACACTCTGCAACTAGTAGACATCAGCAAAATGACACACGCAAGTAGCAAGATAGGGTACCATATGACAATTATATTGATAATTAAGGCATTCTACAACCAGACCTGTTACATAACACACCTACATACTACTACTCTGTTTTACACATGACGACAGAAATGCCAATGGTATTATCTTTGTGAGTGGAACAGATGGCTAGTGTAGAGCACTACAGAAAGCATAATGCATGAAGATCCCTTTCTTGTTACAATGCACACGAGATGGTTTTATGCAATTCGCTGATGCTCCTCGTAACTCATGGGGATATTGTAAAAAGAAAAAGAATCCTCTCAGATTTGCTAATCGAACATACATTGGAGTAATGGTGGATACAGACAAGACAAGAATGTGACACATGTGAAGCAAGTTTGATTCAGTAATGTCTCAAAAGTACCATCTAAGCAATACATGGCAATGCAAAATTCTCCTCATGCCGAACACTGTAATCATGATCGGCATGTATTCACAACTACAGCATTACTCAAACTAGGTTAGTCACTCGACTTTTCCATCCCAAGAGAGTGTCATGCTGAGCATCTTCCAACTCAAATCCTTTGACTCTAAACCCTATCTTTCTTTGAACTTTTAAGTTATGAAAATGCAAATAACTAATCCATGTTAAACATATGCCAGTACAAGCCATCCCATGCATTCCAAGCCAGAAAACAACTGGATCTCGTCTCAATACCTCAGCTTTACTGTTGTTTCAGCATGATGCTCCAAAGGGCTACGGCAAACGTCGAAGAAGAAGATGGCAGATATATACGTTATCGTACTGATGGTAGCTTGTTCAACTTAAGCCGCCTGAGGGCTCGCACTAAGACTCTAAACTATCTAGTCCATGTGCTGCTTTTTGCTGACGATGCTGCCCTTGTCGCCCATTCAGAAGCAGCCCTGCAGCGCCTCACATCCTGCTTTGCAACAGATGCAGACCTGTTTGGGCTGGAAGTCAGCCTGAAGAAAATGGAAGTCCTCTACCAGCCCTCACCGCAGGAAGAACACCATCATCCCCACATCAGAATAGGCAAATCTGTGCTTAAGTCCATTCAGCAGTTCGCCTCCCTGGGAAGCATCATCTCTCCAGACGCCAAGATTGAAAAAGAGATAGATCACAGATTAGCAAAGGCATAGAGTGCATTCGGAAGGCTTCACAAAAGAGTCTGGAGCAACAAGCACCTGAGGCAAAGCACCAATATCAGTGTGTACAGAACTATCGTACTGTCTATTCTCCTATATGGGTCGGAAACATGGGTCACCTATCGCCAACACCTACGACTCCTCGAACGCTTTCATCAGCACTGTCTTCGCAGAATCCTAAATATACACTGGACCGAATATGTGACGAATGTTGCTGTCCTTGAGCAAGCAGGGACCACCAGCATCGAGGCCATGCTATTGAGAACACAGCTGCGCTGGGCAGGGCACGTCTCTAGGATGGAGGACCACCGCCTCCCAAAGATACTAAAATTCCCTGTAGTTACTAGCAAATCAACAGGGAGGTATATAAAAACCTTGCCCTATCACAAGCTACTCGTGGACCTTCCAATAAAGGGAACTCGTATAAGATCTGAAAACTAAGAGAGTTCAGACAGTTGAGAAAGCTAACAATTTCTTCCTCCCACTGTGGGTTTAGAACTCATGAACAAGGAAAGTTGTAGTAACTTCTGACTGCATGTCTCTTGCCGAAAGAGCTATAAGGATGCTGTTCCACATAAAGCAATTGTCCCTCCCCTACAGATCCAGGGCTACATTCTATCTATAGATACATACATACAGTGTTCCTTTTTCCATTATGTGCGTCTGAGCAAGATTGCGTGAGAAAGGCAAGAAATGAACACATCGCTTTTGTAAATCTTGATAACAACGCATTGAAAAAGACTGAACACTGACTCACAAAGAAGACTTTTTGAATGTCACGTCAACAGCCTATGTGTGCTTGGAAGCGCCAGGGACAAAATGCACACACCAATCTTTTTTTTTTTCCCCTGTGAGAAATACTTGTCAGCACAAAGTTAGAGAGAAGAACTGCACAGAAAACCCAATGAGGCATTACGTGACACTGACGTTATGTTTCCAAAAGACAACGCTCTCACACCAAGGGGTATTTTATAAGATGGAGGTATAGGCTGCCAGTCAATGTGGATGCTTATTAGTCTGGCCATTTTGTGCCTATCCATGATTTGCAAATATAAGCTGCATGACATTAACCTTTAGAAACTATAACCAAAAGTCTCCCAGGTGTAATCTTAGTTAGGTAAGGAAGCAGAATGGATTTCTTTTCTTCGGGATCTGTGAGACGGAGTACCTTAAATTCTAAAGCTTGCCGTGCCGGGATGCATAGTAAAATACAGATGTCAGCTCTTCTGGCATAATCTGTAAATTGTAGCAATAATAAAATGATTTCTTAAGCATATTTTCCAGCTTAGTACTCATCACTGTTTTACTTGATGTGGTACTTCAAAAACGCTCTTTCATTTTTGGATTAAAGGAATAGGATAATAGCAGCTTTTGGCTACCTGACAAAATTATAAATGTGCAACAGTCGCAACCAGTGACACGTTTACCCGCATTGCTGATAGCAGGGAAATGCAAATCTTCATTTACTATAATATAAGGATTTCCCCAAACTTGTGAAGGGGCCCCTAGTGTCTGACATCTCACTCTGGTATTGACGTAATAGGTATTAGTCTCCTTATGTCAGTGTTTGAAGTAAAGTAAGTGGATGTAGAGGCTGCCTGGGAGAATTTAATACTGGAGTAGGTGAGGACCTGTGGAATCACAGGGA
Organism: Anolis apletophallus; assembly: GCA_030556195.1. NCBI lineage: Eukaryota > Metazoa > Chordata > Lepidosauria > Squamata > Anolidae > Anolis > Anolis apletophallus. The sequence continues at coordinate 6,075,693 of JARBWK010000009.1, forward strand.
TCACAACATAATCCGTGTAAGCCACTCTGAGCCTTGTAAAGCAGACGTAATTAAAAGCAGGCATAATTAAACATCTATACCATAGTCATAATTTAGAGCGGTGGTTCTCAACCTTCTCAATGCCGCGACCCCTTAATCCAGTTCTTCATGTTGTGGTGACCCCCAACTATAAAATTGTTTTTGTTGCTACTTCATAATTGTAATTTTACTACAGTTATGAACTGTAATGTAAATATATGATATGCTGAATGTATTTTCATTCACTGGACTAAATTTGGCACAAATACCCAATATGCCCAAATGGTAGAGTTGGGGGGGGGGGTAGATTTTGTCATTTGGGAGTCATAGTTGCTGGGATTTATAGTCCACCTACAATTAAAGAGCATTCTGAACTCCACCAATGGTGGAATTGAACCAAACTTGGCACATAGAACTCCCATGACCAACAGAAAATACTGGGTTTGGTGAGCACTGGCCTTGAGTTTTGGAGTTGTAGTTCACCTACATTCAAAGAGCACTGTGGACTCAATGATGGATCAACACCAAACTTGGCATACTCAATATGCCCAAATGTAAATACTAGTGGAGTTTGGGGGAAATAGACCTTGACATTTGGAAGTTGTAGTTGCGGAGATTTATAGTCTCCTACAGTCAAAGAGCCTCTTGGACAAACTTCCCATACAGAACCACCCCACACACACACACACCATGACTAACAGAAAATACTGTGTTTTCTCATGGTCTTTGGCAACCCCTGTGACCCCCCCTCGTGACCCCCCTAGGGGTCCCAACCCCAGGTTGAGAAACACTAATTTAGAGCAAAGGTTCTTAACCTTTTTTGTGCCATGGACACCTCTGCCAGGCAGGAGAAAACCACAGACTACTCAGAAAGTAGTGACAGATTGTTTCTTGACATTCAGTATTGGCATAGTTTGTACACAGGAGAACTGTGTTCATGTGTGATCTAGTGTCAGGTCTAACAACTTCCATAATTTCAAAGTAAGGAAGAGTATAAGCAATTTTTGAGACATGTAACAATTGTAAACTATCATCTATCTATCTATCTATCTATCTATCTATCTATCTATGTATCTATGTATATAATAAAAGTCAGTGTTTGCAGGGGTGCGGAGGAATATGTGCCAGCTTTTTGATTGGTTGCCACTGTGGGACTATTTGCATAAAGGACTCTGATTGGCCAGCCTGAACTCCAACAATCTAAGGCACCAGACAGAGGGAATTTGTTGGCACTGAGCAACAATTTGCATAAAGGACTCTGATTGGCCAGCAAAACAGCATGCAACTGAATGCTTGAGTTAGCCAAATGACAGTTTTTTTCTGTTGGAAATGGAATGTTCATTTTCTGGGAGGTGTAGAGGTGCCAAGGAATATGTGACAGTGTTTCGAAAGGTTGCCATTATGGGAATATTTGCATATTCTATTTTTTATGGTTTTAGGTTAAATGTGTTGTTTATATATGCAATTTTATCTGTATTTTATCTGCTTTTATTTGTATTCTAGTGTTGTGAGTCGCCCCGAGCCGCATGGGAGTGGCGACAGACAAGTTGAAACAAACAAACAAATAAATAAATAAAGGACTCTGATTGGCCAGCCTCAGAACTCCAACATTCTATGGCCCCAGACAGAGGGGATTGGTTGCCACTGAAATGGTATTTGCATAAAGGACTCTAATTGGCCATCCACATTCCAACATTCTAAAGTGATGCAGAGGGAAAAGGAAAGGCCTCAAGCAGTCAGACAGGCCTCAGGCAGCTCACAGCAGTGACAGATCAGGATCAAACTTGCCACACAGGGGCCCAATGGCCCACTTCACAATGCGACCCTCACCCAATGACCACTACAGACGAAAATTAGAACACAGAGCCCCCTTGACCCACTCTACACCCTGGTGCTGTTTCAAGCAGGGTGGACCACTGATGATGGGACTTGAAATACCTTCACTCACCTTCCGAGACCGCTGCAACCCTCATCCAAAGAATGATCAAGACCAAATGTGACACAAAGAGCCCCCATGGCCCACTCTACATCCTGGTGCTGTTTGGAGGGGGATGGACCATGGCCAATGGGACTTGCAGTACCTTCACTAAGTTCCTGAGACCACTGCAAGCCACATACACATCTAATAGGAACCAACCTTGGCACACAATGCCTTCCTCAAATAACCCGGGCACCGCCGGGTCCCCAAGCTAGTTTGATATAAAGACCGTTGCAATTTATTACATACATTCATAAGTGAGGGAAATTCTAGATTTCAGTTAGCGTCGGAGAAAATAAAGATAGTGAGTTGATTTTCAATTCAAGCTCACGGACCTCCTGGAATCTTTCCACAGACCTCTGGTTAAGGACGCCCTGATTTAAAGGGTCTAATTCAATATTAACTTTCCCCCTTTATTTGAAATAAATGCCTTTGAAATGTTTACATTTGCCAAACAGATCTGAGGAAAGATTAACTCCTTAAAGCTAACACTGGATTTACAGCTAGTAGTAATGCATCTTCAGTGAAATGGCCATGAGGGAAAACACAGAAGCATGCCGTATTGACATATGCAGACTGGATTTGTACTCATAGTACAAAGAATATGGCATCAAAAAAGATTTTCACTCTGCAGAAGATTATATTTATTTATAGAGCAAAGTATTTAATGTGTACTACTTTATCCAAACTAAAACAGACCTAGGAAAGACAGCTTTAAGGAGATTGAGAATAATGTTATGCAATTTCCATATATACTTACATATGAGTAATTTTCCTGACAAAAATTGACTTTAAAACTGGGATAACTTATACTCAAATCAATGTGACATGGGAAGCATCAATCCCCTCCATGCCTTGCTCCAAGACAGGAACATGGGAGCACTGACAGTAGGGTTGCCATTTTTGGATATAAGAAATAAGGAACATTTACGGGATTTTTCACAAAAATAAGGGACACTTCATTAAAAACTTGAAATTCAAACATTAGGTAGAAATAGTTTTATTAACAGAATAAGATAATGATTGAAACTCACAAAAGCAACTGACTTACACCCTCTTAACAGTGCATGGTATGTTTCTGCATGCTTTGTCATGCAGAAAAAACATTATCAGAACTACCTAATTTTCTCCATCTGTATTTAGTACTTGACTTTGCTGACTTTAAAAGTGCACTGTCTAAACATTAAAATAAAATAATTTTTATAAGACAGTACATCTTCATGATTATTATGTCAATAGTTAATGGTATAGTATAGTATGGGATACACAGCATTGTATAGTATTGGGATGCACAGCTAGGCCTATTTTAAGAGTAACTCTCAAACAACCAGAAACTATCTTTATCCAACATGATCCAACATTCCCTTGGGTAACGGTTAATTAGTCTACTGTACTTGAAAAAGTCCTGTATCGCCTCTTCCTCCCAACGGGGAGGCTGCCCGCGAGTTGGAAGGCATTGCCATGGAAACCACAGCGCACCTTCCTCTGGCCAACCCCGCCCAGTCCTGTCCTGCTAGTCAAAAATAAGGGACAGGGCCTGAAAATAAGGGACACAAATTTTAGGGCCAAAATAAGGGACGTCCCTTAGAATAAGGGACATATGGGAACCCTAAGTGACAGCCACTTGGCACTTCCCTGCAATGAAGGTCTCTATGCTTTGGTGGCACTTTCTGGGCAAGACATAGTTTGCATTATAAATTCATTCATTGCATATTGCATCATATACATATGAAAACATATATCTACACAAGTGTGTTTTGGACAAATCCTTCCAGTCCTACCAGTAAATGGTCAATCCACTGACGATAGATAAACCCCGCCAACATGGATAGGGGTTGTGCTCATGTTGCTACTGAGAAGGAAGTTGGTTATTGATATTCTAAATGCCTCGCCTTGAAAAAACCTGTTAAGGAGAAACGGACCCTTGTAATGGCCTACTGGATGTAAGCGGCGCTTTCTACTTTATGGCACCAGCACAGAGGGAAATGTAACTTTTTTCCTCACACCGACTTCTCGGATCCCTGGGACACCTTCCCTGGATTTCCTGTCACCTACCGCCTCCCCTTTGACTCATCCCTCATCACCTGTGGATTACAAATGTCCCAGCACCCAGGAGGGTTAGCTGCGGACCTATACCAACATTAATTTATCTATCGTCAGTGGATTGACCATTTACTGATAGGACTGGAAGGATTTGTCCAAAACACACTTGTGTAGATATATGTTTTCATATGTATATGATGCAATATACAATGAATGAATTTATAATGCAAACTATGTGTTTGGCACCTCTTTGAATCTTGGTTTGTAAATATAGCCAGGCTGTTTATTTCACTTTCTGGGCAAGGAAATGGCAGAGGCAAGCACCACTTTGGCATTCCATCTACTCTCCTCAAGCACAAGTCCTTCTTGCTCTGTACTATTACTCCTATTATTATATTTATTTCTACCCACTTTATCTCCCCAAAGGGGACTCAAAGAGACTTGATATAAAAGCTGTAGTATAGAATTTAAAATATACAAACAGTACTAAAATTCAGTTAAAATCCATCAAAACATAAAGATAGTAAGCAACACCTTATTAGATCTTAAACTTCTACTTCTTTAAAAGCCTGCTTGAATATAAAAGGCAGCAGGGAGGGGCCATTCTGGCTTCCCTGAGAAGGGAGTTCCAGAGTCAAGGGGCAAGCATCGACAAGGAAGACCCATTCACTTGTTCCCACCAACCGTGCTTGAGATGGAGGTGGGCCGAGAGAAGGACCTCTCTTGAAGATCTCAGGGCTCAGGCAAGTTCATACAAGAGGATACAGTTGGATAAATAGCCTGGACCCGAACTGTGTAGGGCAGGGGTGCTCATTAGGTAGATCGCGATCTACTGGTAGATTGCGTAGGGTGTCCTGGTAGATGGCAGGCAGGGCGGGAGGAAGGCTCAGTCCCACCCCTCAGGCTCCCGATGCCACCCAGGTGCAGAAGGAGGTTGGACTGGATGGCCCTTGGAGGTCTCCTATTCTAGGAACCCATTGTTGTTGTTGATGTTGTTATTATTATTATTATTATTATCAGAGGCTGAATGGCCATCTGTGAGGAATGCTTTGATTGTGTTTTTCCCTTATGGCAGAAGGAGGTTGGACTGGATGGCCCTTGGAGGGCTCCTTCTACTCTAGGAACCTGTTGTTGTTGTTATTATTATTAGCAGAGGCTGAATGAATATCATCATCATTATTATTATGAATAAATTCAGGGGCTTATTAGACTCACATTTAGTTGAATTCAGTCTTAAAATATATTATATGGCTCTTACTGAAATAAACTTCCAAATATCTTGCTTTTATGGCTCTCTGAGTAGTGGGTAGGGAGATCATTTTGACTTGGTTGTTTTATAAGTAGTTCACATGCTGAAAAGGTGTGAGCACCCCTGGTGTAGGGCTTTAAAGGTCATATCCAGCACATTGAATTGTGCCTGGTAACAGGCTGGCAGACAGTGGAGCTGCAACAGGGTGGTTGTCCAGTCCCTGCAGCCAGCTCCAATGAGCAACCTGGCTGCAATTCTTTGGGCCAGCTGAAGTTTCCGAGCACTCTTTAGAGGCAGCCCTACATAGAGCACATTATACTAATTAATATTGGATGCAACTAAGGCATGTACCACTGTGGCCAGATCTGGCTTCTCAAGGAATGGGTGCAGTTGGTGCACAAGTTATAGTTGTGCAAAGGCCCTCCTGGCCACTGCAGATACCTAGGCCTCCATGTTCAGTGCTGAGTCCACGAGGACCCCCAAACTGCAGACCTGTGTCTTCAGGGGAAGTGTAAGCCATCCAACACAGGCTGGATCCCTATTCCCTGCTCTGCCTTCTGACTGACAAGGAGTACCTCTCTCTTGTCTGGATTAAGTTTAGATTTGTTTGCTCTCATCCAGTCCATTGCTCATGACACACACTTGTTTAGGGCCAGGATGGATTCCTTGGCATTCGGTTGAAAGAAGTAGTAGAGTTGGGTGTCATCCGCATATAAGTGGCAATGCACTCCAAAACTCCAGGTGATCTCTACCAGCAGTTTCATGTATATGTTGAAATGCACGGAGGACAAAATGGAACTCTGAGGAACCCACATTATTTTCACACATCTCAGTTATGTGACACATACATTTTACTCAAATACAGGCACAATTAACAGACATTGTGTTCTGATTCATTTATGGCAGTTTTCTATAGTTGCAGCTGACATCTTTTTGACTATATATACTCATTTATTTGAACAAAAAAACACAATTGCCTTACAGGCCTGACCTATGGATTCCAACTGATTCTTATCAGAACAACAATGACAGGGTAACATAATTAACATGTTAAATTAGACTTGTATTCCAGCTTAGCAATCAAGAGGAAAAGTGGGTCTTGCAGACGGAAAGTGAAAAAATTCTGCTAAACATCACTTGGAAGGTATTCCAGATTTTACTACAGAAAGGCTCTGTGCGGGTTGTAAGACAGATAGCTTTACGGCACTTCAAGGAGGTTCAGTTGTTCAGAATGAAGTGACCTCTGGGGTTGGTAGGGGAAGAGACGGTCCCTCAGATACAGTGGCCCCAGACCATGCAAGGCCTTGAAAGTTAACACCATCACCTTGAAGGTGATCCGGGGCTCGACCCGGATGCCAATGGAGCTGCTGGAGGATAGATGTTGTGTGACACCTCACTGGAGTCCCAGTGAGAAGTCGTGCAGCGGCATTCTGGACAAGCTTTAGTTTCCGGATCACTGACAAGGGGAGGCCAATGTAAAGGGCGTTACAGTAGTCCAGTCTTGAGATGTCCGTGGCTTGGAGCACTGTGGCCAAGTCGTCTCTGGAAAGGTAGGGGGGCAGACGTCTAGCTTGCCGCAGATGGAAAAAAGCAGTTTTGCTGCCGGTGCAGACCTGGTCTTCCATCGACAGCAACGGTTCTAAAACAACCCCAAGGCCCTTAACTGAGGATGTCGGGCATAATGCCTTGCCATCCAAGCTTGAGAGGTTGAGAGGGGTGGCATAGAAATGCAGCAAATAAATAAATATGATGAGAAGTTTTTGAATAATTGTATGAAAATGTATATATACTTCCAGCAGATAAATTTTGTGAACTGCTTTGGGTCACATTAGGGAGCAAAGTGGGATATAAATAAAGATTTATTATTATTATTTTAAATGTAAAATATAAAAATATAATAAGTTAAAAGGAAACCTTTTAATGTTTGAATAAAAATATCAATGACTTAAAATAGTTTTAAAGCAAAACACATACCATAAATAAATATGGTTTGGGTTCCGTAACTTTACTCTGTCTATAGTAAAAAAAATTCTGAGCTCAGGAATCACTATATAACTAGAGAAAATGGGGAAAAACACCCGGGATAAGATCTGTCAAATTTGTCCATGTTGAATCACTTCAATGACGTGGAGTAAGGGGCGTTTATATGGGCGGACTTCTATTTGACATTTCTCTCAAATTCTATTTTTTGAGCCTGGCATGGTAATTTTTAAAAAGTAATTTGATTATTAAAAATACTGACATTTCAAAACAGCATCACTTGGTTCTTACTGTCATTTCTCCTTCACAATAATTTTGGCTTTGGTAATTGTGCTTTGGCTAGCTTGTAGGATTGGGAGGTGGGAGAGGAACCCAGGGGTGGGGTGCAGATCAATGCCTCAGGATTGGAAAGGAAAGTCTAAAGGCCCTTCTTCACTATCCCATTGCTGCCACACTGCAGATTCCTAAAGCTAATGAAGTGCTCCTATTTTATCATTGTTAGGCCACTCTGAATCCCCCCTCGGGGGTTGAGAAGAAGCGGGGTAGAAATGATGGAAATAAATAAATAAATAAACTTCCAGAAATCCTAACAGCTACTAAAATGGCTGAGATTGCTGGGAGTGGTAGGCCAAAACGCCCAGGGACCCACAGGTTCAGAACCACTGATTTAAACCAGTGTTTCCCAAAATGATCATCAGGTGTGCCGTGGGAAATTGGAACCTCAATACTCTTTCTTCCCCCTCCTGCCGAACACTTTTTCTTCTCCACTCGGGCTCCCTTCTTCCCAGCCTCGCTCTGCTCGCTTTGCTCACGCTGCCGCTTCTGCGGGAGGGGGGAGGGAGGAAGACGTGACCTGTGCGGGCGCTACTGCACAGACTCGCCCCACGTCTTCCTCCCTCTCCTCTGCAGTGCTCTCTGGATATAGGTGAACTAAAACTCCAAAACTCAAGGTCAATGCCCACCAAACTCTTATAATATTTTCTCTTGGTTATGGTAGTTCTGTGTGGGAAGTTTGATTCCATTCCATCATTGGTGGAGTTCAGAATGCTCTTTGATTGCGGGTGAACTATAACTCCCAGCTGTTGAGCAAGACCTTCATGTGTGTCTTTCTGCCATTCCTACCAGGATATCTATGTTGTGTTCATCGAAACTGGCCCAGGTTTCACACTGAGTGTATAAATACATTTAAAAACGTATTACTGTGTTAGAGTGTCATTTTGTGTCATTTTGTTTGGTGGTGTGCCCCAGGATTTTGTAAATGTAAAAAATGTGCCGCGGCTCAAAAAAGGTTGAAAAACACTGATTTAAACAAAGCATTTCAGCACAAGAGGATGAACTAAACATTTGGTTTTTAAAAAAAGAATATATCAGCATCATTGAAGATGTGTAGGAGTGTTTTTATTTTGCTCTTTGCTTTTCTCTTTTTTGAATTCCTAGAAGTAGAAGGTCTGCATTTGTTGACTACAGATTGTTGGGTTTTTTTGTTCAGACTTTCATTAGAAAAATCTTCTGACATTCAATCGCACTATTGACTTGGTCTCAAGGTGGAACCTATGTATACATTCTTTGGAGAACAGAGAGCGACTGGTTTCTTTCCGATAGCCCTAAGATCTGATTATGCTAGTGTGATAGAATGGTTTTTCTCTGTTATAAATTCTTGCTTCATTCATAAAACACAAATAAAATATAATAATCTGTTTCAGTGATAGCCCTGACTACAATCCATGCTACTTCGTCATTCAACAGTTTCCCAACAACACAATTCGAAAGATTAAAAATATAATTGAGGAAAAAGAAAAATTCCAGGAAAATCTAATGGAATTGGGGGGAAAAACTATAACAAAATTATATAATAAATTACTTGGATGGGAAACAGAAACTGAAGAAGTGAAGAACTGTATGGTCTACTGGGCAAAAAATATAGGCCACCTGAGAAAATTATTGGAGTGGCAGCAAATCTGGACCAAAAAAATAAAATATACATACTCATCTAGTTTAAAGGAAAATTGGCTAAAAATCTTCCACAGATGGTATTTATCCCCCCCAAAATTGATTATAATGTATAAAAACAGCTCCAACTTATGCTGGAAATGTAAGTCACAAGTGGGCAGTTTCTACCACTTGTTTTCTGGAAAAGTATACAAGATGAAACACAAAAAATCTTAAAAATCAATATTCCATTCAAACCAGAATTTTTCTTATTAGGTTTAACAGATAAGCATGTATGTTTTGAACGAAACGAGGATAAAATATTTACATATTTCATTATTGCGGCTCGAATGACCTATGCAAAGCTATGGAAGCTGGAAAAAACCTCAGAATATGGACCAATAGCGAGAAAAAATGTCTGATATCAGAGATATGGATAAATTAACATTCTTTGTACGACAAAGTAATGGAAGACCAATAAAATCCATGAACTGGACTGCATATGATGTTGCACCTCAGATCGCGGACAGCCCCCCTAGATCACACACACACAGGCGGATGCAATAAATGTACTTTTATTTAGAATAAAGGATAAAGAATAGTCCAAAGAAGTAAGAATAAAGCAATCAAAAATAGTCCAATAGAGTTCTGTAGCTGTAAGCCCAAGCGGCTTAAATCCCAAGGAAAGCAAAGTTCCAAAGCAAGGCAAACCGCTCCGGCGGTCAAACATGATACTTGAGGCAAACCGCAACGGCGGTCAACATGAACTTGAATCCGAACCGCTCTGGTGGTCGACTTGAGCTTGGAGACTAGAACGTGAGACTTGATCAAGCTGAACGTAGCTTCAGGTCTGACTAGAATCCCCTGAGCACAAACTAATAAAGGAAACTAACTCCTGGGTGCCCAGCGTACCCCCTTCCTTCAATCTCTCCTAGAAGATCTAATGCTGGCCCTCCTGTCAAATTCCAGTTCGTTAGCAGGCCCAGGTGCATTACTATCAGAGTGAGATGCAGGAAACTCCCTTTCTCCGGAATGCCCATCTGGAGAGGGAGTAGAAACTCGCTCTTGGGAACCAAAGCCGCCGGGCCTCTCATAGTCTGATTCAGAATCAGCTTCCATGGAATCCTCAGTAAACTCATCTGCAGTCCTATATCCCTCTAGCCATTCATCATCCCATTGTAAACTCTCATTTGAAGACCCATCTCATCTGGCCATTCATCATCTCCAAGCTGCCCCTGATCAGTTGGGACCCCCGGTGCCTGACTCTGACCACTGGGCTGACTAGGCTGGAACACCACATATGATGAATATAGATTGCAATTAAATGTAAATTCAATTTAAATAAGTGTAAGCACAGTAAACTAGATTAGGAAAAATATATAAGGATAGTAGTCAATGCTTTAATATAAATTACATTATAAAGTGTAACTAACATGTATATTAATTATTAAGAAATGTATAATTAATATGAAATCACAATGCTATTGACTGGATGTACAAAAAATGGAAGTTAAATACTTTTATGTTTTTGGTTTTGCTTTATGTTCTTTCTCTCTCTCTTTTTCCTTCCCTTCCCTTTTTCTTTTTCTTTTCACCACTGATCCCCTATCCTTTTCCTTCCCTCCAACTCTACTCACTACCATTTCAATGTCTGACACTTTTATTCTTTTGTTCCAATTGTGGGTTTAAAAATTTAAAAAAAATTAAAAGAAAAAAGAAAAATATAATTGACAACACCAAATTGCAACATAGAACCAGTATTTTATAGTATCAAAATATACATATCATTAAAAAAAAGTTTGAGTATTAGAAATATATCTGTTGGAAAATTCATCATTTCATATTGCCATCAATTCAGTCTAAGAGAAGCATTTTATTGTAATACTGAATAGGCAGGATGGTACCAGACATAGGGGCTCTCAAGCAGAAATATGAAAACGCATCTTGCAGTTTGACTGACTTTGGTCGAGACAGCCTGCTTCGGTGCAGTGAGACAGCCTGCCAAGAATTCTCCAAGCACCATGACAGTTCCCGCTTCCAGCACAGGAGTAAGTTAATATGCACCAACTCTTCCTATCATATTTTCCACAGTTTTTGTAAACATCTCAGTGAAATCTAATACATTTTCTCTTTATATAGCTAAGTGCGCACATAGAGAGAGAGGTAGAGGCAGAGGCACGCACACACACCAAGAATAACAGGCTGGTTCACACAGGAGAAGGAAACAACCCATGCAATTGACCATGGAGAGAGGAAAGGAACATCTTCCTAGCCACCCAGATAAGCCAAATCAACCCTGGATAACAATGAGATGACAGATGTCACATACCATAACAGTATTAAAAAAATCTACACAAGAAATAAATATTTACCATAGTATTAAATTTTGTGCATAAATGAAATGCAAAGAACAAACAAAAATGAAGTCTCAAAATGTGCATAATTGTTTGAATTTCATATTTGAAAGCCTTGCACTGCTCTGCTGAACAGATACAGTGGGTCACAAGTATTCACTGGAGTTTGGATCCAGGACACTGTAGTTGCTAATATCACTGGATCCTATTATGTGCAATGGTGTAAAACAGTCTTTTATATAAAATGGCAATTTTATATAAAACATCCTGTGGATTTGTGTGTGTGTGTGACTGTATTTATTTTCACCATCCTGTTTAATGCGGGAAGTTGAATCAAACTAGGATTTGCATCTCTACTTTCATGGCACCACATCTGAAAATGTAATATTCCAATTACTTAGCCTTTAAGCAGGGCCGACGCGTCCATAAGGCGGCCTATGCAGCCGCGTAGAGCGACGTCTTGTTGGAGGGAGTCGCTACCTTTTTTTTGGGTGCAACGCGCCCCCACCGCCCGCGCCGCCCGCTCCGCCGCTGCGTCGGCCGGGACTCCGGCACCCGGGATGCTCCGCCTGCACTGCGCACACGTGAAGATTTTTCGCACGTGCGCAGAAGCTTCTACAGGCACTACGGCGCCTGTAGGAGCTTCTACGCATGCGCGGAGATCCCTCCGCGGACGCATGAACCTCCGCGCACCCGCACTGCCTTCCGAGCGCGCCCCGACCTGGAGGCACGCTCGGGAGCCAGCGTGCACGCGCAGAGGCCTGCACATGCGCAGAAAAGCTCTGCGCATGCGTGGAAGCCAGCGGGGAGGGGCACCAAAATGACCTTGCGTACCTCCCCGGGAGAGCTCAGTCGGCCCCTGCCTTTTTGTGATGAATTTTTATTACAGGAGAGTTTTTGTTGATATTTTTGTCCCCTCCATGTTTTTGACCCGATATTGTTTCTTATGGTGCCTCTTAGAACTGATTCTAGAAAGAGGAAAATAGAAAATACCAAACTAAAGGATATATGAAAGAGTGGACAAGGAATATCGGTTACCAGATAAAACCAGAGAAGTGGGAAAGAATATGGAAA